>CM035234.1:34127092-34727092 GCA_020226215.1 Sindora glabra | reverse complement strand
AGATAACAATAACAATAATAATATCATTACAATAATCATATCGAACTATAACTTTGTTACCGTTATAATAAAGCCCTATCATTGTAACTGTATTGTCATATAATTACCACACAACTATAACAACATGATATACATTATATTTCAAAGAACATAATAATCTCCTTACAACACACTTAATACTTTAGGCTTAAGAACCCATGAATGGCTTTCCATGCTCGAGTTTACTAAATCACACTTGACTTTTAGGGTCAATTGTTTTCAAGTTTAGAAATTTTCAAATAATCAAATAATAATTAGGTTAATCATCAAACAATCAATTACAAACAAACTCCACCACCAACATCAATAGACATTATAGCGTCTATTGAAATGGTACTGATAGTATATAATTCTGAGTGCACATATACCACTAATATAGTTTTGGTCAACACCTATTATGGTAGCACATATATATAACCTAAGGGCTTTATTCTACTAGGAACCAAGACCATACTTTGATATTACCTTTATTATGACCTTATTCTAGTTGTGATTGGTGTGAAACCTGCTACCAAATTTCTATTAGCTTAGTCTATTCCATTTTTACCCTTCTACCTAATTAATTAAAATATGAAATAAAGGGAGGAAAATAAGTATAATTTAAGGTTTCCTCTACCTATAATCAATATATAGAATAAAGCTTGCATCTAATGTCATATCTAAAATATCTAGTTCTACAAAAGCCATACTAGGGAGCATGTTAATAAACATGGCTATGAGGAAGTAGTGATAGAGGCTTCTCCATACTTATATATTTACTCATAATGACTCATATTACTTTATTTTGCCTTCCTCGTCTTTTTCTCATAAAATTTCCATTCCTAGAATTATTAAAACATCATATTTTATTTTACCCTATATCTCACTTATAACCACTTCACAAAATTTCCCTTTACACATGTAAATCTTGTTTCCAACAAAAGTTTATTTATTATTTTATTTACCTTTTTTATAAGAATAAAATTTTAAGTTATTATACTTTAGAGAAGGTATAACACATGATCAAATGATTACCTTTATGATTAAGGTTATAAATAAGCAAAATAAGGTTTTAGAATCACATTCAAGAAGAACTTTTCTAAAAGCTAACTTAAGAGATACATATTATCTTTAGCAATGAAAGAAGTACATGACCTAAGAGGTCTAGAAAAGCCTATAATCCACTCTCTATCTCTATCCCTTATACCTTTACCATAACTAGCTAAATTATCACCTCCTTTCGTTGCACCATTTATATTCATCTTTATTCAATCTTAAGGTAGAGTTAACCAAGCAACCTCCACACTACCCATGACTCTTTAACCATTACAAGTTATAACATTCTTGTTATAAACCATATCCCGAGCATATTGCAAGAAGCAACCTAATTGGTTAGCTAGCCTTACAAAGGAAGCTTAATAGGTTTCTTTATTCTTCTATCCCTATGTAAATAAGCATCTTACAACCTATATGATACACCATTACTACTTTTAAACTAATTATTTACCTATATTCCTATTACAATTTAGTGTAAACTAGCCAACTAGATCAATTGCACTAAAATTTACAATAAATTACTGGTTAGCTAGTTATTGCCAAATACTCTGAACTTAAGAGCAATCTCTAAAGATGTGAAAGATATATTCCGCTTTATTTAAATAGGCTCTATAATAATGTGATCCATGCCCCCTACTGGTAACTAGGTTTTTTAAGAGTCTATCATGATACACTTGCCATTGAAAATATTGAATCTATTGTGTAACCAAAATTTTCCAAATCTTCCACCAAGTTATATTTATCCTACACCACCCAACTAGCATAAGGCTTGCATAAGTGGATTTAATTAAGAACTTCTTAGTTTAAGTGCCTTTCCATATCAAAGTATTTGTTCTGTAACAACTTTAGGTGGATATAATTTCTAGGTATGTTTAACAATATGCATAATGAGAAGAAGTTTAAAAAATTCCCAATCCTAATCATATCCCACCACAAACTCACTTATAATACCTTCCATCTACTTTTTATCCATTTCATGCAAAGCATACTAAATTAGAGGATTATGTAAACCTAAACAATTACCCATCTAAAATTTAATAATCTCATAATCATTAATCCTCCATTGTATCCTACTAATAGTATCCTTATTTATTGAAGCTATAGCTTGCCATACTAAAGAGTCCTTATTAAACGCATAAAAGTCATAAACCCACTCTCCTCCAGGTTTATATTTTCTTTTAAGAACATTAACCTATAAACTCTCTTCACCCATAAGAATCTTATAGCATAACTTTATTAGACGAGCTAAATTCATCCTAGGTTTCTAAAACTTAACCCTTTAGAATTCCTTTGTTAATAGATTTGCTACTAATTAATGGTATAGGATTTCTTAACAATTGCATTATAGCCTCAAATAAAGTTTATTTATAACCTCTTAATAGATAAGTAAACCTCTTTAAGAATTCTTTCTACCTAAATAGTGTAAACTAGGATATTAGATAGACTAAAACTAACCAAAGCTATTCTTCTGGCCATAAAAAAGATTTAGTTTGCTAGCCTACCAACTTGGTATTAATTTTATCTAGGAATTTATCATGTCACCTCCTATTGTTTCTTGATGAGATCAATTTGATTCTAAGATACTTCCCTAAGCTTAAAGTTTGATAAAAACCACTAAACTCAGTTATCTAATTAATCAATAAGGGATCTATATTCTTAGAAAATAAATTTTCTACTTTATTTGATTTACCTTTTTACTAGAGGCTTCACAAAATTTAGTTAAGCATTAATAAGTCATTTGATCCATGGTAGCCTCAATAAAAAGTAATAAATCATCCACAAACATAAAAAATGAGATATAGCATGACTTAATCTACCAATCTTAATAGGCTTCGAATTATCATATTAAACTTCTTCCATAATTAATAATATAATTTCTTTATGTATAATGCAAAAATGTATGGAAAAATGAGATACCTTGTCTAATGCATGTAGAAGGACAAAATTCTTTAATTTTAGAGCTATTCCATAACACATTTAAATTATATGTGGTGATATAATTCATGATTAGATGACAAAGAGTATAAGGAAGCCTAACTTTTTTTAGCATATATGATATAAACTACATCTAAGTCTATCATAAGCTTTCCAAGTCAATCTTGATTACCATATAGCCCTTTTTGCCTTTCTTTCTTTTCATAAAGTGAACTATCTCACTAGCAATTATAATATTATCTTGAATGCATCTACCAAGAATAAAACTAGATTGAAAAGGAGTGACTAAGGATGGCATCAAGCTTTTCAACTAATTTATGATCACTTTTGTAATACATTTATAACTCACATTTCACAAGGAAATCAATCTAAGTTAGTTCACAAATTTTGGTTGGTTCAATTAAAGATCAAAGCAATCAAGGTTTAGTTGATTGATTAAATACCATTTTTCCTTTCATATATATTATAAACAAAATTGAAAGTATCTTGACTAATCTTGTCTTAATTAGATTGATAAAATAAAGTAAGAAACTTATTACTTCTAAGAGCATTAGTAACACCTAGGTCAAAAATTCCCTATTTAACCTCTAAAAAATGGTAGCATTATTTTTTAATCTTTTAATATCTCTAGTAGCAATACAAGGGAATGAAAATTTCATATAAAAAGAGGAATAATGAGAGTCATTATCATTAAATAACCTTTAATAAAAATTAACAATCAATTGAATCAATTAGTCTTTATTATCAATCCATAGACCAATCACATTCCTAAGTATAAAGACCCTATTATATGTTTTTCTAATAATAGTCTTTGTGTGATAAAACCTAGTATTATAATCACCATCATGAATCCATTTAGTACATGACTTCTAATGCCACAAAGCTTCTTCCTACTTAAGAACATTTATAAGGTCCTTATAAAGATATTTTAAAAAAAATCTAAATAAAGGTTTTGTTTCCTTTTTATAACCTATTGGGTCCTCAAATCCTTGTTAAAAGCTTATTCTTTTCCTTTCTTATATGGCCAAAAACTTCCTTATTCCAAATTAACATTTGTTTTGGAAGATTTTGAATGTTTGTAGTAAAAGGAGTATTACCTTTCAAGTTTATATTCATGGTATTTCAAACTCGAAGGGCTTAATCTCCAATAAGATCAATTAGCAGAGGATGATGATCTAAATAAACCCTAGGTAAGAACCTAAAAATGGTTTTATTAAGGTTTTTACACCAATTAGCATTACATAGGGCTTTATGTAGCTTTTCGAATGTTTTTTCATAACCATCCCTTATGGGACCTTTCCAAGTAACATGAAAATCTTGCCATTCTAAGTCTATCAAGCCACATTGATTAATCCAATTAGCAAAACCAACATTTTTTCTTTCTATTACTAAGGCATTCTCTTTATTTTCCATAAGATGAGCTATATTATTAAAGTCTCCTACTAACACCTAAAAATCATGGATAGATCGAGTAAAGTTTAAAAGATTATTCCTTTCTTCTCTTCTAGTTTCAACATCCAAACTCATATAAAAAATAGATGAAATATAGCTAAAATTTATTTCATCCATTATCTTAAAATGCATAAATTGGAAAGCGCCCAAAATTACACTAACTTGCACTAAGACATCCCTTTTAGCAATCTAAATACCACCAGGCAAACTTTTCCTTTCTTGAAAATGGTATTTTGGAAAGTGAAGCTTCTTAAACACATTTACTTCCCATGATGTAGAGATTATAGTCTTAATCAAAGTAAACACTTCAAGTTTATGTTTAGATAACAAATTGTTAGCTTGAACTAAGAAGTGATGGTTACAAAACACCTCTATAATTTCATATAATAATCTTATTGATAATGAAAGAGAGAATATGAGAAACACCAAGCCTAAAGAAATCAAACCAACCTAACTATGCCAACGGACTATCACATGCTTCTTTTAAACCATATCAATCTACATATTGGTATCTCTTTCACCTAGAAGTATCACCTTAACCAGAGATTAAGCTTTTAATTAAAAAGAAGAAAAACCTCCTAATATACGATGTAGATTAGGCAATTTAGGAGTTAATGTGTCAATGTTCATTTGATTATCATTTGCAAGAAGTTGTTGACCAACATTCATTATCATATTTTACTTTTGAGCTACTACACCATTATGAATAATGTCCATATGTTATTAGTTAGGTCACACTTCCACTCTTTCTTTTTGTTTTCCTTTTAATTTTGATTGGAACCTACCACTACTCCACTTTTTTTATTCTTCTTAGTTTGGATAGCTATTCTTATTAGGCCTTCATTATTTCCTTCAATCGTAACTTGCATAACTTTAGTTGTTCTTACCCTTCTTGTGTTCTAGCATTATTTTGGCTTTGTTTTTGTTAATTAGGATTTGAATTTTACTTCCTAATTCCTATCATATCTTCATCCATAATAATGATATCTTTATTTTTCTCTTGCTTATGCTTAAATATAGGATTAGCTAGACTAACAAATCTATACCCATCTACCTTATAACCTCTTTAATTTCCATTTTGACTAACTTTATTTTTCCTATTTCTTTTTAATTTTTGAATCATTGTTCAATGCCTAAATTTCATTTTTAATTGTTCATTCTAAGGTTGAGGACTAATTTTAGAGCCCTTCCCACCTTGAGAGTTTTCATTATTTTGACCACTACATTCTCGATCATTATTACTTAATTTTCCTTAAAGAACATAACTATTTGCTGAGTGTTTATACTACCACATTTGATGTAAATCAAATGGATACCTTCATATTCAATCCTTATATTATCATTCTCTACTCTTAATTAAAGGACTAAAGGATTATGCAAATTAATTGATATGCATACCTATGCATACTTCCTTTTAACTCTTTCCTCTATCATGTAATATATTTTTATGGTTTTCCAATTCTATTACTAATAGTTATGAGGCACCTTTTATCATAATATTCCATTGTCAGCTCTGGGAATAGCTCCTAAACAATTACTTAATCAATAACTGCTATTGCTAGATTAAAATTAGGAATCCACTCTTCTACCATTAACTAATGGTCTAGAACCATCCATGGTCCACTAGTCAACATAAAATCCCAATCAATCCCACAAGAAAATTTTGCTAAGAAATAGTAATAACCTAAGTTAACAAGTTCAAAACCTCTATATCTCATTATAGATCAATTAACTTTTTCTCCAAGTATTGAAAACCTACCCTTCTTTCTAGAAGCTTAACAATTAAACAATTCTACCAATGCCTTCTAATTCTATTTATTTCTTCCTATGAAAGTTTTATGAATTAGAAAAGTTCATTTTCCACTAATAACTTTATCAGTCACCTTAATTTTGTATGTTGTTCCTTCTTCATTAAATTTAAAGACTTAATTAATATGCTTTAAATTTTGATCTTTTAAGCCCTCTATCCTTATGTTAGGTTTTAATATTTAGAAAATATAGAGGAATAATTTAAAATATACTAAAATCTCCTAAGAATTTAAGCAAAAGAAAAATAATCAAGTGGAAGATATATACCTTTGATGCATAATATCAAATTGATGTAAAAGAGCTTAATCCAAAATAACCCAGTTATGGACTGAATCATGAACAAAAGTTCAATTTGTTTCTATTTTCATGTACACATGTTCAACTAGCATGAATCTCATGAATGCATGACCATCATGGATGATCAATAATGAGTTGCTCGATAATAAACACCATTATAAGCTAATATCTCTAAAGTATTCACATAAACGATCAAAGTCTCCAATTTAATTAGATAGGATTTCACTCTTTATGAATTAATACTAGCTGTTAGGGTTTTTTATGTTTTAGTTTTAATTATATTTCTAAAAAAAATCTTAATATTCATAATATCAAATATATATAATTAGGATTTTAAAAGTAACAAAAATATATTTATTTTATTAAGATATATATTCTTTTTGCTTTGAATAAATGATTGATCACAATTGTATCATGTTTTCAAACTAATATATTTTATCTCACAGACAAAATATATCTAGATGATTATCTAATTGATTATATTTTATTTTGCAAATAAAATATTTAAATTCAATTTGAAACTAGAATTTACCTTAAGTAAAGAGATAATTAGGCTTTAATTATTAATAAGGCCTAAACTTGACTAATTATGAATTAGCCTATTTTATTGTTCCAAAGTATAACCCAGTCATATTGTTTTATTACTTAGAAAAGTCCAATCAAATTGACCCTTTCTTAGTTAAAAGTTTTAATCTAACTAAAAGTTCTTAATTACAATAAAACCCCATTATTTGACTCATTCTTTGTGTGTAACCCTATAGATTCTCATTATATTGATAGTGATCCTAAAATCACAACCACCTAAGTAATAAGAATTGTCAATGATTTGGCATAACTTTTCTATAATTAATGTTCCATGTAGTTTAGTCCTTTTTATCCTAGATATCCACTTGAACTTGAAACATAGAACATGTCGCCCTCTTTATAATTTAATTTACGTGTTTCTTGATTTCTGAATAGACTAACTAAGATAACTAAATTGATATCATATATTAATATATTTGAGTATAGCCATGCATTTTATAATCTCACTCAATCAAAGGGCCTGCAGATATCACTTTTCCTACATAGAAAGGATAAAATTTTATCTAAATCAATTATATCCCAATGCATGATTTATGATGCACCCAATTGTCATCTTCTAGGCTTACCTTGTTACAGATGATATTTGATGGCATCATACTAAATAACTCCTTATGTAAGGAACCCTAGTAGCTTTAGGTTAAATGACCACATACAACATTATTATTATGAGAACTACTTGTGACATTGTGATCAATATAGCATTCTCATGGCAGGTTAGTCCAATACATTAGTTCTCTAACATATATTCATGAGTTAACTTGATATCTCATATCCGTTATCGTAATAATTAATCAATATATACACTTGTCTTGATATATTATTGTTATCCTAATTGACAATAATACTTGACAAAGCATATTTTAGGAATCATATAAATTGTTCTAGAGATAATTATTATATTTATTTATATTATTATATAGATATAACATTAAACATAACAATCAACTGAATGCTTTTATTTATATATAAGAAAAACTTAATACAATGTACGTAAATTCAATTATCATATGATTAGCTATTAGAGCATACACCAACACCCTGCATTATTTTAATTAATATCTTCCATATCATCCATTCTATCCTTTCTATCTTGACCTAAAAACATCTCCATATAAGAATTTGCTCACATAATAATGGCTTCAACAATGTATGGTTGAAGAACCACATCATCATACTTTTTTAGATCGATGATACTACCATGAAATTCTCTTTGATCTTTTTTGAATTTTTTGGTGCTATGTTTTAGTTAGTCAACCTTGTCTACTGAAGCCTACCCTACACTTAGCTTGGAGAAGAATCCTTATTTACTTATAACAACAAATGTAACTTTTTAAAATTACTTGCCTAATTTATTATTTGTTTATATTTGACTAAGTACTTTAAAATTTAAAATTCACTAAAAACATTCAATTAAAATTAATAGTTGAAATCATGTATCTTATAAAAACTTATTTACTCTATTTTTATTTTTTATTTTGATTATAATTTCAATTTATATATTAAAATTTGATCTTTAAATTTTATTAAGAAAGATTAAAATATTTGTTATTATAATTTAATTATAACTTCAATTTATATGATTTTAATATTGATTAATTGTAATTTTAATTTATATATTTTTATGATAGTATCATGAAATAATTTTTTAAATAATTATTTTGTTATTTTAATATTCTATGCTAACACTATAATAAATTAATACTTGTACTATAAATTATGTCATGAAAATTCAAAAATTATGATAATTTTATCTTTTGTCACAAGAATAAAAAATTTAAACAAATGTACAAAAAATTTATGCCATAAAAAATTTTTATTTGTGGTAAAATATCATTTATATGATAAATTAAGTTACAGAAATACATTTCTTACAATAAAATATCACTTGTGTTATGGGAAAAAAATTTACTCATTGTAAAATATCACCTATATTACAAACTAAATTATGAGAACATATTCCTTGTGAGAAAGCATCATTTGTTCCATCATATAAGTAAGAAAGTTTTACTTTTAGCAAAGTATTACTTATGCCATGAATTAATTCTATGGATAAATTCATCATCAAATATATCATTTCTATAATGTGTGTGTGTGTGTATAAAGCTAATTATAATAGGTGCAAGGTGTTACAATACAGTAGATAATAAAAAAAATAAATATTTATAAGTTGAGAGTATTTGATAAATAACTAATTTATTGACTGAGTTAAGGATATTTAACAAATTGATTGAGTTAAATAGTTATTTTAAGTATTTGGTAAATAATTTATTTGGTTAACTAATTGATCCCTAATAAGCAAAAAAAAATTATGGAACCTATTATTTTCAATTAGCTCATTTATGAAAGACATAACTATTCCCTAAATTGTACAATTATGTAAATTTATTAATAATAGAGATAGGAACTGAACTTCAAACCATAGGATATATAAGATAGAACTCAAAGCTCCTAAACATTCTTGCTTACCTATGTAGCAATTAATATATATTAGAATGTAATAGTTTTTGATAAATAATAAATAACCATCTATCTTTTCATTATTTAAGTTTACATAATAAAATTAATATACACTAACAAACTAAATATTATAACATATTAAAAATAGTTTATATAATTATTTAATGAATTTAAATTCTTTATATATTAAAAGTAAAAAATTAATAAAATTAATCTGTACATATACATAATACATATATACATAATAATTTTTCTAATTCATTGTTCAGTCTAATTTTTAAAATATGGCTTAAATAAAAAAAGATCATTCATGGTATAAAACATTATAAAAAGATTTATTTTTGATCAAGTTATATTCTTCTTAAAAAATGTGAAGATAAAGAAGATATATATATTATATGTGTGTGTGTGTGTGTGTTATAAAGTATAAAATTAGTAAAACCATTATAATATATATAAATAATATGATTCGTGATATAAATAATATAAATTTTTATTATAGAAATATGTAATAATAAATTTTATATTTATCATTATAATATTAATAAAACTTTACTTTAAAAAATTAAAAATAATAATCACATATAGCTTAATAATAATTAAATCATTATATTAAAAGAAACATTTAAGAAAATAATATTTAAGAGAGGGGTATATATAAAATAGTCTAAAATCTCATTTTAGTCCTTATTGATTTCAATTATATCAATGTTACTTATAGATATTGTATATCAATTTTCTTCCTTATAAATAATAATTTAATTAATTTAGTCCATTCATTTGTAATTCTATTGATGGGCTACTGACTTGGTAAATAAAAAAGATAAAAATATGATATAAATAAGATATGAATGATAAAATTGATATTAAAAATTTATGACGAATCAAATGAATTAAATTATATGTGTGAATGACACAAATAGGCATTATAACTTAAAATTTTTTAAATAAATAATTTAAAACAATTTAAATATTAATTTATAATTAAAATTTAAATATACATAATAATTCAAAGTTATGATTTATATGGGCATTTGTTTCATATAATTCAACCTTTTCTAAAAGATTTTATAGAAAATAATAAAAAATTATTGAAAAAATGTAAGAAATTTACTTTTATCTTATAATAACTTAATTAACAATAATTGATAGAAAATGTTAACAAGGGATAATTACTTATTTATAAGAAATAAAATTGATGCAAATATTTATAGGAGACAAATTGATGCAAAAAATTAGTGATAGAGCAAATGAGGTTTTAGTTTATACCAAATAAGTTTTAAAATAAAATTATAAGGTTTTTTTAGCATTAATGCATTTTTATTATGTGTATTTATTTAATATTTTATTATTATGTAATTAATTTTAAATAAGATAGTTTTATTTTTAAAATCACCTAATCAACTAAAATTTTATATAAAATATATTATATAATAATAATAATAATAATAATAATAATAATAATAATAATAAAGTAAACTGGGATAATGATAAAGCTTAATATTCCTTAACTATAGAATTTTGTAGTTTCCAAACAAACAAAGTTTTGTTGGTTTACACTAAGTTTAATGTGGGTCAAAAAATGTTAATAAATTTTAATAAATGTACCTTTTTTTAACCAAATTAGTACTTGTGGTCCAAAGAATCCATATGTCATAGGTGGACTTATGAAAAAAAAAATTATGTTACAATGCTTTTTTCTTTTTAAAGACTTTCTTATCACACTTATTTGTATTAAAGGTACATTCAACTAATATTTACATAATTAAGTAATATAACTATAAAAATTCTAATTTTGTGCTATGATTTTGATTGTAACACAATATTTTTTGCCATGTTACTCATGATTCAAAGAATGTATAAGTCATGGGTGAACTTATGATAAAAAAATAATTTATGTTACAATATTTTTTTATAACAATTTTTTTACCACAATTACTTGTATTAAAGATCTATTCAACTAATATTTATGTAATTAAATAATATAATCATAAAAATTTCAATTGTGCCATCAATTTGATTGTGGCATAAACGATAATTTATTGTGATATAATAATTTTTTTTAAAAAAACTTATGTATATACATAATTTTTTATGCACCGTGCAATGAATGGCTTAAATTCTAGTCTCGTATAAAGGAAAAGGGGAGCAAAATTTACGCAGGAAAATGCTTCATATAAGCTTGACACTCGGAAGGAATAGAGGATGAATAAGGAGGAAAATGGACAGATATTTTGATGATTAAATAGTTTTGATATCATATTTTTTTTGTTAAAATAAAAAAGGATAGGATAATTAGTGTTAATTATCCTTGCTAAATTTTATTATAGGAATATTCTCTTTCATCATAATTATTGCTTAAAAAGTAAATAAAATTTCACAACCAGGTGTTAGCAGTTTCGAAAATTTTCCGGTCTTTTATTGTCTAATTTTAATATCATACTTAAAAACCAACTAAAATTTATAAATTAATTATTTTATTTTTGAATATATGAATAAAATTAATACTAAAAATTTTTATATTACGATAAGACTACCAATATTTCTTTGCTATAGATTATAGTAGTATTGGACTCTTTTTTTTTTTTCAGAACTTAGGTGTAAAAGATGAAAATTAAGACCAAGCATAAAATAAAATTATTATCCTATAGTGAGGGTTATATTTTTCTTGGAGAAATTTTTGTTTACTTAATGAGTACATAATTTATGTATCTTAAATTATTAAAAAAATTTATACTACATTAATTAATAATTTAACTAATGCTTTTTTAATTTTGAATAATATTTTAATAATTTATGACATATAAATTAAGCCATCATCGACAAATAAAAATTTCTCGGATATGGATTTTTTTTCTTGGTCATTTCCTTACCATTTTCAATTTTTATTTTGAAATTTCCTGATTTTCTCACTGGGACGAGTCATTTTAAGCCAAAAAAATTTATATCAATCAATCTCAATAATTGACCACACTTTTCTCGAGTAAAAAGAGAGGATCAATTTCCATTCTAGCGCAGTCTCCGTCCATTGAATCAAGAACACTCTCAGTCTTTCCTCTCAGACCAACCTCCCTTTCCACAGTATCTCAATAATGTCGGGTTCTTTTTTGTTCGGATCTTCCCCCGCATCTTCTCCCTCATCAACGTTGTTTGGATCCCCCTACACAAAATCATCACCGTTGTTCGGAGCAGTTGGACGCTCTTCCCCAGGGACTTCCGGGTACCAATCAGTACAACCGGAAGTTCCCGCTGCACAAGATTTTGGTGAGTTTAGCCATCTACGTTTTTTCTTTTTTATTTCTTAATATGAGAAAAATTATCTAGAACGAGATACTTTCCGTTTCGGTATCTAATTTTCTATCTATGGCCTAAGATTTCTTGTTGATAAGTTGAAAAGAGCATTAATCTGATCTTATGGTAATAATACTAGATAATATTGTCAGTATAACATAATAGCATGAGCTTAATGCTTTATTTAAGTGATTTGTTTTCTAAGTAACCTCTGTTACTTTTTATCTATTATATTTTAAATTTTTTTATTATTTTAAAATTTTAATAAAATATTAAATATTTTTTTAAAATTTATTCTTCTTCTTTATTAATAAATATTTTATTATTTTTTTCATTCATTTCTTTATATTTCTTTTTCTATTTTTAACTATATTAAATTTTATATATAAATGATAATCTTATAAAATTTATTAAAAATAAATAAATTAAATTATTTTTTTAATATGTGTTAAGTTAGTTAATAATAACAAGAACGGATAGAGTATTTATATCAAACTTAAGTCGGGAAAATTTGCATAGGTTTACGAAACACATTTTTCATAAAAAAATTTCATGTGTTTCTATTTAAATTAAGAAGTGATATATTATACCTTATTATAAAAAAAATATATGATATCTAAAATTATAATAATGTAAGATAATTTTCTTTTTATAAAAGAAGAATTTACTTTTCACTTAACTCCTTACATTTAACACATAACATATAAAATATTTTTTTTATTATTTTAATAATTTATGACTATATTCATATAGAATAAATTATCAACCAAAGCCTTAGATAGTTGTATGTTCCTAGTGGCGAATCCATTTTGATTTTTTAGAGCAATATATATTTATAAAGTAATTAAATATAAAACATTATTTTTTTAATTTTCTGATTTATATATTTTAGTATGTGTAATAAGTCAAATTTCATAATTTTTTTATCTTTCTTTAAAGTAAAATTTTCTTCTTTTATCCAATTAAACAAAGTCATGGGACAATGTCATATATTTGTGGGAGTAATAATTATAATTAATGTGGGCAATAATCTTAATTAGTGTATATATATAGGTGTGTGTACGTAATTTTGATTTTTTTTTTTAGGCAATTATCCCCACAACCTATATGTGCATCCGCCCTTATATGTACGTTACTTCAATTCCTTTATCAAATAGATTATACTAACCGATTGAAATTCAATAAACTGATTTAAAAGATAGATATTAGTTTTAATGGATAAAATTATAATTCTGAATGCAAAATTGGAGATTAATGAATGTTTTTGAAGCCAATTGAATTAATATTTTTTATAAAGAAAAAAATGGAGATTGATCTAAATGAGGGAACAAAATTGAATGGTGAGAAATTAATTTTTAAAGGAAAACAATAACAATTTTAAGGATGGCAATGGGTCAGGTTTAGGTAAACCTAACCGAAATCCATTTAGATTTATTAAACGCATTAAGGATATGTTATTTTGAATTTATATCCATTAAGGATCTAATAAGATTTGATTAAAAGATCCAAAATAAATCTATTTGAATTTGCTAATACAAATATAAGTTAAAATATTTCTAATAAAAAATAAAAAGTTATTCTTTTTTTAATAATAATTATACATGACAATTATGAATTATATCTATTTTTGTTTTGATCCATCTATACTATCCATATTAACTTTAGGATAAATATAAGTTATATCATTTCTATTGATAATTACTTCATAATTATAAATTATATTTATTTTCTTATTTATAGCCATTCTTATTTTGATCCATTTATATTATCCATGATAACTTTAGAGTAGATTTGGATTATATTAGGTCAATTCATAAATAATTAATTATTTATTTATATTATAATTATATATTTTTATATTATATAAACTAATATTATAAAATGAAATAATATTATTTTAAAATATACTTATAATATAATGTAAATTTAAATATTTTTAATATTATTTATCTTAAATAAACTATCACAATATTTTTTATATATGTAATGATATTAATATTTATATAATAATAGATTAATAATAAAATATGTTATTAAAATAAGTTTAATGCAATACTCAAAAAAAATTCAAGACTCATTAAATATTTGTGAGAAATATACTTATATATTGTATAAATTAATATTAACGTGTACCTAAAAAGGATCTAAGATACATTGAATATTTAATGGATAAATCCAAACTCAAATGTAGATTGTATTAGGTTAATTCATAAATAATTATTTATTCATTTATATTATAATTATATATTTTTACATTATATAAATTAATATTATAAAATAGAATAATATTATTTTAAAATATATTTGTAATATAATGTAAATTTAAATATTTTTAATATTATTTATCTTAAATAAACTATCACAATATTTTTATATATGTAATAATATTAATTTTCATATAACAATAGGTTAATAATAAAATATATTATTCAAATAGGGTTAATGTAATACCTAAAAGAGATTCAAGACTCATTAAATATTTATAACAAATATACTTATGTGCTGTATAAATTAATATTAATGGATATTTAAAAAGGATCTAAGATTCATTATATATTTAGATGGTAAATCCAAACCCAACTATGAAGCAGAGTGTTTAATTTAGATAAAATTCATTGGATAAATATCCATCGATTTAGGTAAAATTCATTAGGTATGGGTATTTTTGCCATTGCTAAACTCATTAAATATTTATAAGAAATATACTTTATGTTATATAAATTAATATTAACATATATCTAAAAAAAATCTAAGATCCATTAGATATTTAATGACTAAATCCAAACCAAACCATTAAGTAGTGGGTTTAATTTGAATAAATATCCATCGGTTTAGGTAAAACTTGGATATTTTTGCCTTTCCTAGATAATTTAAAAACTCCAAACGCTTGGTGTTCACTAGGGTGACCGTTGTTGTCTGGTATATTTGAAGGAAAACAGTTGTTTTCCCTGAATTCATAGTCGGTGGAAGCAATTGGAAGTACTAAATAAATATCTTGAAATCTTGGTGAAAAAACTAATTAATTGGTTGAGGCTACAAATGTCTAGACATATGTCAACTGAGAAATTTCGCTAAAAGTGGAATCGCACACATACTTTTCACTGGTTTTTCTTTTAGTTTGAATTCTAGCTCAACATTTTTGTGTATACTTGGGATCTTAGAACGTTTATAAAGTATTTTTGTTGTATTTGCAGTTTTTATAGATAATTTTCATTGCTGTTGTAACTATTATTTTTTATAAAAAACTATGTTTTCAGGTGAAACAGATGCACAAGTTTCATTAAGAATTTTGATAGACAAAAAGGAAAATCGAGTCCTCTTTGCTGAGGCAAGGAAGGATTTTGTTGACGTTCTCTTAAGCTTCTTAACTCTACCCTTGGGAACAATTGCTAGACTTGTGTGCAAAGACTCAAATGTGAAGCCGGTTAAAGTTGGAAGCTTGAGTTCACTGTATGAAAGTGTGAAGAATCTTGATGGAAAATATTTTTGGACAGAAACATGTAAAGACATGTTGCTTCTGCCAAGAAATTCAATGGAAGCTTGTTGCTGGCATTTGAAGCTCAACATTGATGACACAGACCCCACAAAATACTTCATATGTCAGAACTGGAATTGCAGCCGTCGGGCAAGTGGTGCTTTATTGAGCACATTTGAAAATAAGAGATGCACTTGTCAAGGAATGATGAACCGAGTGATAACTCATAGTAGTTTGCTCAATAGTGGACAGATCAATGAAGGTTTTGTCCATGAAACAGGAGCCTTTATCATTTCTGATGACCTAATGATATTGCCTGATAATTTGCAGACAACTGTAACTTTACTCAAGAATCTTGGAATCATGGATATGGATGTAATTGGGGAGATGACGGTGAGTGTCAGCCAAAAGGAGGTGAGCAGTACATGCTTAAATTCAATTTACAATCTTCCATATATCATGCAAAATACATTTGTTTACTCATTTTCTGACTTAGATTTTTGTAGATTGGCATCACATTGCCATGTAACTAGCCCCATCATGCAAAATACATTTGTTTACTCATTTTCTGACTTAGATTTTTGTAGATTGGCATCACATTGCCATGTAACTAGCCCCATTTAGTAAGAATAGACTTGATTCTTGTTGTATCTAGATTATTTTTCCCAATCATTCTGTCTCAATCTCTGTTTTTGTCTCTTTAGGTGTTGGATTTACTGAAGAGTTCTTTACTCTCGAAAACACCACTGACAGATGTGTTCTTGAGAAAGAAAGAGTTACTAGGAAACACTCAACCGGAAGGGCAATTTCTCCATGTGATTAGAAATGTGCTAGATAATGATAGGCATATGAATGTGAATATAATGCTTAGAAAATCATCTGGAAAGATTTTATTTGCTCAAGCTGAAGAGGATTTTGTGGACTTCCTTCTTAGTTTCTTGACCTTCCCCTTAGGAGGTGTAGAGCATATGTTAGAAGGCACCATCTGTGCAGGCACCATAGATGAAATATACAAAAGCATAGCTGATTTGCATGCAAGCAGACATTTCAGGTCTGAGGAGGTTAAGAGCTTGCTCATAGATCCTCGGATTGCTGAACAATTTAAACTTCATAACCAGATATTACCAATCAATGAAGCATGTCCATCAAACTACTCCTGTTATAGCTTTACTGAGAGCTCTCCTCAGAGTATCTTTTCTCCGGGTCACTCAGTATTGAAGGGTTATTTGACATCTGCAAGAGAGTATAGTTGTAACCCCAAAACTAATGAAATATATGCGCCTTTGACGTTAATAGATCCCAAATCCACATCAGCGGAAACATCAAGTCCTGTTGGATTTGTGAAGGGGCCAGCAATGTACATGGTGACGGAGTTGTGACACCAATTTCGTCCATATCTGCTGCTACTTTCCTTAGTACATCTAAAATTCCTCTGACTAACTTGGAAGAAAGGAAAGTTAGTGTTGGTGTTGAAGAGGTAAGGCAGAGTCTAACGTTTGAGACATCAAAGACAAATTGATAAAGTAGAACTTTTTTTTATAGAGTGAATATAATTACGCCTTCTAATCTAATCATGTTGTATTGCAGGGTCTTAGCATACATCAGCTTTGACAACTGGTCTGGGTCCGTTTATAAAATCCACTTAGGTTTTGAGTTGACAATATCTTGCCCCGTTTAGACTTCGGAGGATGTGTATATAAACAACTGCAAGTAGACAACTACGTATCATTGTGTTAATATTTTGCCTAATTAGCTTGTAAAGGAATGCAGAATTTGATATAATCAAATGAATGTAGTACTTGGAGTTCCATAACTTCTTATGATCTATCAATTTGTTTCAATTACGCAGCAGTTACCTGTTCTTGTTGATTAAGTTGGCAGAGAAATCATCCTTTTTATGATTCACCCTTGATAATGACAGTTTAATGCTTGGTAAGAAGGAAAATAGGAGGAAAGGAAAGAAAATTTTAAAACGTTGGTGTATGGAATAGTATTAACCACAAATTGATCAATTTATTTTTTCTTCTCTCCTTTTTCTCTTCATTCAATTAAAGAAAATTTTCAAAATTTAAAATTTTCTTTCCATTTCATTTATTTTCCTTCATGCCAAGTATGGGGTAAGTGTTTAGCGTTTACCACTGCACGTTTTGACATACACAAATGGTCTCTCTTGCTGTGGCGTTGTGATTTAAGGATTGAAATGGAGGGCACGTTGTAGTGATGCTGGCGAATAAAAAGGAATTTGGATTGTGTAAAATGAAAGGTAATGATGGTTTGAATGGAATAGCAAGTGTAACGAAAAACTTAATTCATTTCTGTACTTTTGGGACTTTACAATATAGAATAGTTAGTTCATTAATATTGGTAAATCTTAGATTTTGTTATACTTCCTATATTCTCTCGAACTAGTTACTTGGTAACTACAACTTTTTTTTTTTTTGTAAGATATTTTTTGCAAAAAAAAAATTATTTTCTTATATTAAATAAAGGAATATCATGTATTTTTATAATTTGTAATTAAAAAATATAATATTTAAAAATATGATAGTAGAAAAAAATAATTTATCTTTTACCCAATTTCTTATATTTAACATTAAATATTTAAATTATTTTTATCATTTTGACATTTTATAATTATATTTCAAAAAATTTTACCGGAGCCTAATTTTACTGTACGAATAAATTCATGAACAGAAACCGCACGAATTCATGATTCATGAACTCCATTTCGTGCACGTTAGGAGTAAAGTTCCCACGTTGAGGTTCAGCTGAAGCCATCACTTTCAATACAGGGTGGATTTTCTATTTTCTCGTTTGTTGATTTTTCTATCATGTCGGTGAGATTTAGATATAATATTTTTTTTGTGTTTCATTGCACAAAAAAAATGAAGGATTTTGAATTTTATTGCATATAAGAATTTTATGTTAGTTTTTTTTCAACATGATAAATAAATGATTAATAAAGAAAAAAGAGGGTTCAAATTTCATTTAATATTGGTAGCTTAGTGTTGAATGGGAGGATTGAGTTTGTTTTGTCAAGAAGACATTTGCTGTTAAAGAATTTTATTTACGTGTATAAAGTAAATTAAATCTTTAACTTCAGTTTGTTTGTTTTGTCAAGAAGACGTTAGCTGTTAAAGAATTTTATTTACTTGTATAAAGTAAATCAAATCTTTAACTTAATATTTTTGTAATAAAAATATTTTATATTATACTTATATTATTTAATAATATTAATATTGGGTTGTAAATAAAAAAAGTTGAAAAAAAATACAACTAAGCAAAATAAAAAGAAAATTAAAAGAATAAAAAAAAAGAGAAAAATAAAGGAGAGAAAAATTGAAAAACTCCTTTAAGAAGCTAAAGGAGGGATTCCTTGCAACCTAGTAATGGTGCATAGAAAAGAGGGGAGCATCTTCGGCGCACTACTAAAAAAGTAGTGCAGTGATGCATCATAATATCAAAAGTTGTTGAATAATCAAGCAATCTAATTTGCTGGAATTGCTGCTTTGCTGGATAAGAATTCAAAATTTTCAAATGGCCCCATAAATTTTTGCTAATTGCATCAGTATGTGAGAGGACTTAATTGGACCGGATTGTATGTCTAGGCTGCCCTTCGGAATTGGATGTCCTCTCGCTATTCGGAAACTGCGTCTTAATGCAATTGATTAGAGAGCTATCACCTCAGAGTACCTACGGAATTTTTATCCGTAATAGTTTGGAAATGCATTTCAAATTTCGACAGAGACGGAAGAATATTAGGTTTCTTGAATTTTTGGCTGGAGTTCGATGAAGAAGTAAATATGGTCGTAATGAAAAATGGTCTTGGCGGTTCCTCCGTTAAAGAAAATGGCAATAGAATCGGCGGTTTATCACATAAAAATGGATGGTCAATAATGGAATTGGAATATCAATTTTATCATATCAGCAAATAAGAAGTCTGCTTGGCTAAGATGTAAATGCATAATGTTATTGTTGGAATGGTCTTCATTATTTTCAATTTCGGGTATTTGCGGAGCTGTCTTAGCCAAGCATTTCATTTGGGCTACGCTATACAATCAGATCTAGCACAATGTTACTTTAAATTGAAATAATAGATTTTATTGGGCCAATTGCTAAATTTTCTTCCTCCCTTCTTCCTCTTATTTCCCATGTCCCACTCAGGTCTAACAATTAATCCTGACCACATATCTAACGATGCATAGATACGTCATTTTATTAGCGGTGGGTCTTAGACTCTTTCTAGAAAAGACTAAATGATTAAAAAATAAAAAATTGAGTGAGTGAAGGGAGAAAATGAATGAAGCAAGAAAAGTTAAAGAGAGTAGATAACTAAAAAAAATAAATAAAAAGTTGGAAAGTTTGAGAGAGTGGATCATTGTGCAGCATAAATGAATGAATTCCAATAAAAATAAAGGTTTTGCTATGGTACAACCTAAAAAAAAGTTATATAAATGTGATTTTTTATGAATTTCATGAAACTTTTTTTATAAAACTTACAATTTTTTAATAAGCTCTCATAATTTTAAGTTATATAAAATGTAATTATTCATTTAAAATTCATAATTTTCTCATAAGATATCATAACTTTATTCATAAATATGTCAATACAAAATAATAATCTTGTAATATGAAATTTTGAATAGCTGTTGCAAAGTTGTATGAAAAAACTATAAATTTTATATAAAATATCATGAATTTTATGAAAAAATTATAAAAAATTCTTAATAATTATATCAATACATCTTATTTTGAAATTGCAATTAAGAAAGAGAAGGGGGGGGGGGGACAATGTACAAGGAGCAAAGTAAGAAAAGTTAATCAAAGCAAGTAACAGATAAAGAGCAGAAATAAAGAGAAATGTAAAAGATAAAGGGAAGATTGAAGAGCACAAACGGCAATATCATCATACTTCATACTTCCACTATCGTTCCGCCCTTCTGTGCATGTGTCATTCCAAAATGAATCTGTCACATGTCAAGCAAACAGCCTTTTTAATGTTTTCTTTGATTGGAGGAGAAAATAAAAGAGAAAAAAAATGAAGGAGAAAGAAAATAGAAAAGAAATTATTTTTTTAGAGTTGTTTGGTTGTAAGAGAAAATAGGAGAGAAAAGAAAATAAAGGAGAAATTAGTTGTGTTTGAATAGAGGAAAGAATAGGGAAAGAAAAGAATTAGATAAAGTGATTTAATTTTATTTAAATACATATAAAATTCATAGAAAAAATTTTATTATACCAAAATAACCTTAAAGTTTTAAATATTAAATTTATTTACACTTAAAATAATTAACTAATTATAATCCCAGGCCTTCAACTTCTATAAAAATTTTACAAATTTAATTACTAAATATTTAAATATATGTACATAATATTAATTATATAAACTCACTGTCATGTCAAGTTTAATTATATAAACTCACTGTGTCCAGACCCGACTTCCCCAAGTAGCTGAAAGCCACCCATCTGCCAACCAATGCTGCAGATCTGTCCAGCAGCAAGCGCTTCCGTGTAGGCGCAGGCGATTTGCACTTGCTTCCGGCATCGACGTGCAGCTGCAACCACCCGTGAAGGCGGCCCTGCAGCCATCAATTGGTGCGACAAAGACCAGCAAAATAGATCTTCAATGCAACAACAACAAACAACCATGAAGGAGGAAAATAGAAGACAACAATGGAGTTGGACTTATCGGAGCATCGGCAGTGGGCAATTTCGCCGGAGATTGGGCTCGTTGCTTTTGGCCTCTGGAAACTGTCCTCTTGCACTGCAGCACTGCGTTGGGTTTTTTAGCCTACTTTCTCCTCATTTCTCTTCATAGCTGAGGAGAAATTTTGAAGGTGGGACCCACGGCACTTTTCAGATTTTTTTTTCTCTTCTCCGCTGTTTTCTTCTGCAGCCAAACTGACGAAAATAATGTTTTCTACCCCATTTTCTGCTTGTTATTTCTTTTCTCTCCACTTTTCTCTTCAACCAAAATAAGCTGTTAATGTTTTTTTTTCCTTTTCCTCATTCAATCCAAACACACTTTTTTTTCTTTTTATTTTATATTTCTTTCTCTCGTCTCTCATTTTCAATTCTTTCTTTTTATGTTATCAAACTTAATTAATGTAAAATATTAATTAAAATAATATATAATATATCTTCATTTTATAAATTATAGTAAGTGAAAATTTTGATCTAATCGAATCCTTACCTACATATTTCATATTCACCTCTTATTCATTATCTTTTTTTTCTTTTTATTTGATACATTATATTTTTTTATCCACATATATTATTTATAATTCAAAAATTAATATTATTAAGTAATATAAATATAATAAAATATATTTTATTTTTACTTTTATAAAAATATTTAAAATTAGATAAAAATTTATTTTAATGAAATAATTTAATTATTCATTCTATTTTTAATTCTTATATTATATTATTTACAACCAACCTATTTATTTATTTATTTTATCATATATTTTTCTTTATTTCTTGTTCTATTAATATTCTATTTTTCTCCGTTATATTCTTCACCGCATGTCAGATTTACTGTCTCTCTTCAAATATTGTATTTTCTTTTTCCTCCAGCCCGGCAAAAATCCATTTTTCATCTTTTTTTTTCCTTTTAATCTTTTCCCTCCTTCCTGCACCCATGTTTACTAATATATTTCTTTCACCTTTCTACTTATTTTTTATTTTTCTTATTTTAAATTCTTGGTTCTTTTTACTTATAATACTTTATAATTTGCTTATTATTTCTCTTTCTTTTATTTATTTTATTACCTATTTTTTCTGTTTCCCACAATACTGTTTATATATCAACTATCTTACTAGTAAAATATGATTTTACTTTCTTCTGCATCTTAGTTTCTTAACACCCTCTCACCTCATTGGTTTTTAGTTTATTGCTTTCTCTCTTCTTCACCTTTGCCATTTACTTCCATTATATTATAGAGTTGGTTGAGTGTAATCAATATTTCTAATATATGAAAGTAGTAACACATGTCAGATTATTAAAAAAGCTTATTAGCAAAAAAAAGATGACACGTGGCAAATCATATAATAATCAATATAATTATGATTAGTTAGAAAATTCAACAAAATATATTATTAATTAAATTCTTATTATATAATATTTTTAATTAAATAAATAATATTTCATCTCATTGTTCTAAATATCGGTTAAATTTTTTAAATATTATAATTATACTTAAAGAAATTATTATTATCTTTTAAATTAAATAAAATATTTTTATATCACATTATTAAGATCGTTGTTTTAATTTCTTTTAAAACGTCATAATTAAAAAAATGATAAACAATCCGAAAAAGTTATTTTGAGACAATTGGTGATGCAACATATAATGTTAATATCTTTCTTCATTTTATTTAGAGCATCATTTTAAATTTTCTAAAACACTATAATTAGGAAAAATTATTTGGTTAAACAAGTTGTGACAATGATTGATAGAGTAATTCTACTTATAATTCAGTTTATTACAACATTTTAGATCATTATAATTAATTTAAATTAATGCATTGATTTTAAAGATTTTTAAATTTTATTTAATGCCAACCTTAGTTATCATTTTTCCTCTATATAGTAATGAATGTTTCTTCCTTAGGATCATATTATTCTCTATTTTGATTTGCTTGATTTTCTACTCAACATTGGAAGCAAAAGCAACACAACTAAAAAGTTATTGGAATCAATGTTTTAAAATTCGATCTGACTATTGATCCAATTAGGCGAGCGAGTTAAGGTTAGACTAGTTCAACTAATTAAACTAGGTGATTGAACTAGTTAGTATATTTTTATATATAATAAATAATATATTACATACATGCATGTACTTTACTACTGTATTTCTAAAATAATAAATAAATATTAATTTTATTACAATTACACTAATTATCCAACATAATTTTGGTCCAAGTAAAATGCAAATGACAAATTTTTTCTCTAATTTAAATTACTTTCATATAAGTCTTAATTTTTTTCATTTAATAGTAATTGCAAATGACAAAAACATTAATTTATAAAAAAACTATTCATCTTAATCCTTGTACTTTACTAAGAATTAAGAAAGAATTTTTTCCTTTTAAAGTTCTTGAATTTAAATTAAAAATTTTTTAAACTTTGTTAATCCATTTTTATAAGAAAAAATTAACATTTTTATATTTTTGAAAAATTAAAAAATTTAAAATTTTCAAAAAAGAAAACTATGATTACCGATATTTTTGAATTCAATATCTTAAAGTACATGTCTTATTTATTTTGCTATGTATATAAAATAAATTAATTCTTAATATTTTTTTTACATTATACTTTCATACTTAAGGCTTCCATTTTCTTTTATATTGGACTTTTAAGTTAGATTGGAATTAAACTCTATTAATTTGTAAAAAAAAAAAAATTGGATGGACAGGTTGATTAGGTCACCAATTTAACTGTCGGGTTGACTGATTTAGGGTTGACCAGGTTAAATTGAGCCAACCCAAATTTTTAGTTAGTTTGGGTTCCGAGATTGAATCGGCCTCTTTTGAACTTGGATACTAGTTTGACCGGTTAAACTAATTGAGTCGATCTAGATTTCAAAACAATGATTGGAATGGTTCTTATCAACGGACATATTTATGCATTTCTAAGAAAAATTAGAAAAATTAAATAATATATATGTTTTCTATTATACTATTTTTCCTCTTATGTTATGTATTATTTTTTGTAAGGAAGTATAATTCATTTTTTTATTTCCAAGGTTCATAATAGCAAAATAACAAAATGTCTTTGTGAATGAATTATTTATATGATATCAAAATTTATAGTTCAAAAATTTTCAAAGAATTATTGTTATTCTCAAAATAAGTTTTGTATGAATTCTTTAATATTAAAACATAATTATCAAAATATGAAAATGGATCAATTTATTGACATGGATTTCACTCCATTTTATAGGATAAAATAGTTGATGAGAATTCGGATAGGACATATTTAATTAAAAACTTATTATATTTTTATTATTAATTACTAATATTAATTAATTTTTTATGATTGCAATATATTAGCTAATATATTGATTTTTTATATATCATTGACAAAATTTGTTTCATATGGTAATTTGTAAGTTGTAATTGTAAGAGAAAGAACCGATAAAAAAGTTAACATTTAGATTGAGAATTTGGCGTAAGTTTCCATCATCTAACTTTACCTAGTATAAATTATTTATTTTTTCACTTACCACTTAAATTAAAATATTTTTTGCACAATTTTCATTATGCTTAATTTTAATTTAACAACATTTTATCAATATTATTTTTTTTAAAAATATAATAGTAATTGTTTATATAAAAACCAAATATAGAAAAATCCAATTTATTCAATTAATCTTGTTTCTTAAAATTTCATAAATACAACGTTGGAAGATATATCATTCCTCATATATTGCTAATAGTATTAAAAAAATTTATACCTTTTTTACACTTTAATTTAGTGATTTTATACTTTTATTTAATTAATTTTTCTTATTAATTATATTAAATATAATCAAAAAATTTGTGAAAATTTTTCATTAATTTTCATTTGAAATTATATTCATTTGATAGTTTATGATATTTCTATCAACATAAATTATCTTTTGATTATTGAAAATTAGCAAATATGAAATTACTATTCCCTTGCTTTCCTAAATATGCAATTAATTTTTATAATCAATTATGACAATTAATATTAAATAAATTAAAAATAAAAGCCCAGTTACACATTAATTTATGAGTATAGTAATAACTTTTTCAATAACAAATGTGTATGGAAACATGAAATTTAAATGCCTACTTAAATAATTCTTAATTTTGATATCTTTTATTAAAATATTGCTTCTTATATATTAATTTCATAAATACTTTTTAATTTTACCTATAAAAATTTTAAAGTCAATTGTGTAAGTCTTTAAAATTATTGGAAATTTAAAAGCCTATTAAAAATAGAATTATTAATTTAGCTATTTTATTTAATTGACTTTTATTATTAACTGACACATTAGTTTCAAATTTGAAAAACTAAAATTTGTTGATTAAGTAATATGATTATAATTTTATTGTGTTTTTATCAGCTGCCATGTCAATAAATACCCATTAAAGCTTTTCTCTATTTTAATATTTATCTTTTTTAATCACAAAACAATAAAAGAATAATAAAAAAATTTCAATTATTTGCTTACTTTAAAAATATATTTCATAATGAATTAAAAGTTTCATAAAATATTTGACATCATAAATGAATTTTATAATCATGATAATATTTTTTATTCTTTAAAAATATTTTTTAAAAATTATTTTCCACCTTTAGACTATAAACATTCAATAATACAATCAAATGTATTATTTTCATAATGAATTAAAGGTTTCATATAATATTTGACAACATGAATGAATTTTATAGTCATGATAATATTTTTTATTCTTTTAAAATATTTTTTAAAATTATTTTCCACCATTAGACTATAAGCACTGAAAAATACAATCAAATGTATTACGATGATAAAAATTAATTAAAATATAACTAGTAAATATGGGAATTACTTATAGCAATCAATTACTTCCATCCAAAAATAAAAAGCCCAAACACTGATTGGTTTTTAATTTAAAATAATTTTATTAGCCAAATTTATGATTATTGATTGATTCTTTACCTTTAACTATTTTATCCACTTTTATCTTTAATAGTGGTCAGGTTTTATTAAATGAAAGTCAATTATAATACCTTTTTTACGACAATGTATCCTAATTTTGCTTTTTTTTCCCCCTATTATTCATGATTATGTTATTTTTTATTATCCATTGCAAAAAAAAAATCATGATAATCTTTAACATGTTATAGATCAAAGTAATTTTACTTTTAAAAAATAATTCAATATAATATCACTATTAATTATGATAATTAATTATAAAAACTAAATATTTCCTTTTATTTACTTGCCTTAAAAATATAATTCATAATCAATCAAAAGTTTCATTAAATATTTTATATCTTCATTAAAATGCATTCATTTACACTTATAATACAATTAATTCGTCATAATTTATAGAAATAAGTGTAACTTTAAATTGAAATTCAAAATTTTAAAATTTCAATTAATCTAAATTAGTTTGGTCCATATTTTGAATTGGTAGAAATTTAGTAACAATCTTAATTTTTTTAATCATCTTAATGATTTCCTTAAATAAAATCAATCAAGTTTTTGTACAATTAGTTTTACAATTCGTAAAATTGAGTGAAATATCAAGTTAAAATTGAAAAATTTTAAAATGATATATTAATTCAAGAGATAATATTTTCTTTTGATCTTAATATATAATATTTTAATACCATAAATATATAAATTAATAAAAATAATATGGTAATATATACAAAATTAATATTAGTAACTTTAAAGGTTTTTTAAGTGAATTGATAAAGTCATAATTTCAATGACAATATTGATATATGATAATATTAGCCAACTAACAAATACAATGAAAAATATAATGTTTGAGGAGGTGTTCAAAAATTTGTTATAGTAATAAGTATATAATAATTTTCACATTATTAACTTTGATAAAATTTGAATATAAAATCATTCAATTTTTGGTACAATTAATTCTTCAATTAATAGAATTGAGTGTAATATCAAATTAAAATTCATGTTAGTATTTTTTTATTAGTATCTATACATATATTAATTTAAAAAATAATGTCTTCTTTTGATCTTAATAAATAATATATTAGTACCTTAAATATACAAGTTAGGAATTAGGAATAAGAAAATAGTGTGATAGGATATATAACAGATATTAATAGTTTTTAAAGATTTATCTAATAAATTGGTAAAGTCATAATTTTAATGACAATATTAATATGCGATGATAATAATCAACCAACAAATACAATGTTTTAGGAAGCATTTAAAAATTTATTATTATAGTAGTAAGCATATAATAATTTTCACATTATAAGTTTGATAAATATTATATATTTTATATTATAAGACACTTAATATTATCTTATTTTTTTTATAAAAAAAATAAGTATGAATATATTTATGTTAATTTCATTTTTAAAATCTTCTTAGAATACCATTATGAAAATTTTTATTTTTCTTTTATTTTTATATGTCGTTCTAAAGAGTAAATTTATATTTATATTAATATGATTCCATCAAATTTCTTATTCAAATGATGTTAGTAATAATTATTTCGTTAAATTTTTATGTCACATCAAATTATGTATTATTAAAATAATTTTAATCAAATGTTTATATTATTTTTCCCGTGTCAAGCACGGGTCTGAATTCGTAATATAAAAAGGTAGAGATATACATTTTCGTTTCATAGGAAATAATTAAAAAATATGTGGACGAAATCTTAAATCTCCTATTAAATAGTACTTTTTGAATATAGAAAAGGAGTACATATTAAAAGGGGGGGTGTTGGAGGCTGATGGCAGAAGAATATAAATTTAGTGTTTCGTTTATTAATGGAAAATAAATATTCTAACATTTAAAATGCATAATTCTTGTATATTCTTAATAATAGACTTATGAGTTTTACATTTAATTTTAAATATTATTAATTTTTATGAATTAAAATATAAATTTTATTGATAATATAATCATCTACACGAATATTATAAGATTTTTTCAATTAAAAAGAAAAAAAAATTTATTTAATATTAACAATTATAATTAATTACAATGATTTATTTTTTGAAAAAATTTTAATCTAAAAAATTTATTAAAATATAAATTATTTTAATAAAAAATTATTTAAATAAATTATAAAATATTTTAATATTTTTATGTCATTTTTATACAAGAAATTAATAATAAACAATAATTTTACTAATCCTTTGCCTAAATGCAAGGAAAAAAGGAAAGAAAAAAATGATAAGAAGTGAGTTTTCTCTTTTCTTGCCTTAGATGATGAGAAAGTAGAAAGAAAAAAAAAAGAATAAAATAATTTTTCTTTACTTATTTACATAGAAAAATAAGAGCAAAGAAAATTAAATTAAGTTAAATAATAATTTTACTTTTTAATAAATCCTAAAATGAAGAACCTTGGGTAAAATCGCAACAAATTAAGTTTCCTTTCAATTTCTGTCCACATGTATTAAGAAAATATTTTAATGGGCCCAACTCCAATTTTATTTTCCTTTTTTTCTTCTATCTATTTTCAACCTTACAACAGGAAAAGAAAAATTATAAGGGTATTAGATAAACAACTTTTTCATCAATTTTTATATAATTGAATTAATCAATCAGTTATCTTAAATATTTAGTAAATAATTAATTTAATTAATTTACTATTTAATTAAGTAATTTAAAAAGGTTAGAAATCCTGATATTTTTAAATAATTGATTCATTAAATACTTATAAAAAGTTAAAATGATTTAAAATTATATAATAATAATCCTTTCCATTTATTATTTTATTAAAAATACTAATGAGAAAAGTTGAACCCATATTTATTAACATATAGTACCTTATACCTAATCACCATGCCAATACTTTGTACATAATAAATAATTGTTTAAATTTTTATTATTTAAATTTACATAATATAATTAATATTTTAATAAAATAATTATTATAATATGTTAAAGGATTTATTATATAATTATTAAATAAATTTAATTTCTTTTTAAATTAAAATTAGTAAGATTAATTAATATAACTATATATATATATATAAACTTGAATAAATCATAAAATATACTTATATTTTTATATATTATTTTATAAATAAATAATAAATAATTAATATTATCAAATATTTCAATATTATCGATTGATCAAATTAATTATTAATTAATTATATTAATTAATAATTAATATGATTAGCTAAGTATTAAATAAGGTTTATTTTATACTTTTTTTTAATTTTCTCTCTGCTTACCTTCTATATAAAAATAAGAAAAGGATAATTTTCTAAACCAACAATTACTATTATTAATTAGTAGAAATAATTATCAATTAACAATTAATACCATTTATGACTAATAGAGTCAGGTGATTCCTGTTGACTGTCGATTCAAATCTCCCCATAGGCAAACAGAGACTAGTCATAGACGCTTGCCAGCTCAGAAAGAAGGCTCTTAGTTCAGACCTGCCAACCGTTGCCACGTTTTGCCCCTCAGGAACCGGACAAAATACTGCATCTCCCACAGGAGATCGCAAGGCTACCTTTGATTTGACGAAACTATCTTCCCAAAAATTATAGTCGTAAATATTAAAATAATAAAAATAATTAATAAATTTAATATTAAATATTATAAAGTTAATGAAGTATAAATGATTTTTTATTATAATTTTAGATATTATAATTTTTAATTATTAAATATAGAAATATATATAATAATTCTTCATTTATATATAAAAAAATTATACAAAAAATATCTTTAAAAAATCCAATGGAGCTTAAATCTCTTCAAGAATCTATTTATGGGCACTTCTAGCAACATACAATTTAATTCAAGTTTTGGTTTGATATGTCGAATTTACAAGATAAATGAGGAAAATAGAATAAATTATTTAAATCGTATTTTAAATGAGTTAATTAAAGTTCGGCTCATTTATATTAAGATTGTCTTGCTGTGGGTATATATATGTATATATTAAAAATTAATTAATAATATTATATTATAAAATTTAAAATAATATATATTTTTCTTATTAATATATTACTTTAATATTTTTTATAAATATTTCAAATATTTTATATAAAAATATAAAAATCAAATTAATGATGATCAATAATTTTTTATTTATGGATTTATCATAACAGTAAAATCAAGGAATAAAAATTTAATAACTAATTATACTTCTATAAATTAAATAATTAAGTAGGCAACGTTTTCTCCAATTTTTATCCTTTTAAATAATTTATTAATTTTACTTTTAAAAATTAAATAATTAAATAAGGATCATTTTTCATTTATGACTTCAAAATAAGGTTTATAATTATTTGTACATAAATCACTAAAGTTATAAGCATCAATGAAAGAATTAAAAAATTTAAATTTATTTTTTAAAATCCATTTGTTTTATAATTATATGATATTTTATTTACCCTTTTTTTATGAAGGGTCCTTTTGCTAATCATAGTAAATATTTTACCCAAATCACATAAAAATAATAATTTTATTTATATGTCCCTAATCACTCATTTCAGTCTTGCTTGTAATTATTATTGATCATTAATTTTGTAAATATTAATTTTATTTCGTCCATGATTTTTCACCTTAATTAGTTTAACCCTTAATATTATTTGAATAATTTGTTTTTAACATTTGATTATATGTATTTCAAATTCCCAAAATTATCAATTCAAATTAACTTAGAATTGAAATTCATTGCCTAATTACCGTGTCTTATTTATTCAGATCATCCTTCATATTTTATATATTTATTTACCATAATCATTTACTTCTTCTCCAGTCGTTATTTATTCTTTAAATTTTATTATAGTTAAACATCTTAATCAAATGAAAATTTCTGTATAATCATATTAAATATTATGTTCAAGCTTTTAGCCCTAATCACATAAAATATCTTATTTAGATTATCCTTCGCATAATTACATAAACTATGTGTGTTCTTAATCATTGTTGGTCACTATTTTATCTTAATATATGTAACTCCTTAAAATTACTTGCTTAATTTATTATTTGTTTGTATTTGGCTCAGTAGTTTAAAATTTTAAATTAAAGAAAAGCATCCAATGGTAATTAATAGAGGAAATCATATATCTTATAAAAACTTTTTTATTCAATTTTTATTTTTATTTTAAAATAATTTTTTGCCTCTACATGATTTTAATGCTATGATTTAAATTATTTTTGGAGTTTGATTTTAATTTGAATTTATATCTTAAAATTTACTTTTAAATTTTATTAAGAAAGCTTAAAATATTTATGATTATAATTGAATTATAACTTTAATTTATATTATTTTAATATTACTTGATTGGAATTTTAATTTAAATATTTTTATGAAGGTATTGTTAACTAATTTTTTAAATAATTATTTTGTTATTTTCATATTCAATGTTGACAAACATTTTAGGAAAAAAATGCAATTACGTTCTTTAAATTTGGTGGATGAATATTGACCTCTTCAATTTTAAAAATTCAAGAATTACCTTTTTAAATTTTACAAAATTTAAAATTAATATTCATAATTTAATTAATTAATTATTCTACGAAATTATGTAATTTTTAATGGAGTTTTTAAAAAATAATTATAATATTATAGCATAATGAATTTTTTGATCATTTTTCACATAATTTTCATCTCATATAATTAATAGAAATTAAATAATACATAAAGAATTTTAATTAAATACTCAAAAATAAAGTACAAAATTATATGTAAAAATAATTAAATAAATTAATATTTTATAATATTATGATTTATGTTTAAAAATTCATCAAAAAATTATATAATTTGGTAAAATTGTTAATTAAGTGGTTGATGAGTATCAATTATAAATTTTGCAAAGTTTAAAATAATAATTTTTAAATTTTCAAAATTTAAGTTGATAAAATACAATCATCTCAAAATTAAAAAAATATTTTTATATTTTTTTAAAATTTTATTTAAAAATTATATCTATATATAATTTTTTATACACTGTGCAATGTATGAACTTAAATTTTAGTCTAGTAATTTACTTAATTAATTATTCTATAAAATTATATGATTTTTTATGAAGCTTTTAAGCAAGAGTCATAGTATTATAACATAATAGTTTTTTTTTCACTTTTCGCATATAATTTTTATTACATATAATTAATAAAAATTAAATTATATATAAAAATTTTAATTAAATACTTAAAAATAAAGGAATAAATTATACATAAAAATAAAATAAATTAATATTTTATAATATTGTGACTTATATTTAAAAAATTCATACAAATTATATAATTTGATAAAAATTGTTAATTAAATAGATGATGAATGTCAATTTTAAATCTTATAAAATTTAAAGAGATAATTTTTAAATTTTTAAAATTGAAAGAAATAAAATTTAACTATTTTAAAATTTAAAAAATATTTTTATTTTTTTAAATTTTATTTAAAAATTATACATATAATTTTCTTTACACTTAGCAATGTACGAACTTATATTCTAGCATAGCCTAGCCTGATTCTTTTTTTGGTACAGGGAATTTGAGATTGGGGAGGGGTATTTGGGGGGTGGGGGAATCGAACGCCCCCTTTTGCCACGACCTTGGATACAGCTGGCCCTCCGTGGCAGCCTAGTCTAATCTGGTATAAAGCAAAAGGCGAGCAAAATTTGAACGGAAAATACTTAGTATAGACTTGAGACTTGGAAGGAATTTACATGGAATAAGGAAATAATAAATAAATAAACAAAAGATTAGTAGAATTTTACTCCACTCTCTGTTGTCGAAATATTTTTAACCTTAGGGCATCGTTATGATTTTAATACTACCTCTATCTATTTTTTAGTGATTAAATAATTTTGACATCATACTTAAATAGCCATTAAAATTTATAGAGTAGTTAATTTATTTATCAAAATATAAATAAATAAAAATAATATTTATTTTTTAAATAAATATAGAAATAATTAAATTATTAAATATATATAACATAAATTTTAAATTTTAATTATAATAAAAAATATAAAATTTTCAAAAAATGTTAGACATTACTCTGTGTGTGTGTGTGTGTTTTTTTTTTTAAGAACTCAGGTGTAAATGCGAGAATAAAGACGGAGCGTAGAATTATCATCCTACAGTGACAGTTTTATTTTTCTTGGAGAAATTTTTGTTTACTTAATGAATACATAATTTGTGTACCTTACATTATTAAAAGTTTGTTACTTTATTAAATAATAAAATTATTAATATTTTAACTATTTTTTAAAAGAATTTTGAATAATATTTTAATGATTTATGACACATAAATTAAGCCAACATCGTCAAATAAGAATTTCTGATTCTCTTTCTTTTTCTCGAGGGAGTATAAGGAGCGAAAGTAGAGAGAGAAAAGTGTTCAATGACTTCATTCCTAGCTCAGTCACCGCCAATTGAATCAAGAACAGCCTCGGACTCTACTGTCATACCAACCCCCATCTTCACAGAATCTCAATAATGTCGAGTTGTCCTGCGTTCGAATTTGCTCAATCGGGCTCAAATAGCAGCGGTTCCTCGTTTGCATCTGTGAGAATTTTTTTATTTTGGGCTGTTATTAAATTAATTTAATTTATTTTTAATAAAATTGAATTAAGCATATAATTTAATTATATAAGATCTAAAAGTAATAAATTAATATAATAAGTTATATATTTACTGTATATTTTACACATTATATAAAGAGTATGATGTGAATCTATTTAAATATATTTGATGTAAGGTCTTTTGTTAGGCCTATAATAATTAGATTAAACTAATTATATAAGATCAGAAAGTAAAAAAATGATTCAATAAGTTATATATTTATCATGTATTATATACATTATGTAATAAATTAATGAAAGCAAAAAGTAATCTAATAAATTATATATTTATCATATATTATACACATTATAAGACCTGTAATAAAGTAATCCAATAAATTATATATTGATTGTATATTATACACATTATGTTAAAATATAATTTTTATTTATTTCATGTTGTTGAATTTATAATAGGTGAACTTAATTAAGAATATATATATATATTATTGAGATTAAACTCCTTCGGATACTAAATGTATGCGATTGTTTTCCCCATCAGAAATTTTATCTTCTATATAGATATTTGTATCAAAGAATTGGAGATCATAAATGGATTAAAGTGATACACACCATATACTATTGTTAATTTTAATCGTTCTAATCTGGATATATGATGCGTAAAATTATGACTCTTAATCTTCCTCTGAATCTGTTTCCTCGGTTCCCCAGTTTTCATTGTCAGGATTGGCCTCCATAAAATCACCATCGTCGGGGTTCGGCGGCTTCGGATCCTCTTCCCTAGAGACTTCCGGGTGCCAAACAGCAAATAGCTGCGGTTCCTCGTTGACATCTTCCTCCATATGTTCTTCCTCGTTTTCATTTTCAAAGGCGGCATCATCATCATCATCACCGCAATCATTGTCTGGATTCGCCTCCACAAAATCGCCACCATCGGTTTCCGGAACCGTCGGATCCTTTTCCCCAGAGACTTTCGGGTATCAACCAGTACAACCGGAAGTTCCCGCTACACAAGAATTTGGTGAGTTTAGCCCTCTACGTTTCTTTTTCTTTTGTTTTTTTCTACCCTGGGCATTACATTACCACTGGAGTACCTAGTCACTGCAGCCCCCTTAGAGGGAGTGATAGTGATCTTATGAGGATTTCACCCCTTAGTGGTCCTAAGAGGATTTCACCCTTTCATTAATCAAGATGTCATCTTATGTCAAATGTTTGACTTATAGGATAAATTAATGATCGGGATCATTAGACCAACCAACTTAGTTGTGGCATTTAGGTTTCTTTTATTTCTTAATATAATGAAATTTCTGTTATTTTCTTGTAGTATTTTAGAAGGAGATATTTTCCGCTTTGGGTATCTAATTTTCTATTTGTGGCGCAAGATTTCCTGTTGGTAGGTTGAAAAGAGCATTCCTCTGTGATTTTATAGTTATAATACAAGATAATACGGTCAGTATAATATAATAGCGTGAACTTCCAGCTGCAGCATGAGCTTACTGCTGCATTTAGTTTTTATGATTAAGAGATTTGTTTTTCAAGTATTTTTATCAAACTCCAGATGGGAAAATTTGCATAGGTTTAGACAGTTGAATGTAGTTACTTCGATTCCTTTGTCAAATAAATTATGAAAAAAAATATATAAATTACCCTTACTAGAAGGGATAGTTGAATTTTGTCCCCTTCAATCTTATAAACTTGGAAATTACCCCTCAATTTTACAAAATTTAAAATTAACATCAATTATTGATTTAATTAATTATTTTATTAAATTATATAATTTTTACATAAAGTTTTTAACAAGAATCATTATGTTATAGCATGTTAACTTCACATATGATTTTTATATTATATAATTAATAAAAATTAGATTATACATAAAGAATTTAATTAAATACTTGTAAATGAAGTGCAAAATTATATGCAAAAAAATAACAAAATAAATGAACATTTTATATTATTATGATTCTTGTTTAAAAACTTAAAGAAAAAAAATCATATAATTTAAGAAAATGATTAATTAATTGGACGATTGGTGTCAATTCCAAGTTTTGTAAAGTTTAAAGGGATGTTTTCAAGTTTCTAAAGTTAAAAAGAGTAAAATCTAATTATCTTAAAATTAAAAGAGGTAATTTGTATTTTTTCCAATAAATTATATAGACGGATTGAAGTTAAATAAACTAATCTAAAAGATAGTAATTTTTCTTAATGGATAAAATTATAGTTCTCAATGCAAAAATGGAGACTAATGAATGTTTTTGAAGTCAATTGAATCAATATTTTTTAAAAGGAAAAAAAGAAGGAGATTGATCTAAATGTGGGAACAAAATTGAATGGTGAGAAATTAATTTTTAAAGGAAAACAATAACAACTTAAAAAACCCTAAATGCTTTGTGTTCACTCTAGTTAATTTAAAATTGATCTAGGAGTTGTTTGATTTATATAAGAAATAATTTTTTACAAAAAAATAAATTTTTAAAGAAATAACTTCCTATATAAATATTTTAAGAAGTACTTAAAATTGTTTATTTAACATATAAGAAGTAATATATTATAGAAAATAATTTTTTATATTTTATTTAGTTCAATTTTAAATATCGTAAAAAGTGTTAATAAAATAATTATTATAATACAAATTAATAAATTTTAATTTTCATTAATTAAATTTAAATAATTTTATCATTGTCTTCATAAATAATACAGGAAATCAAACTTACTTAAAGGAGAGATGAATAAATTATTTCTAATGTTTTGTAGGAAGTAAGATTTTTTAAGAAAATCTTATTTCCTCTAATTTGCTACATAATGATTAACCAAACAACCTACCTCTTTCTTATTTCCTGAGAAATAAAACTTTCTATACTATTAAAGTAAACTAAACAATCTCCTGGTATATTTGAAACAAAACAGTTATTTTCCTTGAATTGATTAAATTAGTCAAAGTAATTGGAAATACTAAATAAAAATCTTGACATCTTGGGGACAAAACTAATTGGTTGAGACTACAAAGCTCTAAGAATAAGTCAACTGGGAAAGTCTGTTAAAAGTGGAATCCACAAATGCTTTTCATTGGATTATGTTTCAGTCTGAAGGATCATGAGCCTATAGCTAAGCACTTTTTTATATGCTTGGGAATTTAGAACGCTTGTAATTTGTTTCATTGTCATAATGTTTGTGTTATATATAAAGTTTTTTATCGATAGTTTTCTTTATTGTTGAAAAGATTGTTTTCAATGAATTACCATGTTTCCAGGTGAAACAAATGCACAAGTTTCATTGAGAATTTTGATAGACAAAAAGGAAAATCGTGTTTTTTTTGCTGAGGCAAGGAAGGATTTTGTTGATGTTCTCTTAAGTTTCTTAACTCTGCCCTTGGGAACAATTGCTAGACTTGTATGTAAAGATTCAGATGTGAAGCCGGTTAACATTGGAAGCTTGAGTTCATTGTATGAAAGTTTGAAGAATCTTGACGGAAAACTTTTTTGGACAGAAACATGTAAAGACATGTTACTTCTGCCAAGGAATTCAATGGAAGCTTATTGCAGGCATTTAAAGCTCAACATTGATGACACTGATCCCACAAAATACTTCATATGTCAGAACTGGAATTGCAGCCGTCGGGCAAGTGCTGCTTTATTGAGTACATTTGAAAATAAGAGATGCAGTTGTGGAAATATGATGAACCAAGTAATACCGCTTGATAGTTCGCTTGACAGTGGACAGATCAAAGGTGGTTATGTCCATGAAACAGTAGCTTTTATCATTTCCGATGATCTAATGATATTGCCTGATGATCTGCAAACAAGTGTAATTTTACTCCAGAATCTTGGAATTGTGGATATGGATGTAATCGGGGAGATGACTGTGAATGACAGCCAAAAGGAGGTGAGCAGTACCCTACACATTCAAATTCAATTTACAATCTTTCGTATATTATTCAAAATACATTTGTTTACTCCATTTTCCAACTTAATTTTACATTTTTTTACATTGACATCATATTTTCATGTAATTAACCCCATTTAGTAAGAATAGACTTGATTCTTGTTGTGTATTGTAGATTTTCCCCTGTTGGATTTACTGAAGAGTTCTTTTTTCTCAAAAACACCATTGTCAGACGTGTTCTTGAGGAAGAAAAAGTTACTAGGAAACACTGAACCGGAAGGGCAATTCGCCCATGTGACCAGAAATGTACCGGATGATGATAGGTATATGAATGTGAAGGTAATGCGTAGAAAATCATCTGGAAAAATCTTATTTGCTCAAGCTGAAGAGGATCTTGTGGACTTCCTTCTTAGTTTTTTGACCTTCCCCTAAGGAGGTGTAGAACACATGTTAGAAGGCACCCTTTGTGCAGGCACCGTAGATAAAATATACAAAAGCTGATTCGCAAGCAAGCAGACATTTCAGGTCTGGAGAGGTTAAGAACTTGCTCGTAGATCCTCGGATTGCCGAACAATTTAAACTCCACAACCAGATATTACCAATCAATGAAGCATGTCCTTCAAACTACTCCTGTTACAGCTTTACTGAGAGCCTTCCTCAGGGTGTCTTTTCTCAGGGTCACTTAGTATTGAGGGGTTATTTGACATCTGCAAGAGAGCATAGTTGTAACCCCAAAACTAATGAAATATATGCGCCTTTGACGTTAATAGATCCCAAATCCTCATCAGCGGAAACATCTAGTCCGGTTGGATTTGTGAAGGGGCCAGCAATATACATGGTGACGGAGTTGTGACACCAATTTCGTCCATATCTGCTGCTACTTTCCTTAGTACATCTAAAATTCCTCTGACTGACTTGGAAGAAAGGAAAGTTAGTATTGGTGTTGAAGAGGTAAGGCAGAGTCTGACATTTGAGACATCAAAGACAAATTGATGAAGTAGAACTTTTTTTTATAGAGTGAATATAATTACACCTTCTAATCTAATCATGTTGTATTGCAGGGTCTTAGCATCTTGAAAGCCTCCTTGATCTCATCATCAGCTTTGACAACTGGTCTGGGTCCGTTTATAAAAGCCACTTAAGGTTTTGAGTTGACAACATTCTGCCCTGTTTAGACTTCGGAGGATGTGTATATAAACAACCGCAAGTAAACAACTACATATCATTGTGTTAATATTTTGCTCAATTTGCATGTTAAGGAATGCAGAATGTGATATAGTCAAACCAATGTAGTACTTGGAGTTCATAACTTTCTTATGATCTATGAATTTGTTTCAATTACGCAGCAGTTATCTGTTCTTGTTGATTAAGTTGGCAGAGAAAACATCTTTTTTATGATTCACTCTTGATAATGACAGTTTAATGCTTGGTAGGAAGGAAAATAGAAGGAAAGGAAAGAAAATTTTAAAATTTAGTTAGATGAGAAAATTTTAAAATGTAGCAGTATAGAATAGTATTAACCACAAATTGATCAATTTATTTTCTCTTCTCACCCTTTTCTCTTCATTCAAGTAAAGGAGATTTTCAAAATTTGAAAATTTTTTTCCATTCCATTTATTTACCTTCATGCCAAGTATGGGGTAAGTGTTTAGTGTTTAACACTGCACATTTTGACACACTCAAATGGTGTCTCTTGCTGCGTCGTTGTGATTTGAGGATTAAAATGGAGAGCACGTTGTAGTGATGCTGGCCAATAAAATGGAATTTGGATCGTGTAAAATGAAAGGTAATGACGGTTTGAATGGAATAGCAAGTGTAACAAAAAACTTAATTCATTTCTGTACTTTTGGGACTTGACAATATAGAATAGTTAGTTCATTAATGGTGGTAAATCTTACAGTTTGTTATACTTCCTATATTCTTGGCCTTTTTTTTTCTTTAAGATATTTTTACAGAAAAATTTTATGTTCTTATATATGAATATAGGAGTATCATATATTTCTATAATTTATGATAAAAAAATATGATGCCTTAAGGTATGATAGTGAAAAAAATAACCTCTTTTTTAAAAGAGAGGAAATTATCTTTCATTATAATTTTTACATTTATTGTTGAATATTTAAATTATTTTTTATAATTTTAATATTTTATAATTATATTTTTAAGAAAAGTATTTTTATCAAAATAAGCTAAGTCTAATTATACTGTAGCTATAAATTCATGAACAGAAACCGCACAAATTCATGATTCTTGAACTCCATTTCATGCCCGTTCAGAATAAGTTGAGATTCAGCTGAACCCATCACTTTCAATACAGCGTGGATTTTCTATTTTCTTGTTTGCTAATTTTTCTATTATGTTGGTGAGATTCGGATATAATATTTTTTGTGTGTCATTATACAAAAAATTAACGATTTTGAATCTTATTGTATATAAGAATTTTATGTTAACAAATAAATGATTGATAGAAAAAAGAGAATTTAAATTTTATTTATGCTTCATTTGACATGTAATTTTTTTAGAATTGATTTCATTTCATTTCAATAAAAATGATTTTAATTCATCTACAAGTGAATTCTATTTTTTGAATATTTTATTAAAAATAATGATTTTAATTCATTTATAAATTAATTATTTTATTTGGAATGTATTGAAAGATATATGAAATTCAATTAAAAAATATATTTTGATAGTATTATGATAAATATAATATTAGAAAAAGGATAAAACTTTTATATAAAATATTTTTTTGATTAAATGAAATAAATTCTCATAAAATTCTTATTAAATTGGATGAATTTTATACTGACACAAATGCAGTTAAAATAAGAATTATAAATAAAATGAAATTCTTTTTCATTGATTTTTCATTGAAAGTCAAACATCATTTTTTAAAAAAATTCATTTGAAAATAAAATAAAATAAAATTTTATTTTTAATCTTATCAGGTTAACATTGAATGGAAGGATTAAGTCTGTTTTGTCAAGAAGACATTTTCTATTAAAGAAGTTTATTTAGTTCTATAAAGTAAATTAAATCTTTAACTTAATATTTTTATAATAAAAAATATTTTATATTATATTTGTATTTTTTATAATTGTATGAATAGCAATACATTCAACATACACACATAAAATTACAAGTTCAAACCCGTGACATGAGAATAAAACCTCTAATACTACATCAGGTGTCATTGCATCATTAGGGGTATTGATATATTGTATTTATATTATTTAATAATATTAATATTGAATTATAAATAAAAAAATCTGAAAAAAAATATAATTAGGCAAAATAAAAAGAAATAGAGAAAAAAAGAGTAAAATAAAGGAAAGTAAAATTGAAACGCTCCTTCAAGAAGTTAGGGAGAGACTTTTATGTATCATAATAATAGGGTGTAGAAAAGAGAGGAGCATCTCCGACGCAGTATTGAGAAAGTGGTGTAATGATGCATCATAATATCAACAGCTGCTGAATAATCGAGCAATTTTATCTCACAGAACTGCACCGTTGGTGGATAAGAATTCAAAATTTTCAAATGGCCCTATAAATTTTTGCTAATTGCATCATTATGTGAGAGGATTTAATTGGGCTGGATTGGATGTCCAGGTTGATCCACAAAGTTGGATGTCCTCTCATTATTTGGAGACAACATCTTGGTGCAAGTGATAGGAGAGTTATCATCTCAAAGCACCTCTGGGATTTTTATTTGTAACAATTTGGAAATGCTTTTCAAATTTCGGTTGAGACGGAAGAATATTGGGTTTCTCAGATCTTTGGCTGGAGTTCAATGAAGAAGCGAATATGGTGGTAATGAAAGAAGATCTTGGCGATTTCTCCTTTGATGAAAATGGCAGTGGAACCGGTGGTTTATCACATAAAGATGGATGATTAGTAATGGAATTGGAACATCAATTTTATCATATTAGCAAGTAGGAAATCTGCTTGGCTAACATGTAAAATGCCTGAGGGTGTTGTTGGAATGGTATTCATTATTTTGAATTTCAGGTACTCGCGGAGCCGTTTTAGCCAAGCATTTCATTTGAGGTGCAGATTTTATTGGGTCAACTGCTAAATCTTCCTCTTTCTTTCCTCCTCTTGTTTCTTTTGTCCCACTCAAGTCTAGCAATACATCTATTGATATATAGATGTTGTACTAATGATATATAGATATATTACTTTATCATTGGTGTATCTTAGATTCTTTATAAAAAAGAATAAATAATTAAAAAAAATTGAGTGAGTGAAGAGAGAACATGAATGAAGCAAGAAATGTTAAAAGAGAGTAAATAATTAAAAAAAAATTAAAACCCTATTTTAGTTCCCATGAATTTGATCTTAAAATAAAATTTGAATCAATTTAATTTTTAAAGTTTTAAATCCAAGCAAAATTTTAATTTTCATGAGGATTAAAATTTGTATCTATTTGATTTATGTGAAGAACTAAAATTTTATTTGGATTTATAGCTTTAAGAATTAAATTGATAGAAATTTTATTTCAAAAATTAAATTAATACAAATTGAAAATTTAAACGACTAAAATAGTCATTAAAAAAAAAAGTTGAAAAGTTAGAGACAGTGGATTATTATGCAGCATGAATGAATAAAATATAATAAAAATAAAAAATTTACTATGATATAACCTCAGAAAAATTATATCCAAAGAGAAATTATTTTGATGCAATTTTATACAAATTTTATAAAGCTCACAATTTTTTTCATATGTCATTAATTATATAGAGTGTACTGTTCATATAAAATTTATAATTTTTTATAAGATCTTGTAATATAAAATAATGATCTTACAGCATGAAAATTTGAATAATTATTACAAAATTGTATGAAAAATTTTAAATTTTATATAAAATATTTCAAATTTGTAAAAATTATATAAGTTTTTTTAATAATCATATTAGTACACTTTATTTTAAAGATGTAACGAAGAAAGAAAAAACAATATACAAGGAACAAAGTAAGAAAAGTTAAACAAAGCAAGCAAAAGTAAAGAGAAAATAAAGAGAAGAAACGTAAAAGATAAAGGAGGGTACAGAAAAGACAATGTCATCATACTTCAAACTTTCACCGTTGCCCCGTGCCTTTTGTGCATGTGTAACATGAATCCGTCCCATGTCAAGCCAGCAACTTTTTTAATATTTTTATCAACCAAAAAAAACCTTTTTTAATATTTTTTTCTTTTCTTCCGGCAATCCAAACATACTTCCTTTATTTTATATTTCTTTCCCTCATCTCTCATTTTTCAATCCTTTCTTTTTATTTTATCAAATTTAATTAATATAAAAATATTAATTAAAATAATATATAATATAACTTCATTTTATACATGATAATAAGTTAAAATTTTGATCTAATTAAATCATTTAATTCCATATTTCATATTTAACTCTTATTCATTATCTCTTTTTTATTATTTGTCCTATTACATATTTTTTCATTTTTCATATCCAAACATATTCGTATTTCATGTATTATATCTTTTCTTTTTATTTGATGCATTATTTTTTTATATCCACATTTATTATTTACATTTCAAAGATTAATATTATTAATTAATATAAATATAATAAAATATATTTTATTTTTACTTTTAAAAAATAATTTAAATTAAATAAAAATTTAATTTAATTAAATAATTTAATTATTCATTCTATTCTTAATTCTTACATTATATTATTCTGCAACCAACTTATTATTTTTTTATTTATTCTATTGCTTTTTCTTCATTTCTTGTTCTATTAATATTTTATTTTTCCCCGTTATATTCTCCACTCCACCGCATGTCAGTTCTATTGTCTCTCTTTAAATATTGTATTTTCATTTTCCTCCAGGCCAGCAAATCCACTTTCATTTTTTTTGTCTTTTTCTTTTAAACTTTTTCCTTCTTCCAGGAACCCCCGTCTACTAACATATTTCTTTTACCTTTCTACTTATATTTTTATTTTTTATTTTTCCTAGTTCTTTTTAATTTCTATAATGCTTTATAGCTTGCATATTATTTTTCTTTTTTTTATTTATTTTATTGCCTATTTTTTCTGTATCCCGCCATACTATTTATATATCAACTATCATACTATTGAAATATGATTTTTTTACTTTCTTCTACGTATTAATTTCTTAACAATCCGTTATCTTACTAGTTTTTTTATTTTTTGCTTTCTCTCTGTTGGAAGTATGAATCAAAATCCTAAAATATAAAATTAATTACAACAAAATTATGAGCATACCTGATATATAATTTGATAAAGTCATAACTGATCTGAATGATGATAATGAGTAGAATTGTAACTTACTTTACCCCTTAGGCTATTTAGATAGAAAGAAAAGAGGGAGAAAAATTTAGGATTGGGAATACTTGTTGTGCATCTATAAAATAATAATCCTGATATCTCTATTTAAAGGTCAGACTTGTGATAGGAAACTATTGACCACTAAAGGGTTATACATTAGGACCTCTACCCATATAGACTTGTGCATGATCCAACCTATCACAGATCATACACATTAAATCAGGGCTCAATCTATTCCATGCTTAAGGTTAAAATACAAAACTAATTACTTAAATAAATATTTTAATAATTAATTAATATTAATTCATATAATATTTCTAATGAAATTAACTATTTTATTTTTAAATACAATAATCTCCCACTTGGATAGCATTAATTAATTATATGGAATAATTGAAATATTAATAATTAAGCATTAGTTATACATTAAGTTATAAATTTAATTTAAAGAATGAGAGTACACAAAATCATTGAATCTGATAGGGAGACAAGTGATATTATATCTCATAATTTGAAAGAAACATAATAAAGTTTAGTCTTTCAACTACAGTTCAAAAGAGAAATAACTCAAAATTATTGATCCAATAGGGAAATAAATGATTCATATATATGTATAAAATATATTACCAATGTTTAAATATCCAAACTGAGCAATGATTACATAAGTGGAATGAGACCATACAGAATCACTGAATCTGATAGGGAGACAAGTGATGTAAAATTAATGTCTCATAATCTCAAAGGAACTAGATATATATAAGGTTAGTCTTTTGACTATAACTCATAAGAGAAACAATTCAAAATCATTAAATCCGATAAGGAAGCAAATAATTTATATATATATATATAAAATATATCACCAATGTTTCAATATGAGTAGTTACTGGTCACAAATATCAACAAAATAAAATAAGCATATCTCATACTCCCACTAAACTAAAGTTTCATCAAAAGATTTAATAAAACCCATATGAGTTACTTGATTTTAAATACTCCTATAAGTAAGCCTTAAGTCAACGGATTCCTAGCATGTCTTCATTAGGGCTATGTTTAATGTGAGTCCAAGATTCAACAATCTTCTCTCTCTAATGAACAAAAGTTTAACATTAAAATATTCAATACAACTAGAAACTTGTGGCTTTGAGAGAAGTATATAGTAGGAGAATTATCGTAATAAAATTTGGTAGAGGTCGTGATATAGAATCAACCAATTCCATGCTAGGTATCATCTTCCTTAACCATATAGCCTGATAAGTGACCTCATAATATACAATAAACTCTGCTTTCATAGTTGAGGTAGCTATGAGTATTTGTTTAACACTTTTCCATGAAATAGCTCCTCCAAATATCATAAAGATATATCTAGATGTTGACTTATGATCATCTATATATAAGGCATAATCAGAATTTGAATAATCAATACCTTTAAGTAAATTAGATCATCTATAAGTCAACATATGATTTTTGATATTTTAATAATACCTCATTACTTTCTTGACTACTTTCTAATGATCCATCCTAAAGTCACTTAAGTGTCTTCCAAGTATACTAATAGCAAAAGTTATATCTAAATTAATGCAGACTTATGCATGCATAAGATTACTAATAGCGGAAGCATAAAGAATCTTGTCTATTTCAGCCTTTTCAATATTAGCTTGAGGGTAATATAATTAAGACAACGTATCGTCTTTCTAAGTAGGCGTTCGACTAGATGTACAGGTATCCATTTTAAATCTTTCAAGTATCCGTTTAATCAAATTGGCTTAGTACAAACCCAAAATATTATGAGTTTTGTCATGATGGATCTAAATTCTAAAATAAAATATGTTTTGCCAAAGATTAAAATGACATGATAACATGTATTTTGACTTATCTAGAAAAAAAATCGAGTTACTAGCTAGCAAAACATCATCAATGTAAAGTACTAAGATGAAAAAATTATCCTATTAAATTTATTAAAATTCTTGCAAGTACACAATATAGTCATTTGGTATTGCAAGTCTCTAAACCCTTTGAATTCGTCTAAACTCAATGGCTAGCTAATCAGGTTCTTCAATATGAGGATCTTTATTTATCTGAACTAAACTGTCAACATTATCTTCTTTAGTGGTGAGGGAATCAAAACAGGTATAGGAAAAATGATGGCTTTGTCACGTAAATTGATAGCCCTAAGCATTAAACTTCCACTATCTAAGTCATCTTCAAAATAAAATATCCGATCAAACTCGATGATCTTGGTACTATGAGTGGGACAAGAAAATCTATAACCTCTTAATCTAGTCTAATTTCTTTAATTAGGGATTATATAATCTCATCTCTACTTTATAACCCCACACTTAAAAGTTTTAAAATATGAGAAATCTAGGTTTAATAACACACCTTTATTTTACTAATCTTTCTAATCTCTCTTTAGAAAAATGGCCTAAATGTTGATATTACAAAATGGAAGAATTCTCACTCATTCTAGGTCATTTATGCCTAATCATAACATTGATAAGAACATCAGAAGGCATAACAAGACAATCATTCAAATTCAAATGATATGGATCATTTTGTAAGGTAGCATACCAATAATAGCAAAATCATAATAAATTTTAATCTTTCATTTCCTTGTTAAAAGGAATAATTGTAATTATTCAAAACAGAACTAGAAATCAAATTTCTTCTAGCAGAAGGTACATAAACAACATTATTCAGATCTAAAATGTGTCTATAGGATAAACACAAAGAAATTGATCTTATGTATTAAACTCTAACCTTGTTCCCTCCTACTCCTAAGACAGTCTTCTCTCTCTCACCTGGGATCCACCGATTCTTGAGCTCTTTTAAAGAATTTGCAACATGAACAGTTGTACTAGAATCCAACCACTAAAATTTAGATGATGTTTGAAGATTATTGGACTTAAACACACTAAAGCTAGATGGGTAGAATTGAATTTCTCTTCAATAACTTTCATATATTCCACAACAGTGTCCTTGTTTAGGATAATCTCTCTAATTCTTTTTTCAATAATGAACTTAATCACTACTAAATAGATTTGGTTTAACTTATACCATTGTTTGTAATAGGTCTTAGTTGTAGCACTAGGCTCAAGTAATAGATTAGCCGATTTTTGTTCTCTAAGATCCAAATCTTCTTTAGAGATTGTCAGATACATGTTTAAAGACTCTTTCCATTTATCATAGTTTATTCCATTAAGAATTCTCATCACAGATAGTTGTTGAAAGGCTGAGACTGATGTAACAGGATTGAGAAATTATTAATTATGCATGCATAACATAATTATAACACAAGATTCCTAATTAAACAAATCAGTCAAACAACTATATAACAAAGTGGTATCAAAATTACATTTACCATATGACTTGACTTGTACAAGAGTTTACACAAGAATGTAATCAATATAGCTATACCGATAGGATATAAGAAATATTAAAATATTATAATTGCTACATATTTATTCTAAGGAGTTTAAACCCTAAAATTATATTAACAATATCATACCGATAGGATATATCCATCATCAATGTAATATACTCCTAAATATCCCAAAAGGATAATATTTTATGCAAAACAATCTTATTATATCCCTAATCTATCACTGATGTAAAATAAATGGCTTTAGGTATCTATATATGTACAAAATTACATAATTAAGGATTTAAAATTAACTAATATAGTTATACTCATAATTAGAGAGAATGACAGCTCACCAAGTCCAGAAAAATATAAAGAATGTCTATATATTTTTTCTAAACTAAAATTTCATAAATAAAATATATTTTTATACAATACAAATCTTTCAAAATTCAAAATAAATACTTATTGGGCTAAAAAAATTTTGAAAAATATAAATAAATAAAGTTAAAATTTTACACAATTTGACCAAAATTAAGTCATAAGAAAAAATGTTGTGTGTGGGACACATGTGGCTCCACGCACCTGGGTATAGATCCATCTTGGATTGATCATAAAGCTTTTAACATGAATAAGGAGAAAAAAAATATTCGGAACCGGTAAACATTATGACATGGTCTCCTTCGGACACGAGTATTGATTTCATCTTAAACAAGAATCATGATTTCTTGTGTCTTTTAACTTTGAAAGAAAAAAGAAAAAGAAAAAATTATGTAAAGCCAAAAATATATATATCCGTTTTCCAGAAAGTGAAAATAGTATCAAGTTTTACGAAAACAATTGATTTCATAACATACAATCAGGATACACCACCTTTTGGAATAAAGGAAAATTGAGAAAAAAACGTTTTGTAATGTGGTTGCTGGAATTGGAGCCAATGTCCCCGCAGCTACAATGTGGAATTCTTACCACAAAACTACAATTGCTTGACTATCCACCAACTAACAGAACAAGGCTGATGCATAATTAGGAGAGTAAGGGTCATGTGCTACCAAGCATTTGGTGCCTTACGCTTGTTAGATAGAAAAAAGGGAAAGAAAAAAAATTGTTTTCTTCAACAATGTTGCACCAAGGTTTGTCCATGGCTATTTTTCAGCCATTAACGAAGCTTCCCAACTCCAAAAAAAACTATCTTTTAGTGCTTTTAACATAAGAAAATTCATCTATACTAATTTTCTACACTAACCCATGTATTAATCCAAAAAGAAAAAAGGGTTTTAATATTGAGCGGATAAAAGCCTACATGATTTCTAAAATTTAAAAAAAAAATTATGCCTTTGATTTTTAATAATTACGAATCAATAATATAATATTTCAGATCTATATAAGATTAGGATTCAAGATTCAATTGAAACAAAAACAGATCCAATTATTTTAGAATTAAAAATCCTCAATTTTGATTATTTTAATGTACGAAAAAGAGAAAAGAAAGATTAGGAATTTTATAAATTTATCAAAATAATTAAAATTATTTATAATCAGATATTCATACTATCAACACACGCTTTAATACCATCTGTTAGAAGTATGAATTAAAATCTTAAAATATAAAATTAATCACAACAAAATTATGAGGATACTTGATGTATAATTTGATAAAGTCATAACTAATTTGAATGATGATAATGAGTAAAATTACAACCTACTCTGCCTCTTAGGTTATTCAGATAGAGAGAAAAGAGGGGAAAAAATTTAGGAGTGGGAATCCTTATTATGCATCTATAAAATAATAATCTTGATATCTCTATTTAAAAGTTAGACTTATGATAGGAAACTATTAACTACTAAAGGACTGTAGGTTGGGACATCTACCCATATGGACTTGTGCATGATCTAACCTATCACAGATCATGCACATTAAATCAGGACTCGATTTGTTCTATGCTTAATGTTAAAATGTAAAATTAATTACTTAAATAAATATTCTAATAATTAATTAATACTAATCCATATAATATTTTTAATAAAATTAATTATTTTATTTTTAAATATAACACTCTCTTCTTCACCTTCACCATTTACTTCCGTTATATTATAGAGTTATTTGAGTGTAAGTTATATTTTTAATATATAAAAGTAACATTTATAAGTAACATGTTTCAATTTATTAGCAAATCAACTATGAGAGGATGACATATGATAAATTATATGATAATTAATATAATTGGATGTTAAATATTAATATTAATATTATGGCAAATTTAACGACTTAAATTTTTTTTATCAATTTAAAATCTCAACATTAAATCATGATATTTCATGATATTAATAAAATTTTAATTATCAATTAATATATTTTATTCACATCAAATCATGATTAATTAGAAAATCCAACAAAATATATTTTAATTAAGATCTCATTATATAATCTTTTTAATTGAATAAACATGATTTCATCATATTATTCTAAACATCTATTTATATTTTAAATATTATAATTATAATTAAAAAATAATATTATCTTTTAAATTAAATAAAATATTTTTATATCACATTATTAATATCGTTATTTTAATTTCTTTTAAAATATTATAATTATAAAAAAATGACAGACAACCCGAAAAAGTTGTTTTGAAACAATTGGCCATGTAATATATAATGCTAATGTCTTTCTTTATTTCATTTAGAGTTTTATTTGAAAATTTTTAAAACACTATAATTAGGGAAATTTATTCAATTAAACAAGTCATAAGAATCATTTGCAGAATAATTCTATTCATGTTCTTCTCAATGGATATGTTTGCGCAACTTCAAAAAAAATTAAATAATATATATTTTCTATTATACTATTTTTTATCTTACATGATTTTTTTTATTTTTTAAGAAAAAAAATTCATTCTTTTATTCACAAGGTTCATGATGACAAATTCAAGAAATTCCCTCGTAAAGGAGTTATTTATATGATGTCAAAGTTTACAATTTAAAAAGTTTAAAAGATTATTGTTCTCAAAATGAGTTCTTTATAAGTTTTAACATTGAAACATTATTATTGGAACATAAAGATGGATCAATCGATATAGATTTTACTTCATTCCATATGATGCAATAGTTAAGGAAAATCAAGATAGGAAGTATTTAATTCAAAATTTATTATATTTTCATTATTAATATTTAATATTAATTAATTTTTTTTACGATTGCACTATGTTGACTAACATATTGATTTTTATATATTATTGAAAAATTGGTTTCATATAGTAATATGTAAAAGAAATGACCAGTAAAATTATTGACATTCAGATTAAGAATTTGGAGTAAGTTTTCATCATCTAGTTTCACTTATTGTAAATTATTTATTTTCTTATTTATCACCTAGAGTAAAATATTTTTTTGTTTGCACAATTTTCATTATACTTAATTTTAATTTAACAAAATTTGATCAATATCATTTTTTTAAAAAATATAATGGCAATTGTTTATATAAAAACTAAATATAGAGAAGTCCAATTTATTCAATGAATCCTAATTCTAGGAATTTCATAAATACAAAAGTGAAAGATATATTATACTTCACATTTAGCTGATAGTATTAAAAAATTTTATACCTTTTCTTATATTTTAATTTAGTAATTTAATACTTTTATTTAATTTATTTTTGTTAATTTTCATTAAAAATCATGGAAATTTGATAGTTTATGATATTTTTATCAATATAAATTTTCTTTTGATTATTGATAATTAGTAAATATGAAATCATTATTCCCTTGCTTCCCTAAATATGAAATTAATTTTTATAATCAATGATGATAATTAATATTAAATAAATTAAAAACAAAAATTTGAATTACGCGTTAATTTACAAGTATAGTAGTAGATACTTCAATAGCAAATGTATATGGAAACACATAATTTAAATGCCTAATTGTATAATTGTTAATTCTTATATCTTCTATTCAAATATTATTTATTATACAATAGTTTCATAAATATTTTTAATTTTACCTATAAAAAGCTTTACATCAATTTGTATAACTCTTTAAAATTATTGAAAATTTAAATGCCTATTGAAAATAAAATTATTAATTTAGCTATTTTATTTAGTTGGCTTTTATTATTAACACACTGACACATTAATATCAAATTTTAAAAACTTAATTTAGTTAATTAAATAACATAATCATAATTCTATTGTATTTTTAGTAGTAGCTATATTAATAAATACTTGTTAAAGCTTTTCTCTATTATAATATTCATCCTTTTTTATTTTTAAAGTACAAAACAATCAAAATCACATAGAAAAATAATACAAAAAAATTTCAATTATTCACTTACTTTTAAAATATATTTCATAATGAATTAAAGGTTTCATATAATATTTGACATCATAAAAAAATTTTATAACCAAGATGATATTTTTTATTTCTGTTACAATTTAAACCTAATCGTGACTAATATGGATTCCGCTACCTAATTTCCACCAGCCTTGACATTATTTATATCAATTTTGCTCACAGAAAATCTCTCCATTTTTCATAGGGAACCAAATTTTATTTTAAATTTTTGCCAAAAAAAAAAGAAAAAACAAAGTTTTATCTATTTTTAGATACTTAAGCCCTAAATCCTAAAACTTGTATTTTTTATAGATACAATAGCAATATAAAATACATATAATACTACATAATCTTAAAATATATATACAAATAAATAATTCAACACATTAAATGTTGAATCAACATAATCTGTATCTTTAATCTTAATCCTAATCCAACTGTCAAAATTTTCCAATCAGACTATCTTTGATCTTTCATAGATCCAACAAGGCTTAAATACACCTATTTCAACTTAAAAAATATTAAAAATAAAATGGAATGAGTTACACGAATTCAGTAAATATATCTTTACCACAACCACATGTGAAATCAAATATAGAAGAAACTTGTTGTATCTAATTAAATCTTATAATTTAAAAACCATTGCAAATCATATTTTTGGATTTTGTAACTTACAATGCCAATTCCTGAATTGACACAATTACTTACCTATAGTTAAGTCATTATACTCTCAATTGTTCAATTGTACACAATATTATCATCATTTCATACATAACTCATTCGAAGTAGTTATTAAAGTTTCAATTAACTAAGGCTTAATCACAATCAAATCATCTCAATTACATTGAACAATAATATTGAAAGATAACTAAATTTTCATTTTACAACACAATAAAAAATAATATACAATCTTTTGACTCTTGGGTTAATCTTAAACTCTTTACAAACTATTCATCCTTATTTTTCCAAGGTTTTCCTTATATCTTTACCACCTTATTATCAGGAATTTCTTATCTAATTTTCATACCATCGCCTTTATCATATTTCCATCTCAAATACCATAAATGGCATAAATATACATAATATAATATACACACTAAAGACTAAACTCTACTTATCATAATTTCAATAAGATTTCATCACAAGCAGCTTTTTCATCATCACAGGGCAATATTAAGGCATATAATAACATATGTATATATAACAACATTACCATACTTTCTGGCATAGCCACAACATCATTCATATCTTAATATCATTCATATTATAATTTCCAACATACGAGTAATAAGGAAAACACAATTATAATCAATTTATTATTAGTAATAGTATTATCATCCTCTTTAAGCATGGTCCATCAACATTTACTCAAATAGAAAATCTTTACTTTATCATAGCCCTCAATTTCATATCACTCATGCATGGCCACAAAGATAATTTGATAATGATCCATAATGCATAATTATACTTTCTAAAATCATAGTTATACCTAGATATATTTTGTATCATTTATACAAGAGATTATAAAATATGACATTTAGATGAAATAGTATCAAAACATTAATTTAGGATAAGATATATACTCGTTTAATAGCATCCATTCACTTCAAAGATCTCCAAGTTCTTGCTTTCATCTCTTAATTCTTTTTACTTCATAATTTATAATGACAACTTATAAATATAGGGTAACTACTTATTCTTTTTTTGGATATTACCATTCTAGATTTATTTCATAATTATGTCAACACTCGTGCTCATTAACTTCTGACATTGCCTAATATAGACTTATGAAATCAAAATCTCACATTTTAAGGATTCCTTTAAATCAACTTTAGACACTAAAAAAAAATAATTTTTATGATATAAATGTACTTTAAGCATACTAATATAATATTTTGGAGCCTTTGATTATTATTTTATCAGTATTATGTCAATTACCTAAGAAAAATGATAAAATGAGATTTCCTTAACTAAGCACAAAACATTTAACATAATATAACCTTATACTAAAAGGATGTCATACTCATATCATTTTATATAATCATGTGTTCAATTCTTAATACCTTTAGCTTTATTTCAACACAACCATTGATTTATTTTTCATGTATTTAGAGGTTTCGTGAATCATGCATGAATCCTTCAAGATATTAGAATGTAATACTTCCTATACACTCTATTTATATCATTCTAGTAGTTTATATCATGAAAATTATATTTTTCATAAGCATTATAATATATTTAAAATGCTATCAAAAAAATAGGTTTTCTGATTCAAGCTCACAATAACAGAAATATTAAGATTTTTTGACATAGGCTTTATCAGCAACAAGGACTAGCCAGAACACTAGCAAAATGAAGCAAGACAATAGTTCCAGCTATTAGGTCAGTGTTGTGCTTCATAGTTTTTAACATGTTCGCAAGTAGTCATCAAGGTTAATAGAAGACGATGCTAGCTAAAGTGATATATGCCAATGTGAGGAAGAAAGCACGACAAATCTACTCTAATTTGCTGCCTTGCTACCATTCTTAACTTTTCTTTTGCTTTTGAAGGCCAACATCAAATAGAGGTAACTTGTGGTGACAGTCGTGATGTGTAGCGATTGGCAAGATAAAGATGATGGTAGTAATATAACATCAAAAACATTGAAAAAAAGGTTAGCTAGAAAGAAAGAGATAAAAAGAGAGAGTGGCAGAAAGAGAAAAAGAGGAAAGCCATTTCAAGGAGAGAAAAATGGCTCAAAGAATAAAAAAAGGAGCTATAGGTTTTGATCCCATGCCTTTCACATTTATAAACTTAATTTCCCTTATAAAATCTTAACCCTTAATTTCTTATTTTGAATAACCCTAGCCTTCCCTTCCAAGCTTTTTAAAATAAAGTCCAAACTCATATAGTCTCAATCTTCCCCTAATATTTCATAATAGCTTGATAAATTTGAAAGCTTTAAAAATAATTATTTCAAGCTCTATCACATTCCAAAATAATTTATCAATTACAAGCATTTATTTTCATAAATCTTTACACTCATAATTAATAAAATTATTTTCAACTTATAAGAAAAATCCTTGTAAGAAATATTTAAACAAGTCAAACACTAGCTAATTAAATATAATTTAAATGTTATCATCTTCGTCATATTGATGCCTTGAAATTGTAAAAGAAAGGAAATCTGAACCCAAATATGAACCAAATAGTTAAAAATTCCTTTATCTTATTCATTTAAAATAAATATGTTAAGACATTGAAATTTGGATAATTTTAAATATTATTTTAGGATATTAAATTTTTCCCCTTAAAAGAATTCATCCTCGGATTTTAAAGTTTTTATACTAGGAGAAAACATACTATTATTAACTAACAAAATTCTCTCAATTTGGTAACTGCCTAAACTCACCCTACTCAGTCCTTCACACCAGACCAACAATAATACAAAAAATTATAGTACTTACCACATCACCAATTAAGAAATTTTAATCTTATAGTAGTTATAGAAGATATAAACTTCATAACAAGTTCCTATCAAGATTAGGTTTCAATAGCAATCAAAAGTAAGCAATACTTTCCTCTTCATATAATTCATAACACAATAAGTAATCATAAATGAGGTAATGGTTCTTTACAACGTACCCATCTAGTATAATTTGATTAAAGCCATATTGAGAAACCATTTAGATTGATCACATAACTAAAATTCATAACAAGGTACAAGGAGTTAATTGTATAATCAATTTTTTGCCTTGAAATTCATCTCCCATCAAGTGCAATTGATTACACACTCAATTTAGGTAGGGTTTTTTTTGGAAAAATAGAGAATTGATTGTATAATTGATTCAAGGTGGGTATTTTCATTCCTAGATAATAGGAATCGATTGTGTAATTAATTCTGGATTCCTGGGTTCTAGTTTGCTTTTGGATAATGAGAATCAAGTGTGCACTCAATTAATGCATGAAAAATTTTTAGTTTTGTACTTGAATCGTAATCACATAACTTTTAATGCTTTATAAATTAACAAATTCTTGATAATTCCATAAATTCAAATTAACATTTTCACCTAAACACCAAATGCACTTACACAAGTTACACATATACATGTATTCCAAACACAACTTAGCATTCAACTAATCCAAAGGGAAAAATTGGCCCTATCCTATATTATATAATAAATGAATCGACTTTCTATAACTAGTCAAAATATCATCAATGACAATGAATTTCATAATTCATCATGCAATCTTAAGCACATCCATTTTCTTAGTCAACCAAGAAGAAATGCTACCCTTAGTTAGCATTAATGACAAATCACAATTTAAATTCCTTCCACACAATTTCAAGTCATCATATACTTTCAACATTTAGACTAGAAATAGTTTGCTAAGAATACAATTCATCCCTAAAAATAAACTATAAAGAGATTTAACATATTAACAAACATGACTAATATGTATATAGAAAGTTTATAGAGATCTCAAAAACACACCTTAAGGTATATTCAAATATACCTTTATTCATAAGCAATACTGCTAGCCACATTATCATGAATCTAACTTGCTTACTTAGATTTGATAGTTGGATTAATCTAGCTCATTGACCATGAAGGACCTAGACCATGCTTTGATACCAAATTTGTCACAACCCAAATCTAATCGTGACTGGTAATAATCTTGTTACTTGATTTCCACTAACCTTGACATTATTTATACCAATTTTGTCCACTAAAAATCTCTTTATTTTTCCTAGGGATCTAAAATTTATTTTAAATTTTTATGAAAAAAAGGATAAAATTTTCTTTATTTTTGAATATTTTTTGAGGGTCACATGCCTTAAATCTTGAAACCTATATTTTTTTTTATAAATACAATAGCAATACAAAATACATATAATACTATATAATCTTAAAATATATACATAAATAAATTATTCAACACATTAAATGCCAAATTGATATAATCTCTATCTTTAATGTTGATCCTAATCCAATTGTTAAAATTTTTCAACCAAGCTATCTTTGATTTTATATAGATCCAGTAAGGCTTAAATGCATATAAATTAACCTAAAAATATTGAAAATAAAATAGTATGAGTTATGAGAACTTAGTTAGCATGTATTTACCATAACCACATATGAAATCATATATATAAAATGGTCATATGCCTATTAAGTCTTATAAATGAAAAACCATTGCAAATCATGTTCTTGGATTTTGTAACTCACAATGCTAATTCCTAAATTGACATAATTACTTGCACATAATAGTCTCAATTATTCGATTGTACATAATACCATCATCATTTCATACACAACCTATTTCGGGTAGTTATCAAACTTTCAAATAGCCAACAAAACTCAATCACAATCAAATCATCTTAATCATATCAAATAATAATATTTTAGGATAACTAAATTTCCATTTTATAACATAATAAAGAATAATATATAATAAAAGTATACATTCACTTTTTAACTCTAAGATAAACCTTATACCATTTATAAACTATCCATCCTTATCCTTTTAAGGTCTTCCTTATACTCTTCTTAGCTTATTATTGAGAATTTCCTATTTGATTTTCCTATTATCACCTTTATCATATTTCTTATCTCAAATGCCATAAGTGGTATAATTCACAATATAATATATACATTAGAGCTTAAACTCTACATATCATAATTTCAATTAGATTTAATCATAAGTAGTTATTTTATCATCATAAGGCAATATTAAAGCACATAACAGTATATGTATATATAACAACACTACCATATTCTCTCGCATGGCTATAACATTATTCACACCTAAATATCATTCACATTACAATTTCCAGCATACAAGTAATAGGAAAAACTTAATCATAATTGATCTAGTACTAGTAATAGTACTACCATACTCTCTAAGCATGATTTATCAACATTCACTCAAATAGATAATCATTACCTCACACCCTTCAATTCCATATCACTCATGCATAGCCAAAAAGATAATTTGATAATGATCCATAATGCATAATTATACTTCTTAAAATTCACAATTGGACCTAGATATATTCTATATCATTTACATAAGAGATTATAAAATATGACAATTACATGAAATAGTATCAAAACATTAATTTAGGATGAGATATATATCACCTGATTGCATCTATTTTATTTCAAAGATCTCCAAGTACTCATTTTCATCTCCTAATTTATGCTACTTCCCAATTTATAATGATAAATTATAAATACAAAATAATTACTCATTCTCCTTTTGGACATTATTGTTCTAGATTTATATCATAATTATTTTAACACTTAAAATCATCAACTTCTTACATTTGATAATATAGACTTATGAAATCAAAATGTCATTTTTTAAGGATTTGCTTAAATTAACTTTGAATACAAAAAATATTAACCTTTATGATATAAATGTACTTTGAGCATGCTAATATAATATTTTAAAGTCGCATATGATTATTTTATCAATATTATGTTAATTACATAAGTAAGATGATAAAATGAGATTTCCTAAACCAAGCATGAAATAGTGAAAATAATATAACCTTATACTAAAAGGATGTCATATTCATATCATTTTATAAAATCATACATTTAGTTCCTAATACCTTGGCTTTATTTCAACACAACCATTAATTTGTTTTTCATACATTCAAGGGTTCCATGAATCATGCATGAATCCTATAAGATATTAGAACGTAATACTTCCTATACACTCTATTTATATCATTCTAGCATTTTATATCATGAAAATTATATTTTTCATAAGAATCATAATATATTCAAAATGCTCTTAAAAAATAAGTTTTTGGATTCTAGCTCACAATAACAAAAATATTATAATTTTATGATATATATCAGTTTACCTTTGTAAGGTGGCTTTGTTGGAGCTTTGCTAGTGATAAGGACTAGCCAAAATGTTAGCAAAATGAACTAGGATAGCAGCTTTAACTACTATATCAGAATTATGCTTCACAACTTTTCACACATTCACCAATGGTCACTAGGGTTAAGAGAGGATGATGCTAACTAAAGTGACGCACGATAGCTTGAAGAAGAAAGCATGACAAAGTTGCTTCAATTTGCTACCTTGCTATCATTCTTATCTTAGCTTCTTTTTCATTTTTAAAGGCTAATGCCAAATAGAGGTAGCTTGTGGTGACAACCTTGACATGTAATAACCAATAAGATAAAGATGGCAACAATTATGTACGCTAAAAAAGGAAAGAAAAAAGAGGAAAGTCTTTTTAGGGAGAGAGAAATGGCCGAAAGAATAAAGAGGGGGTTATGAGTTTTGATTTCATGCTTCTTGCATTTATAAGCTCAAATTTCTTTATAAAACCTCAACCCTTAATTTCCTATTTCAAATAATCTCATCCCTTCTTTCCATTCTTTTTAAAATAAAATCCAAACTCATATACTCTCACTTTTTTTTCCAATATTCTGCAATAACGTGATAAATTTGAAAGCCCAAAAAATAAATATTTCAAGCTCTCATCACTTTCAAAAATAATTTGTTAATTACAAGAATTTATTTTCATAAATCTTTACACTCATAATTAATAACATTATCTTCAACTTGTAAGAAAAATTTTGTAAAAAATATTTGAACATGTTTTGAATAAACACCAGCCAATTAAATATAATTTAAATGTTATCATTCATATCATATCAATACCCTGAAACTTTAAAAGAAAAGAAATTTGAACCTAAATATGAACCAAATAATTAAAAATTCATTTATCTTCTTCATTTAAAATAAATACTTCAAGGTATTGAAATTTGAAAAATTTTAAATATTACCTCGGTAAACTATAATTCTTTTAAAATATTTTTTATTAAAATTATTTTCCACCATTGGACTATAAACATTCAATAATACAATTAAATGTATTACATCAATAAAAATTAATTAAAATATAATTAGTAAATATGACAATTAATTATAGCAATCAATTACTTTCTTTCAAAAATAAAAAAGATCCAAATATTGTTTGGTTTCTAATTTGCAATAAATTTTGTTGGTCAAATTAATGATTATTGATTGATTATATTTTACCATTAATTATTTTATCCACTTTTATCTTTAATATTGGTCATTTTTATTAAATAAAAGTCAATTGTAATATCCTTTTTATAACAATTATGCTAATTTTACCTTATTTTTTTCCTATTATTCATGATTATGTTATTTTTCATTTTCCTTTGCAAAAAAATTCATGATAATATTTAACATGTTTTAGATCAAATTAATTATACTTTTAAAAAATAATTCAATATAATATTACTATTAATTATGATAATTAATTATAAAAAGTAAATATTTATTATTATTTACTTGCCTTAAAAATATAGTTCATAATCAATAAAAAATTTCAAGAAATATTTGATGTCATGAGTGACTTTTATAATTAGACTAATATTTCTAACTGGATTAAATGCTTCTGAATATATTTCATAATCAATCTAAGGTTTTACCAAATATTTTTTTATCTACATTAAAATGCATTCACTTAGATTTAAAATAAAATTAATTCATCATAATTTATAGAAATAAGTGTAACTTTAGATTAAAATTAATTTTTTTAATCATGTCAATGATTTCCTTAAATAATTAACATAATTTTATTACCGATTATTTATTTTAATAAAATTATAAAGTAAAATCAATCAAGTTTTGACACAATTAATTTTTAATTAATAAAATTGAGTGACATGTCAAATTAAAATTTCAAAATAGATATGTTAATTCGAGACATAACATCTTCTTTTGATCTTAATATATAATATTTTAATACCATAAATATATAAATTAGTAATAAAAAATAATATGACAGTATTAATAAAATTGATATTAGTAACTTAAAATTTTTTTAAGTGAATTGATAAAGTCATAATCTCAAGCACAATATTGATATATGATAATATTAGTCAACTAAAAAATATAATGAAAAATATGATATCTCAGTAGGTATTCAAAAATTTGTTATAGTAGTAAGTATATAATAATTTTCAGATTATTAACTTTGATAAAATTCTAAAAGACAATCATTCAATTTTTGTTATAATTAATTTTTTAATTAATAGAATTGAGTATAATATCAAATAAAAATTCATATTAATATTCTGTTATTAATATTTATACATATATTAATTTAAAAAATAATTTCTTCCATTGATCTTAATAAACAATATATGAATACCTTAAATATATAAATTAGGAATAATAAAATAATTTGATAGGATATATAATTAATATTGATAGGTTTTAAAGATTTTTTAGGTAAATTGGTAAAGTCACAATATTAATGACAATATTCATATGTAATAATAACGATCAACCAACAATTACAATGGAATATGCAATGTTTTAGGAAGTTTTTGAAAATTTATTTTTATAGTAAGCATATAACAATTTTTACATTATGTATCCGATAATTATTATATATTATATATTATAAAAAAGACTTAACATTATCTCATTTTTATTTATTGTCAAAATAAGTATGAGTACATTTACGTTAATTTTATTCTTAAAATCTTTTGACAATAATATTATAAAAAGTTTTTGTCTTTTTTTGTTATTTTTGTATGTGGTTCTAAAGAGCAAATTTATATTTATTTTAATATGGTTCCATCAAATTTTTTATTCAGATGATGTTAATAATAATTTTTTATTAAATTTTTATATTATATCAAATTATATATTATTAAAATAATTTTAATCGAGCATTTATATTTTTTTATCGAATTCGGGTCTGCACTAGTGACATAAAAAGTTAGAGACATTCGTTTTCATTTCATATGAAATAATTGGAAAATATATGGGCAAAATCTTAAATCTCCCGTATAGTACTTTTTGAATGTAAAAGAGTAGTACATTTTAAACTTTGGGAGAGATACTAATGAAAATTAGTCCAAGTGGATAAAAATTTAATCCTCTTAAATAAAGTTTTAGGTTCGAATTTTGTGAATAGAGAAAATTATCGTTGAGAGAGCTTTACCTCCATATTGAGTTCTTTTAACTCGAATTTAGATTAGTCAAAAGTTTAATATGACTTACCAAATATTAGATGATTCATACTAAAAATTTGGAGGGAGGTGGGGGGCTAATGATAGAACAATAAAAACTAGGCATTTGGTTTATTAATGGAAAATAAATATTTTAACATTAAAAATATATAATTCTTGTATTTTCCTAATAATAAACTTATGAATTTTAAATTTAATTTTTCATATGATTAATTTTTATGCATTAAAAATAAATTTTATTGATAATATAATCATCTACACAAATATTATATATTTTTTCAATTAAAAAGCTAAATTTTTTTATTTTTTTAAACAATTTTAATTAATTACAATGATTTATTTTTAAAAAATTTAATCTAAGAAGAATATATTAATCTAAAATATTTTAATAATAAAAATTATTTAAATAAATTATAAAATATATTTATATTTTTATGTTATTTTATACAAAAAAATTAATAATAAACAATAATTTTACTAATCCTTTACTTAGATGCAAGAAAAAAAAGGAAAGGAAAGAAAATAATAAAAAATGAGTTTTTCTTTTCTTTTCTTACTTAAATGATGAGAAAGTAAGAAAAAAAAGAAGAAAAATAATTTTTCTTTACTTAGATAGAAAAATAAGAAAAAAGAAAATTAAATTAAGTTAAATAATAATTTTATCTTTCAAAAAATCCTAAAATGAAGAATGAAGGGTAAAGTTGCAACAAATTAATTTTCCTTTCAATTTCCATTTATATGTGTCAAAAAAATATTTTGATGGGCTTACTCCTATATTTTTTAACTAATTTTTTCTTCTATTTCTTTTCTATCTTACGACAAGAAAAGAAAAATTATAAGAGAATTTGGTAAATAATTTTTTCATCAATTTTTATATGATTAATTTAGTCAATTAATTGTTCTATATATTTAGTAAATAGTTAATTCAATCGATTTATTAATCTTCAATTAGGGAATTTGGAAAGGTCAGACATCCTAATATTTCTTAATAGTTGATTTATTAAATACTCTAAAATTACATAATAATAATAATAATAATAATAATAATAATAATAATAATAATAATAATAATCCTTTCACTTATTATTTTATTAAAAATACTAGTGAGAAAAGTTAAACCTATGTTTGTTAATATATAATACCTTATACTTAATCACCATGCTATTATATTCTCTTAATTATTTATGTACTAATTTAGTATATACTATAATAAAATAATTCTTTGAAAATAAGATATAACTATTTAAATTTTTATTACTTAAATTTATATAATATAATTAATATTTTAATACAATAATTATTAAATACTTTATTATATAATTATTTAATAAATTTAATTTCTTTTTACATTAAAATTAAAATTAATAATATTAATTTATATAAATATATAATACATATATACATGCATATGTATATAAACTCAAATAAATTATAAAATATATTTATATTTTTATATATTATTTTATATTTAACAATTAATAATAAATAATTAATTTTTTTAAATATCTTAATATTATCAATCGATTAAATTAATTATCAACTAACATCTTATTGAATTAATAACTTCAGCTAAGTACTAAATAAGGTATATATTTTATACATATACACATATATATAATTTTCTTTCTACTTACCTTCTATATAAAAATAAGAAAAGGGTAATGTTCTGCGCCAACAATTAATATTATTAATTAGTAGAAATAATTATCAGCTAACGATTAATATCATCAATTTTTTAACTAATGGAATCGGGTGATTACTGTTGGCTGTCGATTCAAATCTCTTCGCAGGCAAACAGAGCCCAGTCACAGATGCTTGCCAGCTCATAAAGGCCGTCCATAATTCAGGCCGGCGAACCATTGCCATATTTTGCCATTCAGGAATTGGACAAAGCATAGATTTATTTGTTTTTTATTTTTCAAAATAGGTTTTTATTTTTTATTTTTAAAAATAAAAAATATGTTTATCAACTTATTTTAAGAATTTATTTTTAAAAATTATTTTTTAAATGTGTAACTTAAAAATAAAAACTAGAAATAATTTTTAGTTATTTTCTAAACTTATTTTCTTGCACTAAATATTACATTTATAATTAAATAAAATATTTTTTATTTATAATATTACCTACCCTCTAATATTAATTTTATTTTAATTTAAAAATAATTTTTGAAAATCATTTTAAAAATATAAAAAATAAAAATATATTCAAACACATCCTACATCTCCCAATGAAGATATCTTTTTAAAAATTACAGTTATAAATTATTAAAATAATAAAAAATTAATAAATTTAATATCAAGTATAATAAATATAATAAAAATAAATTTTTATTATAATTTTAGAAATTATTTTTAATTATAAAATGTAAATAGATATAATATTACTTCATTTATATGTAAAGTGATGAAATTTTTATATGAAAAATATATTTCCAAAATTAAATGGGGCTTAGAAGTGTGTTTAGATATTTTTTTATTTTTGTATTTTTACAAATTGCTCTAAAAATTGTCTTTAAAAACTATTTTCTTGTTTTAAAAAATTATTTTTAGATTAAAGAAAAATTAAGATTAGAGGATGATTGATATTGTAAATAAAAAATATATTATTTAATTAAAAATTTAAAATAATAAAATAAATTTAAAAATAATTAAAAATTATTTTTAATTTTTTATTTTTAAATTACATATTTAGTGAATAATTTTCAAAAATAAATTTTAAAAATTGGTTGTTAAACATATTCTTCTATTTTTAAAATAAAAATAAACAATTATTTTTAAAAATAGAAAATAAATAGACCCTAAATCTCTCTAAAAATCTATCTATAAGTAGGGCTAGCAATGAGTCATGCCAACTTGTAAGAGACTCACAATCACTTTGAGTTTTTTTGATAAGTCAAGTTTACAAAAATAAATGAGGGATATATAAATGAATTAGTTGAATTTTGTATTAAATAAGTTAAGTTTAAATTAATTAAAATTTGATTCATTCATATCATAAGATTGTTTGACATATAAATATATATATATACTAAAAATTATTTAACAACATTATATTATAAAATTTAAAATATTATATATATTTTTATTATTAATGAATTACTTCAATATTTTTTACAAGTGTTTTAGATGTTTTATACAAAATATAAAATTTAGAGTAACCATGATTAATAATTTTTTATTTATGGGTTTATCATAAAAGTGAAATCAAGAAGTAAAAATTTAATAACCAATTATACTTCTCTAAATCAAATAATTAAGTAAATAACTTTTACTTCAACTTTTATTCTTTTAAATAATTTATTAATTTTATTTTTATAAATTAAATAATTAAATAAATATTAATTTTCATTTAAGACTTCAAAATAAGGTTTATAATTATTTGTACGTAAATCAGCAAGACTATGAGCATTAATAAAAGAATTAAAAAATTTAGACTAATAATGGTACTTTTTTCCCATTTTTTATAAAGGGTCCTTTTGCTAATAATATTAAATATTTTACTCAAATTGGTTCTCTCTAATCGCATAAAAATAAACATTTTATTTATATGTCCCTAATTAGTCATTTCATTTTCATTCATAATTATTATTAATCACTAATTTTGTAAATATTAATTTTATTTTGTGCATGATTTTCAACCTTAATTTGTTTAACTCTAAAAATTATTTGAATAGTTTATTTTTAATATTTGACTACATGCATTTCAAATTCCTAAAATTAAGTTTAAATTCATTACCCAGTTATTGTATTTCATTTATTCATATTATTATTTGCATTTTATATATTTATTTATCATAATCAGTGACGAAGGCAAAAATTTTAAGGTAAGGAGATCAAGAGTAAAATATTTTAAAATTTAGGAGAGATCATATAAATTTTTATAATACATATTTTATTAAATTTTAAAAAAGAGACGTGTCAGGAGCCTAACCTAACCGTCCTTGGTTCCACTGCTGATCATAATCATCTATTTCTTCCTTAATCATTATTTATTTTTTAAATTAAATTATAATTAAATATCTTAATCAGACAAAAATTTCTATATAATTATATTAAATATTTTATTCAAGCTTTTATCTCTAATCACATAACATATCTTAGATTCTCCTCCACGTAATCACATAAATTATATGCATTCATAATGATTGTTATCTACTAATTTTGCAAATACTTTTTATCTTAATATATGTAACTCCTTATAATTACTTGCTTAATTTATTATTTGTTTGTATTTTACTAAATATTTTAAAATTTTAAATTAACTAAGAACATCCAATTGAAATTAATAGATGAAATCATATATCTTATAAAAAATTATTTATTCTATTTTTATTTTTATTTTAAAATAATTCTTTTGCCTTTACATAATTTTAATGCCATGATTAAATTATTTTTGGAGTTTGATTGTGATTTCAATTTGTATATTAAAATTTAACCTTTAAATTTTATTAATAAATATCAAATTATTTATGATTATAATTTAATTACAACTTTAATTTATATGATTTTAATATTAATTAGTTATAATTTTAACTTAAATATTTTTATGGTGGTATTGCTAACTAATTTTTTAAATAATTATTTTTTTATTTTCATATTCAATGTTGATAAAAGTTTTAGAAAAAATGAAAATCACATTCTTCAACTTTAGAGTAAATGAATTTTGCTTCCTTCAATTTTGAAAATTTAAAAATTACTTCTTTAAATTTTACAAAACTTAAAATTAATACTTTTCATCCACATAATTAATTATTTATCAAATTATGTGATTTTTTTATAAAATTTTTAAGCAAGAATTATAATATTATCACATAATAAGTTTTTTGTTCATTTTTTACATATAATTTTTATTTCATATAATTAATAAAAATTAAATTATATATGCAAATTTTTAAATAAATAGTTAAAAATAAAATAAGAAATTATATGGAAAAAATTATGACATTATTATTTATGTTTAAAAATTTTATGAAAAATTCATATAATTTGATAAAAATTATTAATTAAGTGGGTGATAAGTGTCAATTTCAAATTTTGTAAATTTTAAGAAAAGAATTATCAAATTTTCAAAGTAAAAAGAGGAAAAAATCCATCTATCCTAAAATTAAAGGAAATAATTTATATTTTTTAAAAATTTTATATAAAAATTATATCTATGGCAAAGTTTTTATGCACCATGCAATGTATGAATTTAAATTCTAGACTCGTCATTCAATTAATTAATTATTTCATCAAATTATATAATTTTTTATTAAATTTTTAAATAAAAATTATAATATTATAGCATAATAAATTTTTTGGTCATTTTTCACATATAATTTTTATGTCATATAATTAATAAAAATTAAATTATGTATAAAGAATTTTAATTAAATACTTGAAAATAAAGTATGAAATTATATGTTAGAAATAACAATATAAACTAATATTATATAATATTGTAATTTATGTTTAAAAATTTCATAAAAATTATATAATTTGATAAAAATTGTTAATAAAGTAGATGATGAGTGTAAATTTTAAACTTTATAAAATTAAAGGAATAATTTTTAAATTTTTAAAGTTGAAGGAGGTAAAATACAACTATTTCAAAATTTAAAAAAATATTTCATATTTTTCAAAATTTTATTTAAATATTATATATATACATAATTTTTTGTACACTTAGCAATGTAGGAACTTATGTTCTAGTCTGGTCTGGTATAAAACAAAAGGTGGCCAAAATTTAAGCGGAAAAATTCTTGATATAGACTTGACACTTGGAAGGAATTTACGAGGAATATGGAAATAACAACAATAAATAAATAAATAGAAGATTAGCAGGATTTTACCCCACTCTGTTGAAATATTTTTAACCCTGCGGCATCGTTATGATTTTAGTACTACCACTATATGTATATTTTAATAACTAAAAAATTTTGATATATAGCCATTAAAATTTATATAGTAGTTAATTTATTTACCAATATATAAATAAATAAAAATAGTATTTATTTTCCAGATAAATATAAAAATAATTAAATTGTCATATATATATAAATAGAGATTGAATTATAAATATTAACAAAAAATATAAAATCTTTATAAAAAACTTAAATGTTATTTGGGTAAAAAAATTTTAATTATAAATTTTCATAGTGCTGTACTCTTTTTTTTTTCTTTTTTAAGAACTTAGGTCTAAAAGTGAGAATAAAGACTGAGCGTAGAATTATTATCTAATAGTGAGGGTTATATTTTTCTTGGAGAAATTTTTGTTTACTTAATGATTACATAATTCATGTACCTTACATTATTAAAAAATTGTTACCTTATTAATTAATAAAATAATTAATATTTAACTAATTATTTTAAAAAATTTGAATAATATTTTAATGATTTATGACACATAAATTAAGCCAACATCATCAAATAAGAATTTCTGATTCCCTTTCTTCTTCTCCAGGGGGTATAATGAGCGAAAGTAGAAAGAGTAATATTTTGTTTGATAGGAGGTGAAAATGGAAGGAAGTAGAAATAAAAGGGAGAGTAAGTAGAGGTGGAAGTAATTTCATTTGTTATTTGGAATGAATTAAAATAGGAGGGAGTGAAAATATAAATGAAATTAATTTATTTTATTTAAAATAGGTAAAATTAGAAGGGACAGAAATGTGATCGACTCAAATTATTATTTTATTCTTATAATGTATTATTGATTTTTATAATAGTATTAATTTAACAAACTCAATTAACTAATTAATAACCATAATAATTGAGTTTGATAATAGTATTTTACTCTTATAATATATTATTAATTTTCATAATTTATATTAATAACCACAATAATTGAGTTTGATTTCCTTTTTTTTACAATAATTAAAAAATAATTATTTATATTTCACACTATTAATTTGACTTAAAATTATATATATATAAAAGAATATAAATTATAAAGTACTGATTGAATTCTCATTACAAAAATATATAATTCATTAATTTCAAATACATATATTAAACAAATAAGAATTATTTGATTAAAATTTTTCATTACACATGGGGAAATAAGTTTAGAGAATTTTTTTTTATAATAAGAGTAATTAAACTGTAAACATATATACAAATACATAAAATTAAATTTAAAATGAAAAATCTTTAAAAAATAAGAAAAAATATTAATTATGTATTTCAACTCTGACATGAAATTTTAATCTTTTAATTTTGAAAACTTAAAAAATCATCTTAAATTTTATAAAATTTGAAAACAATACTTATTTTTTAATTAATTAATTATTATATTACACCAATTAATTTTTATTTATTAATTTTTTTAATTTAGGAATTAGATTGATTTAAAAATATTTAATGTGCATATTTTTTAATTTAGAAATTGATTTAATTTAGAAATAATTTATTTTTATTATTTTAAAACTTCAAAATTTTTTATTTAAAAAATATTGATTTGATTGTTACCTATTTAAAATTTAAATTAATTAAAAAATAATTTAATTTATTATTTTTAAAAAAATTATTTAATTAATAATAATTTCTTTTATTATTTTTTAATTTAAAAACTTGAATGATCCAAGAAAAATTAATTTGATTAATTTTAATTTAAGAATGAAATTGATTTAGGAATAATTTTTATATTATTTTTAATATGTATTTGATTACAAATAATTCAACCATTATTTATCATCTCGTAATTACATGATTTATTCTCAATGCCAACTTTAAAAAAAAAATTACTCTTCAATAAAAAAATTGTCATCTGAAACACAAAAATAAGTCCTACTTCAATTTCATTTTGATCAGCTCACAATGGGGAGAAGGAAGAATTCCTGGAAAAAAAATTGGACTTTCCATAAAAAAAATTTAAACTCGTTCTTCAAATGGGTTGAGCTTGCCTTCTGTACCCGGTTCGGTCAATTCCAGAACGTTCCAGACCCGTCGCCCCTGCAGATCAGCTTCCGGCCTGAGCGAATCCCCCGATCGGAGTTCAACCCGGCCTCTCACAACCGCCGATGGACTCGATCGAAGCTCACGGCAGCCAAATCGCGACTCCCTTTCCACCGCGCTGCAGATCCGCCCCTCGCATGCCAGAAAGGTTCGGCGGATTCCGACCCGTGGCCACCGAAGCTTCTCTATCTGCGTCCTCCTTCAAACAGATCCGAACACAACCTGCAACATCATCAAGCAGCAACGACGGAAAAAAAAAAAACCTTGCAGAAAAATGCAGAAGATGAAAACTCATAAGCAATCTGAAAAGAGAGAAGAACCGCGATGCAGATCAAACACCGAAAGGTTACCTGCTGTCGGATGAGAAGATGGCAGCTGCAAGGGAGAAGCTTTCTGGGTGCAGAAGATGGGAGGCGACTGCAAGGTCGAAGAAGGGCAGCAGCGAAAATGGGAAATAAAGGCCCACTGCACCCCTAATTACCCCCCATTTCGGAGGGGAAATAACACTGTGGACCCCACGCATCTTTTTCACCTACATTCACACCCCCTCAGTTTTCAACCCTAAACCAAACAGGTGAAATTTAATTTTACAACCCCGTTTCACGTGCCGAATTCCGACCCCCCTCAATTCATCCTTTCGAAACGGAGCGTAAGTATTCTTTGACTTCGTTCCTAGCTTAGTCACCGTCAATTGAATCAAGAACACTCTCAGACTCCACTCTTAGGCCAACCTCAATCTTCACAGAATCTCAATAATGTCGAGTTGTCCTTCGTTCGGATTTGGTCAATCGGGCTCAAATAGCAGCAGTTCCTCGTTTTCATCTTCCTCCACATGTTTTTCCTCGGTTGCCCAGTTTTCTGTTTCCTCGGTTCCCCAGTCCTCGTTGGCATCTTCCTCCGCATGTTTTTCCTCGGTTCCCCAGTCCTCGTTCGCATCCTCCCCCGAATATTTTTCCTCGGTTTCCCTGTCTTCTGTTTCCTCGGCTCCCCAGCTTTCTGTTTCCTCGGTTTCCCAGTCTTCTGTATTCTCGGCTCCCTCCTCGGCTCCCCAGCTTTCTGTTTCCTCGGTTTCCCAGTCTTCTGTATTCTCGGCTCCCTCCTCGGTTCCCCAGTTTTCTGTTTCCTCGGTTTCCCAGTCTTCTGTTTCCTCGGTTCCCCAGTTTTCATTGTCAGGATTCGCCTCCATAAAATCACCACCGTCGGGGTTCGGCGGCTTCGGAACCTCTTCCCTAGAGACTTCCGGGTACCAAACAGCAAATAGCTGCGGTTCCCCGTTCGCATCTTCCTCCGTATGTTCTTCCTCGTTTTCATTTTCAAGGGCGGCATCATCATCATCATCACCGCAATCATTGTCTGGATTCGCCTCCACAAAATCACCACCGTCGGTTTCCGGAGCTGTCGGATCCTCTTCTCCAGAGACTTCCGGGTACCGACGAGTACAACCGGAAGTCCCCGCTGCACAAGAATTTGGTGAGTTTAGCCCTCTACGTTTGTTTTTCTTTTGTTTTTTCCTACCCTCTGCATTACATTACCACTGGAGTACTTCACTGAAGAGCGATAGCGGGCTTACGAGGATTTCACCTTTTCATTAATAAAAAATTGATGTCATCTTACATCAAATGTTTTGACTTAATAAGAGAAATTAATGACCGGTGTCATTAGACCAATCAACTTAGTTGTGGCATTAGGTTTATTTTATTTCTTAATGAAAAATGCTATATTTCCCGAAATATAAGTACCGAATTGATGCCGAAAAGTGAAATGATATTGCACTGCCATTAGATGTTGTGTGAGATTTGACAAAACTTTTAATCTCACCGTCCATTTGCTTTCGGAACGTGAAATTCGGCACATTTCGTCGGGACAAATAGGAATGCTATTTCTTAATATAAGGACATTTCTGTTATTTTCTTGTAGTATTTTTAGAAGGAGATATTTTCCGTTTTGGGTATCTGATTTTCTATTTGTGGCCCAAGATTTCTTGTTGGTAGGTTGAAAAGAGCATTCCTCTGTGATTTTATAGTTATAATACAAGATAGTACTGTCAGTATAATATAATAGCGGGAACTTCCAGCTGCAGCATGAGCTTGCTGCTGCATTTAATTTTTATGATCAAGAAATTTGTTTTCCAAGTATTTTCAAGATGGGAAAATTTACATAGGTTTAGACAGTTGTATGTAGTTACTTCGATTCCTTTGTCAAATAAATTATGAAAAAAATGTAAATTACCCCTACTAGAGGGGTAGTTGAATTTTGTCTCCTTCAATCATATAAACTTGAAAATTACCCCTCAGATTTTACAAAATTTAGAATTAATATCAATTATCGATTTAATTAATCATTTTATTAAATTATATAATTTTTACATAAAGTTTTAAACAAGAATCATTAAATTATAGCATGTTAATTTCACATATGATTTTTATATTAGATAATTAACAAAAATTAGATTGTACATAAAGAATTTAATTAAATACTTATAAATGAAGTGCAAAATTATATGCAAAAAAAATAACAAAATAAATGAACATTTTATACTATTATGATTCTTATTTAAAAATTTCAAGAAAAAAATCACATAATTTGATAAAATGGTTAATTGGATAATTGATCTCAATTCCAAGTTTTGTAAAGTTTAAAGAAACGTTTTTCAAGTTTTTAAAGTTAAAAGGAGTAAAATTTAATCATCTCAAAATTGAAGTCAATTGAATCAATATTTTTTATAAGGAAAAAAAGGAGATTGATCTAAATGAGGGAACAAAATTGAATGGTGAGAAATTAATTTTTAAAGGAAAACAATAACAACTTAAAAAAACCCAAATGCTTTGTGTTCACTCTAGTTAATTTAAAATTGATCTAAATGTTATTTGGTATATTTGAAACAAAACAGTCATTTTCCTTGAATTGATTAAAATAGTCCAAGTAATTGGAAATACTGAATAAAAATCTTGAAATCTTGGTGACAAAACTAATTGGTTGAGACTACAATGGTCTAAGAATAAGTCAACTAGGAAAGTCTGTTAAAAGTGGAATCCACACATGCTTTTCATTGGTTTATCTTTCAGTCTGAAGGATCATGAGCCTATAACTAAACACTTTAGTATATGCTTGGGATTTTAGAACGCTTGTAATTTGTTTCATTGTCACAATGTTTGTGTTATATTTAAAGTTTCTATAGATAATTTTCTTTACTGTTGTAAATATTGTTTTCAATGAATTACCATGTTTCCAGGTGAAACAAATGCACAAGTTTCATTGAGAATTTTGATAGACAAAAAGGAAAATCGTGTTCTTTTTGCTGAGGCAAGGAAGGATTTTATTGATGTTCTCTTAAGTTTCTTAACTCTGCCCTTGGGAACAATTGCTAGACTTGTATGTAAAGATTCAAATGTGAAGCCGGTTAACATTGGAAGCTTGAGTTCATTGTATGAAAGTTTGAAGAATCTTGACAGAGAACTTTTTTGGACAGAAACATGTAAAGATATGTTACTTCTGCCAAGGAATTCAATGGAAGCTTATTGCAGGCATTTAAAGCTCAACATTGATGACACTGATCCCACAAAATACTTCATATGTCAGAACTGGAATTGCAGCCGTCGGGCAAGTGCTGCTTTATTGAGTACATTTGAAAATAAGAGATGCAGTTGTGGAAATATGATGAACCAAGTAATACCGCTTGATAGTTCGCTTAACAGTGGACAGATCAAAGGTGATTATGTCCATGAAACAGTAGCTTTTATCATTTCCGATGATCTAATGATATTGCCTGATGATCTGCAAACAAGTGTAATTTTACTCCAGAATCTTGGAATTGTGGATATGGATGTAATCGGGGAGATGACTGTGAATGTCAGCCAAAAGGAGGTGAGCAGTACCCTACACATTCAAATTCAATTTACAATCTTTCGTATATTATTCAAAATACATTTGTTTACTCCATTTTCCAACTTACATTTTATATTTTTTTACATTGGCATCATATTTTCATGTAATTAACCCTATTTAGTAAGAATAGACTTGATTCTTGTTGTGTATTGTAGATTTTCCCCTAATCATCCTGTCTCAATCTCTCCCTCTTTATTTTTTTAGGTGTTGGATTTACTGAAGAGTTCTTTTTTCTCAAAAACACCATTGTCAGATGTGTTCTTGACGAAGAAAGAGTTACTAGGAAACACTGAACCGGATGGGCAATTCCCCCATGTGACCAGAAATGTACCGGATGATGATAGGCATATGAATGTGAAGGTAATGCGTAGAAAATCATCTGGAAAAATCTTATTTGCTCAAGCTGAAGAGGATTTTGTGGACTTCCTTCTTAGTTTTTTGACCTTCCCCTTAGGAGGTGTAGAGCACATGTTAGAAGGCACCCTTTGTGCAGGCACCGTAGATAAAATATACAAAAGCATGGCTGACTTGCATGCAAGCAGACATTTCAGGTCTGGAGAGGTTAAGAACTTGCTTGTAGATCCTCGGATTGCCGAACAATTTAAACTTCATAACCAGATATTACCAATCAATGAAGCATATCCTTCAAACTACTCCTGTTACAGCTTTACTGAGAGCCTTCCTAAGGGTGTCTTTTCTCAGGGTCACCCAGTATTGAGGGGTTATTTGACATCTGCAAGAGAGTATAGTTGTAACCCCAAAACTAATGAAATATATGCGCCTTTGACGTTAATAGATCCCAAATCCTCATCAGCGGAAACATCAAGTCCTGTTGGATTTGTGAAGGGGCCAGCAATATACATGGTGACGGATGACTTGGTTGTGACACCAATTTCGTCCATATCTGCTGCTACTTTCCTTAGTACATCTAAAATTCCTCTGACTGACTTGGAAGAAAGGAAAGTTAGTATTGGTGTTGAAGAGGTAAGGCAGAGTCTGACATTTGAGACATCAAAGACAAATTGATAAAGTAGACTTTTTTTTCTCTTTTGAGGGAGTGAATATAATTACACTCTTCTAATCTAAGTATGTTGTATTGCAGGGTCTTAGCATCTTGAGAGCTTCTTTGGTCTCGTCATCAGCTTTGACAACTGGTCTGGGTCCGTTTATAAAAGCCACTTAGGTTTTGAGTTGACAATATTTTGCCCCGTTTAGACTTCGGAGTATATAAGCAACTGCAAGTAGACAACAACGTATCATTGTGTTAATATTTTGCCTAATTAGCTTGTAATGGAATGCATAATGTGATATAATCTAATGAATGTAGTACTTAGATTTACTTAACTTCCATATGATCTTTGATTTTGTTTCAATTATGCAGCAGTTACCTGTTCTTGTCGATTAAGTCGGAAGAGAAAAGATCTTTTTTATGATTAACCCTTGATAATGACAGTTTAATGATTGGAGAGAAGGAAAATAAAAGGAAAAGAAGGAAAATTATAAAACTTAGTTGGAAGAGAAAATGCAAAAAAGGAAAAAAATTAAAATGTTGATGCCTGGAATAATATTAATCACAAATTGATCAATTTATTTTTTTCGTCTTCCTTTTTTCTTTATTCAAGTAAAGGAAAATTGTAAAATTTACAATTTTCTTTCCATTCCATTTATTCTCCTGTGTCAAGCATGAATGGCGTCTCTAGTGCAATTTTGATTTGAGGGTTGAAAAGGAGAGCACATTGCAGTGATCCTGGTAGATAAAATGGGAATTTGGATCTTGTAAAATGAAGGGTTATGACTGTTTGAATGGAATTGCAAGTATAGCAAAAATCTTATACATTTCTGTACTTGGGGATTTGACAATATAGAATAGTTCATTCATTAATATTGGTAAATCTTAGATTTCGTTATGCTTCATATATTCTTTCGAACCAGTTACTAGTTACAGGTAACTAATACTATTGAAGCAATAAATTTGTGAATAGAAGCTGCACAAATTCATGATTCATGAACTTCATTTCATGCCCATTAGGAGTAAGTTCCCACATTGAGGTTCCCCTGAAGCCATCACTTTCACTACAGGGAGAATTTTCTCTTTTCTCGTTTGCTGAGTTTTCTATCATCTTAATAAGAATCAAACAGAAAATTATGGAGGAGACTTTAGTATACCATCAGATTTTATTATATATTAAATTTATTTTTTTGAAAGTTAAATTATCATATAATGATATATCGATAGTCATAAACTGATACTATTGGTAAGTCTTAGATTTTATTATACTCCCTGTATTCTTTTGAACCAATTACTAGTTACAGGTAACTAATCCTATTGAAGCAATAAATTAGTAAGTAAAAGCTGCGCAAATTCATGAGTCATGAAATCCATTTCATGTACATTAAGAGTAAGTTCCCACATTGAGGTTCAGCTGAAGCCATCACTTTCAATACAAGGTGGATTTTCTCTTTTCTCATTTGCTGAGTTTTTTTTATCATGTGAGAGTCAAATAGAATATTATGGAAGAAGCTTTGGAACACTATCAGATTTGAGCATACATCAAATTTATATTTTTGAAAGTCAAATTATTATACAATGACATATCACTAGTTAGATTTGGTAGTGTATCAAGATATTATTATATTAGTAGTATATAATAGAATTTTTCAATATTTTGTCTCATTATACATAAAATAAAGAATAAAGATTTTGAATCCCATTGCATGTAAAAATTGTGTTAATTTCTCTTCAACATTAAACATAAATGATCAATAGAAAAATTAAAATTTCATTTCATATTGGTGGCTTAGCATTGAAAGTGAGGATTAAGTTGGTTTTGAAAGAAGATATTTTTTATTAGAAAATTTTATTTATATAAAGTAAAGAAATCACATGTTACTAATATAGTTTGATTAAAAAAATTATGATATTCAATTCTATAGCGGTGAGGGAAATGATTTTCTTTTTGAAATAGAGGTATTATTTTTTACCATATTTTTCACATTTAACATTAATAAATAAATTTTTTTTCACTATTTTAGTATTTTATAATTATATTCATATAGCTATTTTTGTTAAAACAAACTCATTCCAAAATGCAAATATTTTCATTATAATTTAAAAAAACTATAGCATCCATTGTCACCTTATGTATTAAAATTAGTTATTCCTGTAGTCTGTTTAATGAACACTTAATGAATAGCTCTTGATCCTTGTGCACATGAAATAGTTAGACTCAAGATGACTAAACTAGTAAGCCATTGTCTCAATTGCTCAAACATATCAACTTGAAGGACGATGCTAGGTTATATTTAGGAGTAATTTAATTCATATAAAAAATAACGAAAAGTTAAATTTTTCAAGAAGTAATTTTTATGTGAACTTAACAAAAAAATCTTCAAACTTGTTTGGTTCACATTGGAGAATTGATGTAACTTTTTTTTTTTATTCAACTTTAAACTTTTAAAAAAGTATTAAAAATAACTATTATACCTTTAATATTATTTTAATACATGCCAGTAGATTTTAATTATATGTAATTATCCTTTTTGATATCATATTTTTAATTTTTATTTCCATCATAATTTTTTTAAATTAGTAATTTTTTTAATTTTTTGTAAAAAGTAAAATAGGTTTATATTAAAAAATTAAGTTATATATATCCTAAATTATCTTAATATAATTAAAATGAAATATAATTTAAATAAAAAATTATTTAAATAATTAATTCTATCAAATTAATATAAAGTAGAGAAAAGATGAATAATTTTTTACTTTTATAATTAAATATTAAAATAAAAAATAAAAAATGTAAAATATAAAATAATAAAATGGATAAATAATGAATATAATCATATTTAAAATTAAATTTTTATTATAATAATATTTATGATTATATTCAAAATTTATATTTCTGACATAATACTTAATATTCATTCTATTTATTATATAATCAATAAAATAATTTTATTTTATATAATTAATAAATCATATTTATCGTTAATAAAATATATTTATTATAATTTTTAAATAATAAAGATAAAATATTAAAGTAATTAGTAGAAAGTTTTACCTTTTTTATTTTACCTATTTTCTATTTTTTGAGAAATTTTACTTTTTATACTATTTTAATCAACTAAATGACCTTTTATACCATAATGGTAGAAGTGTGCAGCCATGGAACGCAAGTTATGTTTAAGCTTGTTGATTCAGCTTCTTGTGAGAATTTTGATAACAATAATGTTCTATGCAATAAAAACAAGGAAATTGGATTTTGCTTGTAAATCAAGAATTGTTAATGAGTACAAAATAGTAGGACAAATTACAAAAATAAATCTAATAGACACAAAATATTTAAAATTTAATTTTAAATTTTATTTTCATTACATATAACATATTTATTTTGATAATATTACTGTAACTTTTCTTAACAATTTCTTGAATCCTCCAACTTGGAGGGTAACTCTTCTAAAGAAAGTTCACATTTAGGAATTAGTTGAATTAGTTCAGTCCTAATGTACTATTGATAAGGAGTTTATACCCCAAACTTAGGAAAATTTATAATAATGTCCCCAAGATTTTAAACTTTAAAAAAAAATTATATACAACTGTCCAAAATTTTATATTTTCATTAGAGTACCTAAGAAATTGTATTTTAATCTCTTCAAAATTTTTACTCTAGCATAGCCCCTCTTGCCGATGCCCTTCCTAACAGAATTGGAGCAACCTTGCCACCATTTTTTTAGTCACAAAGAAGAATATGGATTATGAATAATTTTGCCTGTTAATTTAAATTTGTCTAGCCCTCTTAAACTTATATTACCTGCAATTTACCACTTTCTTTAACAAATATCTGTTTGTATCCTGCTGTTTGAAGAGTTCTAGTTTTTGTAGTTTCTATTTTTCGGTGTTTTAGGTTTTGGAGGATAGGTAATTTTGGGTGCTTTGAATAGATGCTGTGAACTTTGGAGATTTGATCTATGCTTTCTCCTATAATGCTTATTAGTAAATTGCTGTTTGAAACATTATCTATTCTGAAAAAAGAAATAATGTTAGCTATATCTATTTTAATTTGCCTTAATTTTATTTGTTAGAAAATAAAATGCAAACAAGTGAAAACAATTCAAAATTTACAAGGTGACCCCAATAGGATATGAGTACGATGAGATATAGGTGCTTCGTAAATACGTAGTCTTCCAAGTTTTTGTTTGAAAAATCGAACCAAATGAATATACAAACAATCAAAACATAGCAAATTACAATAATGTATTTCTCTGCGGTCATGATATCTTTATATTTATTTTTTCCCTGTGTTGATTTTTCTTATGCAATTATTTAAATTAAACCATTAAATAAATATACGTGTAGTCTTAGGATCTAACATAAATGGATATAAAGATAAAATCTTTAGATAATATCAAATGTATTTAAAGTAAATACTCCCAGCAAGAAATGCGTTTATGCATAATGCCTTTGTAATTTTTTCTAACATTACAAATGTTATGATTTATACATATTAAAATCGTTACAATCATATTAACAAAAGTTTCATTATAATTTTAAAACATATGATAAAGTAAAAAATATTTTTATAAAAAATTATATTTTTTTAGAAAATATAAGAATATATACAACTACAATATTCCTCATTTTCCTGACAAAGCATAACCCCTACTTTTGTGTAAGGGCTTCGTAGTTTTCATACCAGGCATGCAAAAAAATTTATATATTTTTCTTATAAATTCATTCAAAATGACAAGAAGAAGGGGTTTAAACTGTAAAAACTCCAAATTTAGGGTTATTCTTTACTTATCTTTAAAAGGATTTCACCTACTCTTATAATTTTACTGTTAAAAGTTATAACTTTTTTTATATAAAATTTTATAATTTTTTTAAAATACCATAATTCATTTTAGAAATCCAAAAAATTTTATTTTTTTGTTATAATGTATTTATTGCACATAAAATTTGAATACACAAAATTTTTATGTAAAATTACATATTTTTTATACAAAAAGTTACGAATTTTATAATTTTTAAACTAAATTTTCGTAAAAATTCGTTCCTTTTGCAACAACATAGGATAACGAAACACCCAGATTATTTTATTTAGATTGGGGGGTATTAGCTCTCTTTCTTTTACGATTAAGATGAGAATAACTAAATGAAAATTCTCATATTTAAATATCTGCTTAGCGTCTTTCTCTCCGTTGGCTTTCTGTAGTTGGCTAGAAAAAGCACGCTGCTGCTATTTTGTTTGTTGAGAAAATCTTACAGATGTGGGATATAGTATTTAAAATAATTTTTAAATAAAGCAAAGACAACATTTAATTTAAAGATAGACATATAAGGGCTTGGGCCAAACCCTATATAAGAAATTAAGATGAAACATAACGTTCAAGCCTATTTGGACCCCCACATTTTTTATTTTTTGGGCCCAAGCATGGCCCTGTTTTAAAATAGGTGCTCAGGACCAACATGCCCCTTATGACCATTTTTAACTTGTATCTTTAGGGTAAAAATTCAAATAATGAAGCAATTAAAAACAAGAAGCTTAAAAACTTAGGCCAAATTAAAAAAGAAAAACAACCAAGTAACTTAGGATGCTTCAAATTATAGTAAACAAATGGGTACATATAAATATATGTAATATATAATGTTTTAAAGATATATATAAATTGGACAGGATTTGGGTTGGTTCGAATTTTTAATAAGTATTTAAGCTCAACTCATTTAAATGATTAGGCTTAATTTTTTGTCCAACCTTAGCTCAAGGATGTAATTATTCAGTCCAAACCTGAATATATGAAGGCTAATTTTGAGCAAAAAATTGGACCGAGTCTTTTTTTTTTCCACCCCTAATTTAGTTCTTTATTTACAAACATAGTTATTATTATATCCCTTAAAATTTATATTTAATATTATGAATTTTTTATTTATATTTTTGTTATAATTATTCATCCATTTATTTACTCAAAATACTAAAATAAATGATGAAAAGTAAGAATATAATTAAAAAGCTAGTATATATTTTATATTATTAAGATGAGATTTAACAATTTACTTTAATATTTTTTATTTGTTTTAATATTATAAGTGAATGGAATGATAAATAATTATAATAAAAATAAAAAAAAGAGATTGAGATGTCATTTGGTTAGGGGTAAAATAGGAAATTGAAAGGAAATGGTAGGTTTTCATTATCTATTTTTTAAAAAAAACAACAACAACAATAATAATAATAATAATAATAATAATAATAATAATAATAAATTATTTTAAAATAAAAATAATTATCAAATAATAATTAATAATAAAAATATGAATAAATAATAAGAATGAAATAATAATATTAATTAAATAATAATAAATAACCATATAATAATAAAAAATAATAAAATAGTTAATAATATAAAAATAACTAATAATATTTATAAATACTAATATAATAATTATACTATAATAATGAAAATTAAAATAATAATAAAATATTTATAATTAATAATATATTAATAAAATGAAAATAAATATTAATAATTAAAATTAAATAATTATAAAAATAATAATATTTACAATGAAAATAATAATAATATTATTAGTAAAATAATACCATTAAATAATAACATAATATTTATGACAAAAAAGTAGTAATTAATTTAGTAATAATTAAAAGTAAATTATTTTTTAATTTAATAATTATTTGTAAAATAAATTATGAAAAGGTGATTCTTTCTTATTTAAACCAAACAAAGTAGGTAATCACCTGATATTCATTTTTTTTCTTGTTTCCTTTTTTTTTAAATTCCTTTTACTTTTTCTAGTTAAATCAAACAATTCCTAATAATGCTAGTTAAAGAATTTGAGGAATATAATAATTATCATCTTTAAAAATTATTAATTTTATTATTGTGTCAACTCTTTTTAAATATTAAGTCTTGATCCAATGTACTAATTGTAGTTATAATTGTTACATCTGATGACATCTAATGATCCAAATACATTGGTCTTGCATTCTGTTGAATTCGATGCTCAGCATGAGTTTTCATGTGTAGAATAAGACTGGTTAAGTGACTTTATCTTACCGACCAAAATTAATTGATCATGTAAAATTCATGACTGATATTGTCCGCTTCAAATTTGAAACCTAATTTCAATTGAGAAATACAATTTTGAGTGGGTTATTGTGGTTAGCCTAATTTTATTTGTCATGAAAAGCAATGAACAATTGGAGGAAAAATGCGAAAGAAAAGGGACGAAGAAGAAGGATTTCTATCAAATAAAAAATCATTGTCATAAAATTTATGAACAAATCATACAACTTATCAGTAAAATACCTTCATCAAATTCATAGTAAAATTTTCAAACTCTAACTGCACATCTATATTGGAAAATATGAACAAATCATACATATTTCCTTCTTATTAGTTGAGAAGATGCAAAGCATAATTGGTAAGTTAAAGAAAGGACGTAGTAGTGTACCTTTCACAAATATAGTATTGCCCATTATAGAGAAAGAAGTAGTGGCTGTGAGATTAGGAGTGACACTGCAATAGGAAGATTTATAAGATGCTTGACACAAATGAAAAAAAAAAATTAAAATAAGAGTAGAGTGTTCATGCCTCTAACTTCTTTTAGATAGTTTGATGAGGTGAGGCATGGGGATTTAAGTTTTAGAAATTTGACTACGTTTGAGAGACTAGGATTAAGGGTTTTAATTTCAAGGCATGATGAGGAGAGTAAAAGATGGGTAAAGAATTAAAGAAATTGAATCCTAAACTAAGACAAAACACAAAGACCTAACACAATGTATAGGACTTTACAAAAAATTGAAGAATACTTAATTTACCTGGTTGGATATGGTTAAGTACAATTAAGTAACCTAATAACCAATTTTAATCAATTTTCTTTGAAAAAAATTATCCATTTTTTATTGTTGAAAATATAAATTGTAAATAATTAACCATCTTTAGATAATTAAGATTGATTATTAATAGGTTCCATAATTTTGCTCACCCTTAAACACAATATTTGTATTTAATTTTTATTAGTGTGAGATTTATGAAAATATAAGAGTTCATGCATTTCAATAGCTAGATGCAACAAACTTTATTGCATTGGGTCAAACTCATAGGTAATTTAATATTTTAAAATAATATTTTAATAAATGTATTCCTTATATGTAAGAATTCTTTAGGGATTAGGACTCAATATAAGGATTGCTATCAAATAGCTTATGGTTAAAGCAACAAAAGTGAATGGTATTGTCAAAACTTGTCACATGTTGGAAATGAAGAATACTAAAGATGAATAAAAAACATTTAAAAAGAAGATGATAATGATGATGAATAAAGTGTATGGAATCCCTTATTTTTCATTTTATCCATTGTTACATGATAATTCTTTGCTTTGATCTTTCACTTCGCATTCTCTTTTTTACATGGAATCATAACACTACATTACACTTTCTAAACCACCTCTTAGTTGCACCAATCTCTCAATATTGGATAGATTACATAACACTAGTGGAGCACTGCTTTTTATAGTGCTAATAAATAACTAATAGACTAACCACTTATATAGGAGCATTCCTTTTTAGTTTGGGATTATGCTTTTTACAACACACCTTTTAAGCTAAAACATTTAAATATATTATTCCTAAAATATTCTAAAGTCTTTCAAATTTGTCTATCTTTAGAGCTTTAGTTAGAATGTTAACAGCTTGCTTTTCTTTCTTACAACAAGCCACTTCCAACTTTTCTTTGTTCACTTGATCTTTTAGAAAGTGAAACTTGGTTTCTATATGCTTGATTTTTCCATGAAAAATTGGATTTTTAGCTAAATTTATAGTTGATTGGTTGCTAACACAGGTTTTCATTACTCTTTCAACTTTCTTATGCATCTACTCGAGTAAACATTAAAGCCACTTAGCATGACATGTAATTGTAGATGTTATCACTTATTTAACTTCATATGAAGATAATGCTACAATTAATTGTTTCTTCAAACTTCATGAAAAAGTAATGTTTTAAAATTGAAAAATATAGGCAACAATGCTCTTTCTATCATCTTGATCGCTACACTAATTAGTATCAGAGTACCCTAAAATTCCTTTTCTATTAAGATAAGTGTTATTAGTGAATAATAGACCCTGATCCTTGGTACTAGGGGCATAGCTCAGGATCTTTTTAGCTTCTAGTAGTTGAGAACACTTAGGATTATCCATGAACTTACTGACTAGACTTATTCCTAGCATATATTAGGCATAGTGTTACATAGATACATTAGATAACCTAAAATTTGCTTGAACATTGAAGGATTAATTGCTTTTTTATCTTGATTTTTCATTAATCTGCACCCTTTGTCAATTAGTCTTTATACTATTACAACTTAGCATGTTAAATCTTTTTAGAATATAATTAGCATACTTTCTTTGATGCATAAACACTCCTTTTGAAATTTGAACAAATTCCATTCTAAAGAAATAAGATAGTAACCTTAAATCTAACATTTTGAACTCTTTTTTCATAATTTTTTTAAACTTCTTCAATCTTCTTTTGATCACTTGTAGTAACTAGAAGATCATTTATATATAAACACACAATCATCATGGTCTTCTAATCAATTACTCCCACATATAGTCCATACTTAAAAGAACATTTTTCAATGCCATGATCCTTAAAACAAAGATCAGTTCTCTTATTCCATGCTCTTGAAGATTGTTTAAGCTTATACAAAGCCTTTTTGAACTTGTACACCTTTTACTCATTCCCTTCTATCATAAATCCAAGTAGTTGGCACATATACATTTCCTTATCCAAAGGATTATTTAGGAATATTGATTTTACATCCAACTAATTCATCTTTTAGCCTTTTTAAGTTGGTAGTGCAACAACCAATCTCACTATCTTGATCTTTGTAATAGGAGAGGACATTTCTTTGTATTCTAGCTCTTGTTTCTATAAAAATCCTTTAGTTACCAATCTAGTTTTATATTTTTCAACCTCATCACTTGGTTTTACTATAGTTTTTACACCTATTTCACATTAATTGATTTTTTATTTTCTAGAAGATTAATTGGATCCTATATTTAATTTTTGTTAATTACTTTCAACTCTTCCCATATTTCTTCAATCTAAGTCATTTTTAATAAGGTCAAATGCATTATATCACCATCTTCATTCTTTGATCATTTGAGAACAATTCATACTTTCTTAGTTTGATAGATTAGTACCTAATTTTGTTTGATTTTCTAGGTTCAAAGGTTAATCCTTCACCTTGCATAGCTTGATTATACACCTTTTGACTTAAAGAATCACTCTCTTTTCTAGTCTCAAGTAGCATATTTCTTTGCTTTTCTTCACTCTTTCTTTTTCTTCCTAGTCTTACATATTGAGTCATTAACAATCACATTTATATTGATAATGATATTGTAATCCTTAGTATTAATCAATTTATAATTGCTTGTTGAATGATAACCTACCAAAACTACTTAATCACTTTAATTGTCTAATTTTTCCTCTTTTTTTTGGAATGTGCATATGACATAAAGATCTAAATAGTCTCAAGTGACTAACCATTGGTTTTTAACTTATTTACTTCTTTTTCAAAGTTTTATTAATCAATTTCTTAGTTAGGCACCTATTTAAGATGTATATAACACATGAAATCGCTTCTCTCCAAGAATTTCTTGGTATGTTATTTATCTTCATCATGCTCCTTATTATGTTTACTATAATTATATTCTTCCTCTTTGCTACCCTATTATGTTGATGTGTGTATGGAGTTGCAACTTCGTGTATAATACCCTTTTTATCATAAAATTTATCTAACTCATTGGAATGTATTCACCTTAAATATCAGTTCTCAACACTTTTAAGGATATTTCATTTTATTTTCTACTAGTTACTTAATCAAATAGACCTAGATATTTTAGTTAAAGTTATCAATAAATGTAATAAAATAGTTATTTTCACTAAAAAAAATGATACACCTATTGGTCCACACACATCAAGATAGACATGTTTATAAGGCTTATTTATTTTATATTCAATTTGCTTCCATAATGATTCTTTATGCTATATATTTTACATAAAATTTATTAGGTTGATCCACTATAGGCAAACTAAACATTATCCTAGTTTTACATATTTAGCTTAAGTTTTTTAAATTCAAATGACCAAACCTAAGATACTAGTTGAGGTTTGATCCTTTATAGCAATATTAAGGCATTGGTATGCACCATTTCGAATATTAATTTTAAAGGTTTTATTTTTAGATAAAGGACCCTTTTAGATTTTTCCTATTGTTTTAATCAGTCACTACTAATTCTTCTTATTTCATCCACATATTGTAGCCCATTTCAAGCAATTTCTCCAAATTCAAAAAATTATTTTTCATGGCTGGTACATACACCACCTCTAAGATGAATGCATGACTTCTATTCTTCTATTAGATCATGATATTGCCTTTTCCTTTAACTAAAACAATGCTATTATTAACAAATATGACTCTTGATCTTATGAATTTGTCTAATTCAATGAATAACTCTTTTATTGCTATCATATGGTTGGAGCAACTAGAATCTAAAACCAGGAATTGGACTTAGACTTATTAAGGAATAAAGTTATTATCAATAACACAAGATCACTATTTTTATTCTCTTACATAAATTTGGCTGCTTCTTTAGCCTAAACAATCATTTTCTTAGATCTACATTTATTAGTAAAATGGTTATATTTATGGCATTTAATATAGGACTTGTCAAATCTCAATGCTTTGTCATTTCCTTTACCTTTAGTCTTCTATCAAGGCTTATGCATCCCTGATTTCTCATGACTTGCTTTTGGTCTTTCATCCATATGAACACATTGCCTTTTGAAGCTTTTTCCACCATAATTGCCTTTACCTCTTGCTCAATCATGTCTTTAGGGATTTCTTCCTTTTCATAAGCCTTTAAATTGTATTTCTTATATATTTTAAACATAAGTTTGAAATGCTTGCTCCATTGATTTTTTTAGAACTTTGCACATTGTTTTGCTACTTATGAGCTTTTAAAGATCTTTACAAATCATTCATTATTAATTCTACAATAATGTGGTCAAATCTTGTTATCAAAGTTATGAGAATTTTCTCTATAATGGCAAGATTTTCAATGTTTTCTTTATTGGACTTCATCTAGTTCGTTAAAGCTAAAACTTATGTCATATAATTACTAATGCTCTCTTGGTTACTCATATGTTGAAGCTTAAATTGCCACTTTAATGATTAGATTCACACTTTCTTGATTGACCTCTAAATCCCGCAAGTGCACGGGTTAAGTCTAGTTATAGTATAAAAGATTATCGTTCTCCACAGGGATTGTAGGTTGAGTACTAACTAATCTCAAGTAAAATTATCCAGGCAGATCAATTGATGGTATGAATTGAAAATAAGTTGTAAAACAGGGTTTAGCTATCAAAACAAGGTTTGATTCAAGTGAATAAAAGCGTACTTAGCTTAAGGATCCCTTGTACATTTCATCATGGAATGAATATAATTCCCTAACTTGGTTTACTGTTAATTAAGATTGCTGGATTACCAAAATTAAGCTATACCTCATTGCAAGGCTACTAGCTACTAACCAAGAGATTAAGTGTCCAGAATTGCTCTAGTAACCACTAATCTAGATTGCATTAACTTTGCTTAGAATCCAATTTTGGACATTTCATCCTGTGCAAAAGAATTCAATCAGCTTAATTCCTAAGTCTAATTGATATTCCCAATGATCATGCAAGATTCGATTAATTAATTGGTCATTTCAACCTAAAATCAACTAATCCGTAACACAAATCCAATATTCCGGATAAATTGGCTTGTTCCAGACAAAACAGCGAGATCAAATCATAATTCAACAGTAAATCAAGCTAGATTACATAAAATTCAGTTCCATAACTCCATGAACAAGTTCACCTAAGCTAAGCACAAAGGTTTAGTGTGAAAACATCTCAAGATCAGAAGAAAACAAGAAAACAGAGGAGGAAGTCAAACAATCCATGAAGATCTACAAATTTCTTGCTTGATTCTTCAATTTCTTGCTTGAATCCGTGTTAAAAGATGCCTTTGATGAGTTTTTGGTCTCTCCTAGGGCTTCTCCCAGCAACTCCCTTGTTAATTCTCAGAATTCTCCCCCCCTTTGGTCTGATTTCGCGCAAAAACTTATATTTTTGATGTACACGAGGTCCAACACGGCCCATGTTGTACCCTGTGTTTCTCTGTGAAAGTTTGAGCGACAAGAAACACGTTGTGTGACACGCCCCGTGTTCTCCTACGAAATGTCAAACAGTAATGTACACGGGGTGGTACACGTCCCGTGTTCTACCCCGTGTTCTTCAAAGAGATAGATCAGCATATTACACGGGGTGTGACACCCCCCGTGTTCTTCAGAGGCGGATGACAGAAATATACACGGGGTGTGACACGGCCCGTGTTCACACCCGTGTTCTTCTCTGGATGGCTCAGTGAAGTCTCGAAGCAGTCCAGAACGAAACACGGCCATGAACACGGGGTTAAACACGGCCCGTGTTCTTTGCTGAAAGAACAATCTTACTTCATTGCTTCATGATTTGAATGGTTTTGCCTCTGGATTCTTTTCTAATGCTCATATGTGTCTTTTTATGACCTGAAAACAAAATATAGAGCATCTAAGTGTCCTTTTCAATCAATTTACACAAAATACTAAGTAAATAAGTGGATGAAACACATAGAATTTAGGTGTATTTGTGCACTTATCAATTCCCCCACACTTGAATCTTGCTTGTCCTCGAGCAAGGAAGTAGGAAAACAAGAAAATCTGCTCCAATTTTATTCACTCACCTTTTTTTTTATATCAGGCAATCATTCAACAAATCAAAGATTAGGGTTAAGTCATGCCAAGCAACTAAATGAAAATAAAGCAACTAGATAAGTCAATTCTCAGCATAGAAGCAAAAGAGAATAGCCTCACAGGTAAAATGTTTACTCTCACTCTCAAAACAAGGCTTGTGTTTACTCTCAAGTCAATCAACTCATGACTTAATGCTACCATATGCTTGCACAGACTCTAATCTCCACTACTATAATGTAAAATGCATGCAAATTAGAGGACTTTATTAGGGAAAAAGGGTGAGGATAGGGGGAAGGAACATCAAAGGGTCAAAAAATGATAGAGCCATGAGTTTGAAGGAAAAAGACATATTGGTCATGAACTTGACCATTGTCAAGTTTCATTACTCAGCTTGATAGCTTGCTTCCACCCTTGCTTTAACCTCTATTATTTCATTCATCATCATTTTTTTTATATATTTTTATATATATATATTTATTATTATTATTATTATTATTATTTTCAACAGTAGTTGTATAACAACTTTTCCAACTAGCAGCACTAAGTAAGGGCCTCAAAAATAGCCAAACTTATAAAATGTGTCTAAGTTCCTTCAAACTTTAAGGTTCAAGTCACTTTAGGCAGTAGCTTGGGATGTATATGGTATGGCTAGGCTAGGAATAAGGGTCCAAAGCTCAAAGTGGCTAACTAGGGGGAAAGTTTTAGGGAAAATTAAAGAAAAGGATTCAAATAGGCCAAACAATTAAAAAGAAAGGGTAAAGAAACATGGCCTCATCATATTTGACATGCAAAGCACATAAAATGTAACCTCAAAAAGAGAAAATGCAAGTTCTAGAGCACAAAGACAGGAGTGATGACATAATCCCTCAAGAAGAAAAATGAGCTTTATTTTTGTAATGAGAAAATAGCTCAAAAGGCTCAAATCTCACAAGGGTCAATTATGCTCATTGCTATTAGCTTCAAGCTTTGAATTTTCCTTATTAAATTGCCAAATATGCATTAAAGAAACAAGACATGAATCAATCACTTTATTCAATGAATTGCCTTACATTTTTTTTTTTTTAAATTAGAGCAAATTTCAGTACTCTAAATCATTCAAGCAAGTTCAAATGCAAAGCATTGCAAAACATAGCTCCCCCACACTTAAAATTGGACATTGTCCTCAATGTACAAAACAGTAAATGGGAAAAGAGACAGATAACAATTGGAGAACTGAAACTTCCCTGACATGCGGATTTTAGCTGTCCAGTAAATCGCAGGGGGATCCAGAAGCAGAGATGAGGTAGGAGAGAGAGATAGAACCAGTAATCTAAAAGAAAGAAAATACAGTACTGGAAAAGAAATGCGGTTAGTTATTACATATATTAACTAGTAAGAGTGCAAGGAAATAAAAGAGAAGAAAGCAATATAATAAAGAGTAAAACAAAGTGCAAAGTTAATATATGTACAGACCAGATAAATGGGGATAAATATGAAGAATGAGTAAAAAGAAAAACAGAATAGCTACTGGGTAGGGGGATCCGGATCAGCAGGGGAGGAAGGGTGGAATAAGTGGAACAGGGGCTCCACCATGCACTCTATGTGCCTGGAGCGTCTGTCCAAGTCATCATAGAGTCCCTCAATCCACGTCTGACGCTCGGATATCAGACGGAGCTCCGCCAAGATCTGCTGCTGCCCAGAGAGGATGTCCCTGAAATACGCCTCATGTGGAACTCTGCTCTCGGTGGAAGAAGAAGGACCAGCATCAGGAACTGTGCTATCGTCTAGGATATGCTGCTGCTGCTCCTGCTCTACCGGCTGAATCCCCATGGCTATAAGAATACCCCTTCGAAGGGGTGCCATGTGTGATACTATGGCCAGAGAACCATAAGGCCGGTCGAAGACTCCTAACCGTCTAGCTAGTCGATTAATGTATGGGCCAGCAGCTATACTACTAACTCTTTTATCCATAGCCTGGGATGAGAAAAAATGAGCGAATGCTCCTCCAATGTTGATGGGTATCCTTTCAATCATACTGTAGAGGAATAGAATATCGGAGTTGCTCACAACTCCATGGCTGTGTCCCCGTCCACTCAGAGTATGACTAAAGATGGAGTGAAGAACTTTCCAGGAAACTCTCCTAAGGCTAGACGCCTTACTCTTGGCGGGATCGTATGTGGGTCCAGTGGCTATGTCAGTCCACACCCGCCACTCCTGGGTCCCGTGGGGCAGTCCAACCAGCATGTCCTGGTATTCTTTAGTAGTCACAAACTCCGTAGAGTAAAGGCCCAGGCGAACAGACAGCTGGGTCACACTTATGGAGTAATCAACGCCCCCTAGTCTGAACTGGATGGTATCTGGTGAATCCACTGTCCCAAAATATCTCTCCAGATAGAATGTGTTGAGAAATTCCAAAGTGAGCTCCCTGTAGGTGGGCTCTCTAATCTCAAAGAACGTTTCCCAAGCTCCCACACTTATAAGCTCACGTATTTCTTCTTTTAATCCAAATTCTCTCAACACTTCCCAGTCCAAAAATCGCCCTTCCACAATTGGCTTATCCCGGTGTCTTTCATAGGCTTGGATGGAAGCCTCGTCAGTGAAATCCAAGAAAGGGTGTGAAGGTCCTCTGGATGTACTACCTTTGGTAGTCTTTCTCGCGGTAGTCTTTTGTCTTTTAGACATTGTCTGCAAAAGGAATCAACAAATTTAGAGAGTGTATACCAGCCAGCAGCAAATCCCAAGAATAAGGATTCAGCAATAGCAAACAGCCAATCAAGCAATAAGCTATGAGAGCAATGGAGTGATTATGTCAATGAGGCAAAGCAGGCAATAAGGCAATCAAGTATTAAACTTCAAAAACTTGAAACACAACTAACCACAAAGTTCCAATTCAAGCAGTTCAAGATCTAACATATGAGTAGTGGGATTGCAGTCCAATAGGAAACTAAGTCAATCAATCACACTTGTGCATCAACAATTCTAGCCTTATTAATAAGAGATTCTAACTCAATTTATCAATCTAAGAATCTATTTTGCTCAATTAATCATCAAAGAAGCAAGTTCAATCAAGAAAACCAGTGAATTGCCATGAACATTGCTTTGTAAGGTCATTCAATCAACCTATCAATCATCAATTTCAGAGGATTTCAACATTCCTATGAATTCTAACATGTAATGGAAGGTAATAATCATTAGAAATATCAATAAACTCCAAGGATTTCAAAGGAAATGCACTAACCTCGTAGGATGATGAACAAAACCCTAGTTCGTGTAAGAATGAGGAGATGAATCCAAATCACAGCTTTTTAGCCAATTAAATCGCAAATTAATTGGCTAAACAACCTCAAATGGCAAATTAAAACACTTTGATCGGTGTAATTTGGCAGTTTGGAGTGCGAAAATGCAAAGAGAGAAGCTAGGGTTGCGAGTAAGAGAGAGAGAATGGGGGAAAATCTGGGAAAATCTGGGTTTTTGACGATTAAAAGCTCCCCCGCACAGGAACACGGGGATGAACACGCCCTGTGTTTTACCCCGTGTTTCTCTCTGAAACTTGATAACAAACCTCACAGATGTACACGGGGTCAAACACTACCCGTGTTTCTCTCTGGGGAAGACTAACAAAATGCGTGATAGAACACGGGGTCTAACACGGTCTGTGTTGTACCTCGTGTTTCTTTCTGGAAGGCTAAAGTTTAAACGCTCTCATAAGTGGTTCAACCAGAGAGGTACACGGGGTATGACACGGTACGTGTTCTTTCCCGTGTATCTCTCTGATCCTTCATGAAAATCATAAAGTTTTTACGCAAATTAGACAGTGAGGAACACGGGGTCTAACACGGTCCGTGTTCTACACCGTGTTTCTCACTGGACTGCGTTGAAAATCACAAGTTCTGTAAAATTGGTCAGACAGTGAGGTACATGGGGTTGTACACAGCCCGTGTTTTACACCGTGTATCTCACTGAACTGCGTTTTAAGCCCTCTGTGTAAGAAAACAGACAATAATCATGAATTCATGCCTAATCTACCTCAAAGACAAAGTCCTCATGCAAAAATGAGCATTAAACATCAACACTTAATGACTTAAAGTCCTCCACTACTTAGTAACTCGGATTAAAAAGTAGAAAACTAAAGATTAAAAAGCAAGAAAAATAGAAAAACGAGCTTGGGTTGCCTCCCAAGAAGTGCTTGTTTAAGGTCATAAGCTCGACCCCTGTTTCTTTATTAGTCTGGTGTATCCATTATTGGTGGCCCAGCGACATACTTCTTCAATCTTTGGCCATTAACTTTGAAATTTCCGGTGCTTTCGCTCCAAATTTTCACAGCTCCAAATGGATATACCTTCTTCACAAGATACGGTCCAGTCCATCTCGTCTTTAGCTTCCCGGGAAATAGCTTGTATCTCGAACTGTACAAGAGGACTGAGTCTCCTTCTTGAAATTCCCTTCTAAGTATTCGCTTGTCATGCCAAGCTTTCGTTCTCTCTTTATAGATCTTAGCATTATCATAAGCTTCATTCCTCAATTCTTCAAGCTTAAGAAGTTGGAGCTTTTTCTTCTCTCCAGCAGATTGTAAGTCAAAGTTGAGCAACTTGATTGCCCAATACGCCTTGTGTTCCATTTCTACTGGTAAGTGACAGTTCTTCCCATAGATGAGCCTAAATGGTGCCATTCCAATTGGAGTTTTAAAGGCAGTTCTATAGTCCTATAGAGCATCATCCAACTTGAATGCCCAATTCTTCCTTGATCTAGACACTGTCTTTTCCAAGATGGATTTAATTTCTCTATTGGAAAGCTCGACTTGCCCACTGGTTTGAGGATGATACGGAGTAGAAATCTTATGGGTTACTCCATACCCTCTCAAGAGCGACTGAAACTGATGGGCAATGAAATGAGACCCTCCATCACTTATGACAGCTCTAGGGATTCCAAACCTAGGGAACAACACCTTCTTAAAAAATTTAACTACAGTTTTAGCATCACAAGTTCGAGTAGCAATTGCTTCCACCCATTTGGATACATAGTCAACTGCCACAAGGATGTAGCTGTTGCTGCAAGAAGGTGGGAATGGTCCCATGAAATCAACTCCCCAAACATCAAATATCTCAACCTCCAGAATGTTATTCAAGGGCATCTCATGTCTCTTTGATATGTTCCCAACCCTTTGACATTGGTCACAAGAAGTGACATATTGATGAACATCCCTAAAGAGAGTCGGCCAATAAAATCCTGCCTGGGCAATCTTTGCAGCAGTTATTGAAGCACCAAAATGTCCTCCATATGGAGAGGAATGACAGTGGAACAAAATACTCGTAATTTCCTCCTCAGGCACACATCTTCTAAATAGGCCGTCAGCATATCTCCTAAATAAAAGGGGCTCATCCCAAAAGTAGTGCTTTGCCTCAGCTAGAAACTTCTTCTTCTTCTGATATCCCACGTCCGGAGGTAAAACTCCACTCACAATGTAGTTCACATAATCAGCAAACCAAGGGACGGCGGAAGAAGAGACAGCCAACAAATAATCATCAGGAAGGGCATCATTGATTGGCATGTCCTTGTCTTCCTCATCTCCTAATTCTTGCTTCAGCCTTGAGAGATGATCAGCTACAACATTTTCAGTACCCTTCTTATCTCGAATTTCTAGATCAAATTCTTGCAACAAGAGGATCCATCTGATGAGTCGAGGTTTAGCTTCCTTCTTGCTTAGAAGGTATCGGATGGCTGCATGATCTGTGAAAATAATTACTTTCGAGTCCACCAAATAAGATCTGAACTTATCGATTGCATAGACCACAGCAAGAAGTTCCTTTTCAGTGGTGGCATAATTCAATTGAGCTTCATCAAGAGTCTTGCTTGCATAATAAATTGCATGAACCTTCCTGTCCTTTCTTTGGCCAAGCACCGTTCCTATTGCATAATCACTAGCATCGTACATCACCTCAAAAGGTAAGTTCCAATCTGGTGCTTGCATGATTGGGGCGGAAATCAAGGCTCTCTTTAACCTGAGGGAAGATGGGAGGGGTTTTAGTTCTACCTTTGGCGGTTCGTCTTCCTCAGTAATCGCTTTGTTGGACTCCACTTCCAATTGTTCAATAGCTTCAACAGGGAGGGGAAGTGGTGGGTTTACATCCAAAAACTGGGCATATGCAGCAACTTCTTCAGTTTCAACCACTCCATTTGCAATTAGACATGCTTCAAGAGGATCTTAGAGGCTTCCCTTTTTATGATCTTCTTTTACAGCTTTCTCTAGCACATCTACCCTGCATATGGAGTCTTCACAAACAGGTAATTTGATAGATTCATTTAAATTAAATTCAACCTTCTCATCCCCAACAGATAATGACAGTCTATCATTTTTAACATCAATTAAAGCTCCAGCAGTGGCAAGAAAAGGTCTACCTAAAATAATAGGGATTTGAGCATCCTCTTCCATCTCAAGGACAACAAAGTCAACTGGTATGAAAAACTTACCCACTTTAATAGGTACATCCTCGAGAATACCTACTGGATATTTGACTGAGCGGTCGGCTAGTTGAAGTGAAATCGTAGTAGGCTTCATCTCCTCAATGTTCAATCTCTTAGCAACCGTCAGTGGCATAAGGCTCACACTCGCCCCCAAATCACATAATGCCCGATCAATAGGGACATTTCCTATAACGCAAGGGATGGAGAAGCCTCCTGGATCCTTTAGCTTAGGAGGTAGCTTATTTTGAATGATGGCACTACACTCCTCAGTCAAAGCCACAGTTTCATGCTCCTCTAACTTCCTCTTGTTGGAGAGAATGTCCTTCAAGAATTTAGCATATGAAGGCATTTGTGAAAGTGCATCAGTGAAGGGAATATTGATGTACAATTTCTTCAGCACTTCCAAGAACTTTCCAAACTGCTTATCCAGTTTAGCCTTGGCCAATCTCTGAGGATAAGGGACAGGCGGTTTGTACAGTTCTGGAGGAATATATTTTAATTTGTCTAGTAGCTCCCCTTCTTTCTCTTCAGCTTCCTTAGAGATTGAGGCTTCATTGCTTTGTTTTTGCTCTTTCTCCACATTTGTCTCTTTTCCAGTTTCTTGAGTGGCAATAGGATCATTCAATAATCTTCCACTCCTGAGAGTTACTGCCTTGCAATGCTCCCTTGGATTTGATTCCGGTTGAGCAGGGAGTTGGCCATAAGCTCTTGAAGAAGATGCTGAAGCTTGTTGGGCAATTTGAGTTTCCAGCATCTTTCCATGAGTAGCCAAAGAATCTACCTTAGAAGACAGTTGCTTAATTAAATCTTCCATGTGTCTTCCATGTTGTCTAAATTCCTCATTGGTCTTCTCTTGAGAAATAAGAAATTTCTCCAAGAGGCCTTCTAATTTTGCTGTAGAGGATGGTTGGGCTGGTGGATTGTACGATCTTTGACCTTGGAAACCAGGTGGTTGTGGTCTATTGGTGGTGGTTTGTGTGTTATATGGTTGAGTGGGCTTGTAGGAGAAATTTGGATGATTCCTCCATGATGGATTGTAAGTGTTTCCATATGGTTCACTCTGATTTTTCTATCCAAAACCACTGTTGTTCACATAATTTATTTGCTCAGTAAAGTCTTGGCCCAAGGTGCATTCAGCTGCAACATGCCCTGTAATTCCACAAATCTCACAAGCAATGTCAGTAGCACCTATTGTATTCACGCTATTAACATGAAATTTGTCAAATTTAGCCATTAGAGCATCTACCTTGCTGCCTAAAGTTCCTAATGCATCTACTTTAGCAGATAAATGACTAAAGGCATCTAACTCATACTTACCTGCTGCTTTTCTTGATGGTCCCCTCTCATTTGACCATTGATAATGGTTCAAAGCCATGTCTTCAATCAGCTCATAAGCTTCATCTAGCCTTTTATTCATCAAGGCACCTCCAGCTGCAGCATCCACAGTAAGTCTAGTGTTGTAATTCAAACCATTGTAGAAGGTATGAAGAACAAGCCATGTTTCTAATCCGTGATGTGGACACAGCCTTAATAGCTCTTTGTATCTATCCCAAGCATCAAACAGGGATTCTCCTTCCCTCTGAGAAAATGTAGTAATCTCGTTCCTCAATTGCGCAGTCTTGCTTGGAGGAAAGTATCTTGAAAGAAAAGCCCTCAGTAGCTCTTCCCATGTTGTAATTGATCCAGCTGGTAAAGAATGCAGCCAAGCTCTGGCTTTATCCCTTAAGGAGAATGGGAAGAGTCTAAGCTTGATGGCATCCTGGTGTACGCCATTGATCTTTATTGTATCGCAGTATTCAAGGAAAATCTGGATGTGGAGGTTGGGGTCCTCCATTGGCAATCCACCGAATTGGTTTTGCTGCACCATAGACAACAAAGCTGGCTTCAATTCAAAGTTGTTTGCCTCCACAGCGGGCCTTCGTATGCTGGATTGAAGACCAGTGGCATCGGGTGCTGCAAACTCTCGAAGTGATCTATTATCCATGTTTTGATTTACTAGTTCAGTGTAGACTTCTACTTGGTTGTGAATTGACTGCTGCTCTCTTCTTTTCCTATGCAAAGTTCTTTCAATTTCTGGATCGAAGTCAAGAATTCCTTCGGGACTTCCTCTTCGCATATACTCGATTCTCTGCAAAATGATTAAGTAGCACTGAAACAGAACAAGGTGAGAAAGAAACGCTGTAAAAAAAATAAAAAATAAAAAAAAATAAGAAGAAAAAAAAAGTAAAACAGGATGAATTATGAAGTAAAAGAAAAAGAATTGCCTAGTCTAATTCACTTAAAACTTGTAGTTAATATCAACTGGATACAATCCCCGGCAACGGCGCCAAAAACTTGACCTCTAAATCCCGCAAGTGCACGGGTTAAGTCTAGTTATAGTATAAAAGATTATCGTTCTCCACAGGGATTGTAGGTTGAGTACTAACTAATCTTAAGTAAAATTATCCAGACAGATCAATTGATGGTATGAATTGAAAATAAGTTGTAAAACAGGGTTTAGCTATCAAAACAAGGTTTGATTCAAGTGAATAAAAGCGTACTTAGCTTAAGGATCCCTTGTACATTTCATCATGGAATGAATATAATTCCCTAACTTGGTTTACTGTTAATTAAGATTACTGGATTACCAAAATTAAGCTATACCTCATTGCAAGGCTACTAGCTACTAACCAAGAGATTAAGTGTCCAAAATTGCTCTAGTAACCACTAATCCAGATTGCATTAACTTTACTTAGAATCCAATTTTGGACATTTCATCCTGTGCAAAAGAATTCAATCAGCTTAATTCCTAAGTCTAATTGATATTCCCAATGATCATGCAAGATCCGATTAATTAATTGATCATTTCAACCTAAAATTAACTAATCCGTGACACAAATCCAATATTCCGGATAAATTGGCTTGTTCCAGACAAAACAGCAAGATCAAATCATAATTCAACAGTAAATCAAGCTAGATTACATAAAATTCAGTTCCATAACTCCATGAACAAGTTCACCTAAGCTAAGCACAAAGGTTTAGTGTGAAAACATCTCAAGATCAGAAGAAAACAAGAAAACAGAGGAGGAAGTCAAACAATCCATGAAGATCTACAAATTTCTTGCTTGATTCTTCAATTCCTTGCTTGAATCCGTGTTAGAAGACGCCTTTGATGAGTTTTTGGTCTCTCCTAGGGCTTCTCCCAGCAACTCCCTTGTTAATTCTCAGAATTCTCCCCACCTTTGGTCTGATTTCGCGCAAAAACTTATATTTTTGATGTACACGGGGTCCAACACGGCCCGTGTTGTACCCCGTGTTTCTCTGCGAAAGTTTGAGCGACAAGAAACACGTTGTGTGACACGTCCCGTGTTCTCCTAGGAAATGTCAAACAGTAATGTACACGGGGTGGTACACGTCCCGTGTTCTACCCCGTGTTCTTCAAAGAGACAGATCAGCATATTACACGGGGTGTGACACCCCCCGTGTTCTTCAGAGGCGGATGACAGAAATATACACGGGGTGTGACACGGCCCGTGTTCACACCCGTGTTCTTCTCTGGATGACTCAGTGAAGTCTTGAAGCAGTCCAGAACGAAACACGGCCATGAACACGGGGTTAAACACGGCCCGTGTTCTTTGCTGAAAGAACAATCTTGCTTCATTGCTTCATGATTTGAATGGTTTTGCCTCTGGATTCTTTTCTAATGCTCATATGTGTCTTTTTATGACCTGAAAACAAAATATAGAGCATCTAAGTGTCCTTTTCAATCAATTTGCACAAAATACTAAGTAAATAAGTGGATGAAACATATAGAATTTAGGTGTATTTGTGCACTTATCATTGATCTCGTCAACCCCTTATCGTATTTCTATAAGATTTCTTATATGTTCTTAGAGGTTTTAGCACCATTAATCTTTAAAGATTTTGTTATTTACACTCTGATGAATGAAGTAAAAGGCCTTACAATCTTTATTCTTGCTCTTAAGATAGCCTTTCTTCTTTGTTTCAAAAGTTTTTTCACTAATTTTTACAAATTCATCAATAATAACCTTTAAGATTTCTTAATAACCACAAAGAGACTTAATTTGAATGCTTTATTTGTCGAAATTCTTGCCATCCAAGATAAGAAAATAAATTTGAAGGATGTATTCAAATTCACCATGAATGAACCTTACTCTTGATCCTAATATGTTGGAAATAAAGAACACTAAAGATGAATAAAGTATATTAAAAAAGAAGAAGATGATGATGAATAAACTACGCTGAATCCTTTATTTTTTATCTTCATAGACTGTTACATGATGATCCTTCATGTTGATCATTCACTCTGTACTCTTTCTTTTGCATAGAATCACACACACTGCATTGCAATTTTTGAGTCACCTCTAATCACATTAATCTCTTAATGCTAGATTAATTACGTAACACTAGTGGAGCACTCCTTTTATAGTACTAATAAATAACTAACAAACTAACTACCTAGTTAGGAATATTCCTTTTCTAGTTTTAGATTATTCTTTTTACAACATCGCAAACCTTTATGAAGGTTTTAACAAAATCCTTATAAGGACTAACATCACATTTCTTTTATAACTCAAAGCCTTTGTTAATATAAATATTTATAACTTAAAATACTTGCTTGATAAGCAATCCTAGTTCTATCATAACATGAAAACCTAACCTGAATAGGAAGATAACTTACAATAAAAAATAATTACTAATCAATAAGAATTAAAATTTGAGTCAAATTTAACAAATTTAACATAATAGCATGAGCTCTACTATGTTTCATTAACTTTTTAGTACCAAGAAATTTATTCTCCAAGTTTTTATATGAAACTTAGGTTAAGAAATTTTGTATATGTTTAGATAGTTATGCGTACATAAAATATATGCATTACCTTAATTTTTTCTTAAATAAATTATATAAATTGATTGAAGTAATATGGAATAATTTAAAAGGTAGGTATTTATCTTCAAATTCGGTCGATAATAATTACATGAGGGAAAAAATTAGAAATATTAAATAAAAATCTTAAAATCTTGGTATAAAAACTAACTTCTTGAAGATGCAAAGGTTTAAGCATAAGTTAGATGACAAAGTTTGATTGTTGTGTCATTTCTATTAGAAGGATCATAAGCCTTTACTAAGCATTTTTGTATATGCTTAAGATCTTATAACTTTTTCAATTTATTTCATCATGCTAGTTTAGTTTGATTATATTTGCAGTTTTTGTAGGTATTTTCCTATATTATTTTAACAATTGTTTTTAATGAATTGCCATGCCTATAAGTGGAATAGATGCACAAGTTTAATTCAAAATTTTGATAGGTAAAGCAAAAAATTGTATCCTCTTTATAGAGGTGGGGAAGGATTTTGTTGATGTTTTCTTAAGATTTTGAACATTATTAAAGGTTATTAAACCTAATCAAAATTAAAAATTACTAATTTGGTGAAAATTTTACAATATAAAAGATAATAAATCAGGTTGAACCCCTAACAATCTACTTAATAAACCTTTTCACATTCAATTATTGACTTATATTAAAAAATATAAAAATAAATGAAATAGAATTAAGCAATTAAACAAATAAGATACAAACAAGATGTAAGAATGTAAATGGAATTAAATTAGGAGAGTTTTGATTCAAATTAAATAGAATGCAATATTAGAAATAGAATGTAAAATTAACATAAAAAAGAAATATAAAAATGCAATTAATATAAGGAATTGAGAACTCTTTGGTTGATGAATCATTAATCATAACATATTTGACAAATGTAGTTAATTTTTTAGCCTAGAATCATTCAAAACCCTTACAATAATTCATGAATTTTACACTAGATAACCATTTGGGATTTGATTAATTTAGATTAGCAGAATTAAGCAACTACTATAATACATAAAGTTAGATTTATATCAATTTGAATATAGAATTTAGATAAATTAAAGAATTAAACTAGAAACTAATGATTTAATCATTCAATCCTCTATTCTCATAAGAAAAATGATGATTGACTAACTAAAATTCAACATAAAACTAGATAAATATTATAAATCACATAAATGAACACATATTATACTAAATTAGTATCAAATTAATGCAATTCTAGAAAATTAGATAAAAAAATTAAAGAAAAAGGAAAGTCAATTAGCAAAAGTTAATATTACAATTTAAGATCTCATAACCTAAATCAAGATAAGCTTTAAATTCCTTGAACCAATATGAAAATTAAGTTTCCATGGATGAAAAAGAAAAAAATTTGAAAAAGAGAAGAAAATAGTCTAAAGTTATGTATTCTTGCCTTGGGAGGCATAAATCCTAAAATCTTATTTCTTATGCCTCCTAAGATTATAAAGAATAGGACCTTACTAATTTTAGGAGTCTAGAACTTGATTTATAAAATAATACACTATAATAGTTACTGCAATAAAATTTTATAGGTTTGATTTTTAGTTGTTGTAAAATCCCTAAAACTACATTGTTTCATTCTTCGAAAATTTTAGGTGTCGATTTTACCTTGATTAGACTTTTAAAACTCCATATATGACTCAAAAAATAAAGATTGATTTAGCTTAAATAAAAATTGAACATTAATTTTATAGTCATTTTCAACCTTCCAAATGTTTAAGTTAAACTTTGGACAAAATATGAAAAATTTAGAGTTTTCTCTAAACTTTCTAATGATATAAAGATCATCAAAATTGATATTTAAAACTCAAGTTATAGTTGAAAACTTGAAAATGTGTAAAAATCTAGCATTAATCAAACAATTTCAAAACATTGAAAAGCTAACACCTAATCCTATATGATAAGACTAATTTTATAAAATTAAGCATATATAATATATTAAAAGGTATAAAATAAAAGGAAATAATATAGTCAATATTTTGCACATCAACTACCTAATGATTGGTAGATTTGTATGTGAAATTCAAGTGGAGATATTGGTGGATTTTTGTGTAAAGACTCAAATGTGAAGCCATTTAAAGTTGGAAGTATGAGAATGTGAAGAATTAAAAAGCATATTTGAAAACAAATGAAGTAAAGACATGCTACCTCAATTAAGGATCTTAAAGGAAACTTAGTGCATGTGGCATTTTTTAAGTACATTGAGAAATATGAGATAATTAAAATTGTGAAATAATTATTAGGAAATGCTTAAGCAAAAGGTTAATTCCTCATTAGATTAGCAGTGTGTTAGATAAGGAATAAGCATCTAAATGTAAAGGTAATGGTTAGGAAATCAAATGGAAAAAAATTGTTTATTCAAGATGAAGAGGATCTTGTATATTTTATTTTGAGTTTCCTTACCTTTCTTGTAGGAAGTGTAGAACAAATTTTAGAGGTAAATATTGTGTGCAAATTCCTTATATATATTATACAAAAATGACTTATTTGCATGTACTTGCTTTATAGACTTATGTGTTGCACAAAAATAACATTATAAAATAAATAAAATATTGATATCATATGTAGAAATATTTTTATATTTAACAAAAATTTCAACATTTTTATAATTATTTATCCTAAATACACTATAATGATATGTTTATATATGTGATGAGATTAATTTTTGTAAAAGTAAAGTAAATCCAACCATTTATGTTAATCTTATAACTTTATTGCATATAAGAATTAGATTTAAAAATATTTTTATTAAATATTTCTATAATCTTGCTAATTGAAATAAAAATTTATAATTTATTTTTTGCTTAGGAAGCGTACATGATTTTATAGTTAAGTTTTTTAAATAAAAATTTAAATTTAATTTACTATCAGTATAAATGACTTTTATAGTATTACCCACTCACGTGATGCCATATTATTAAAAAAATGTTAAAATTCTTCTACTATTAGTAAAAATTTCAAATTACAATAACTTTTAAATAATATATTATCTTTTTATTTATTGATAATATTAAAATTTTTACACTAAAATTTAAATTCATCCACTTATATGTATCTTTTTAGTTTCTATATTCCATATTAATTTATAAAGTAATTTTATTTGAGGGTTACTTTATATATGGAAATAATGTAAACTATAATTTAAATATAAGAATTTTTCTTTGAACTTTAATCATCATCGTTATTAAATATTTTTTGTGTCCTTTGTTCCTAATAATATAAATATGCTTTACATGTTTTTAAAATTTATTTTACAATATTTAAGAATTGATGAATAACAATTTTTTTACAATTCAAGGTACTAAAAATTAAATGATAATATAAATATATAAAATCAAGAAAAAAGGAAGATATGATAAATAATAATGATTGAGGAAAAATGTCAAGGTGACATTCAAATTAGAAATACAATTTTATGTATATACTTAAAATATTGGATATGCATTATTTTATATTAAAATCAAATTTAAAAGTGTATGTGTATGTGTGTGTGAATTAAGGGATCTGATAAGTTCAACATTGATTCCTTGAGATATATCAATTGGCCAAATGTATGAATGCAAATATTTGATTTATATTAATTTAAACAAATCTATTTATTAGTAAAATTATTTTTTAACTATTTTTAAGCTATTCATCCATATAATTCAATCTGATTTGTAATAATGTCCTTGAATTTATTTTCTTGTAATTAGATTTGAAATTTTAATTCCATTTATGTTAATTGCTTACCATAGTCAATTTAAATGTTTCTCTTGGTAATTGTTTATTATGAAAAATATATATCATATACAGTTAACTTGTGATATGAAAATTAAAAAGTGCAACCTAGTTATATAATTATTAAAGAGAATAGGATACATAACTCTAATAATGCAAAATTTTAATTTTAGTGGATTTAAATTTATTGTATTATTTAAATATTTATTTCAAATTGTAACAATTTACCATTTTAAGGAACAACTTTTTTTATTGTTATGTTATGTATAATTTCATAAAATTTTAATTGCACGAATAATTACAGATTAAAATCTTCAAAATAATGATGGTAGAGGATAATAAAAAATAAAAATAAAATTTAGGACCTAATTATAAAAATGTATAAAGATGAAATTACAAGAACAATCAAATGTTTAATTTAACATATATTTATTATTCTATTTTTTTATGGTAGAACAATAAACAAAAAAGCTTAAAAAAAACTAAAAACCAATTACATGATGGGTCTTAGAAACTCGAAGAACATCAATAATAAGTAAACTGAACAATTATCTAGATGTAAACCAAAAAAGGAAACAAACTAAACATAAGAAAATAGGGAATAAAGAACTTATGAGTGCTTAAAGGAAAAATATAGATTTGATTGGCTAACTAATCAGTACTAGTGTTGCCTTTCCTGTAAGTATGCCCTGGCTCAATGACCCTGTTTTCCTAAAGAAGATTTTTAATAATCACCATAAGATAATATTTTGGGGAACCACACTCTACTTGAATCCCATATCATGCTACAACTTTCAACTTAAAAAGGCAGAGTAATAGTTAAGAGGTATTGCAACCCAAATAATAAATTCCCTTAAAAGACTACTACAATGAGCTCGGTTTATTCCTACTTTAATAACACCACCACCACCAACAACAACAATAAAGTCTTATCTCATTAAGTGAGGTCGGTTATATGGATCCCATAATGCCATTGGGCTCTATCAAAAATTAAATTTTCATTGATATTATTCACCAAGAGATAATATTTAATAATTTCATCTAATATCATTTTTGGCCTCCCTTTTCACTTTTTAATAGGGTTAAAATCATGTGATCAAATTTTCTTATTAGTGCCTCCAATGGTCTTCTTTGCACATAACCAAACCACCTTAACCGATTTTTTATTATCTTCTCCTCAATAGGTGTCATACCAATATGCCCTCGTATGCATTTATTTCGTATCTTGTTCTTTCTTGTATGACCATACATCCATCTTAACATTCTCATTTTTGCTACCTTTATTTTTTACTCTTGTTATCTTTTTAGAGCTCAACATTCACTATCATAAAGTATAGCTAGTCGTATAACAATTTGATAAAACTTCCTTTTAAACTTAGTAAGTGCTTTACAATCACAAATAACTCCAAATGCCTTTCTCTATTTTAACCATCCATCTTGTATCTTATATGTGATATCTTTATCAATTTTCCAATTATTTTGTAAAATAGATCCTAAGTACTTAAACTTAGATATTAACGGTATGATACGTTCTCCAATTCTTATCTCTAAATCATTTCTATCTTACTTCTTGTTAAATTTGCAATGCATATACTCCGTCTTACTCCTACTTAGGTGAAAATCCTTTAATTTCAAAGCCTTTCTTTAAAGCTCCAATTTATAGTTAACATCTTCTCGCGATTCCTCAATCAAGACTATATCATCCGCAAATAGCATACATTTAGGGATATCTCTTGTATATCCCTACTGAGAACATTTAAGACTAGATTAAATAAGTAAGGACTCAAATGTTGAACCCTGATATAAACCTATCCTTATAGTGAAAACCTTTATCTTTCCTTTGGGAGTTTTTACTTTTGTAGTTACTCCATCATACATGTCCTGTATAGCCTGAATATATGCGACACAAACTCCTTTCTCTTCCAGAGCCTTCCACAACACTTCTCTTGGTACTTGATCATATGCTTTTTCTAAGTTAATGAAAATCATATGTAAGTCTTTTTCTTTATTTTGATACTTTTCCATTAACCCTTATAGAAGATAAATAGCCTATGTTGTAGACCTTCTTGGCATAAATCTAAATTGATTCTCTGCAATCCTAGTCTCGTCTTTTAATCTGTGCTCAATCATTTTTTCCCATAGTTTTATAGTATGGCTCATAAGTTTTATCCCTTAATAGTTCATAAAATTCTAAATATATCTTTTGTTCTTATATATAGGTATTAAAATGCTCTTCCTCCACTCATTTGGCATTTTCTTAAACCTCAAAATCTCATTAAATAACTTCGTGAGTTAAAAGATACCTTGTTTTGCTAAATATTTCCAAACTTCAATAGAAATACCATTAGGACCAATGACTTTATCATTATCTATCCTCTTAAGAGCTTCTTTTACCTCCCTAACTCAAATCCTGCGATAATAAGCTAAAATTTGTTCATCTTCTTAGGTTTCTAATCCTTCCATATCCTTAATCACTCTTTACTCATTATTAAAAAGCTTATAAAAGTATTTCTCTCATCTCTCTTTGATATCTTCATCTATTCTTCATTCTTAATATACCTTACTTGATCCAAGTCTCTTAATTTTCTTTCCCTATTTTTAGCAAGCTTGTAAGTCTTTCATTTTCTATTCTCAGTTCCTAAATGTTAGTAGAACTTCTGAAAAGCTTTAGATCATGCCTCATTCACTACCTTTTTAGTTTCATTCCTAACGGTTTGATACCTTTTCTAATTTTCGGCATTGTCATACACATGCAAGGCCTTAAAACATTTTCTTTTAGTTTTGACCTTTTCTTGTATACTTTCATTCCACCACCAAAATTCTTTATCTCTTAATCAAAAATTTTTTGATTTGCCTAAAACTTTTTGAGCAACCATCCTAACCCTCATAACTATCGCATCCTAAATATAGTTGACACTCTGTTGTACTTTTCAATTACCTTCCTCTAATAATATTCTCTTAAAAGTTATTTATTTCTCATTTTTGAGTTGCCACCACTTGATTCTTAGATTTATAACTTATTATCTCTTCTTGTTATGGATTTTAAAATAAATATCAAGGATTAAGACCTTATGTTGTGTAGTAAGGCTCTCTCCTAGAATCGCTTTGTAATCTTTACAAATTCTTCTATTTAAGCTCCTTACTAAAAAAAAATTAATTTGTAACCTTGAAGTTCCAATCTTGTACATGAGTAGATGCTCCTTTCACTTCTTACAACAAGTGTTTGCAATCTTGAAATCATATGCCACTGAAAAATTAAGAATGATTTATCCCTCTTCATTTAGTGCTTTAAAACTAAAACCTTCATGTGTTCTCGAAAATTGTCTTGCCTCACTACCTTAATAACACCATTCATGTTAATTTTAATCCAACCAACTAATAAAGGGGACTAACTAATTTCCATTTGTCCTATGAATACTTTCTCCTAAAAACATTTTAAAATACTACAAAAAGTATTGTTATTTCTAATGAAAAAATTTGCCAAAAATGGCAAAATTTCAATCAAAAACAAGAATTTTTGATACAATTCTGACAAAAATTTATTGGCAAAGTGTTTGTTAGAAAATTATTTTCCAATGAATTTTTCATCGAGAAATATTTTAGATGAATTTTCTAATGGAATTTAAGGATACAAAAATTATATATTCACAAGAATATTTTGCCAAAATTCTGTTGGAAATATTTCAATTAATCCCTCAAAGAACAATTGGAAATAACAACATTTTTTTAATAGCATATAAATATAGAACATATACATTTAAAATAAGATGAATATGATTTCAAAATTTATGAATAATGAAATAATAAAATTTTAAAATAAAAAGGCGCATACATATAAAATATATAAATTATAAAATTGAATATTTAAATTCACTATTTACAATTAGCAAAATAAAATCACGTAAATATTCCTAATTTCTAATATATTAATGAAAGTAATAATTTAAAATTTTTAATTAACTAAATAAAATTAAATAATTTTTTATTAACTTATTCATGAAACCAATAAGCCATCTTAATTAACTAAATAAACTAACCATTCAATTAAATAAAATTATTGAAACATATGTAATTAACAAATTGATGAATCTAATATAAATTTTTAACTAAATAAACTAAATAAAAATATTCACAAGTAAATGAAATGAAATATTAATAATCTCTATTCAAGCAAGAAGAAAATGAGAAGGAAAGATTTTGTAGAAATTGTAACTTGAAATTGCACAAAATATTTGAAAAATATTAAAAAAATCATTAGAAACAATTTAAATCATTTCAAAATTTTAAAATTTATTTCTAAAATATAGGAATTGAGCTCAAGAAATTTGAAAAATACAACTGCCTATCCAAAGAAAAGTGAAATGTGAGGGAAAGAATTTCTATGCCCTATATCTTTAGTTATGAAATTTCCAATAGAGTCCATACATTTGAAAAACTTATCCCAAATTGTGAGATTGTTTGCTTAAAAATTTGTACCAATTTTCTAATAATTTTTTTTATGAAAACTAATCTGTCAGAAATAGCAAAATATTTGTATTTTGTTGCCATTTTTTTAGATGGATTGCATTTTTATTTTTAATAGGAGAGAGACTTCAATTAACAATACATAATGAATCTATAAATCTTAATCCATTCATTTATATAATATTATACAAATTAAATAAAATTTAACAATTTTTATTTTTTTATACACCATAAAATAATGCATTTTAGCTTACCTCTCTCAAGAGATTATTCGTTGGAAGTCATAGAAATTGTAGTAGTAAAATTGAATAAAATTAGAAGAATGATTGGTCTTACTGCCAAAACCAGAGAAAACAAGAAAGTTGAACTGAACGTAATAAGCTAGTCCGTAGTACTTGCAAGCTATTTGTCAAATTCAAAGAAATTTTTTTTAATCACTTTCATAAAAATTTGCTCATTAATTGCAATGTTACTGAATATTAATAATCATGATAAGCATGTTGATTTCTCTCAATGTGCATATTTCTCTCATGATTGATCTTTCTTTCTTTATAATCTTAGAGAAGTCAATGTGCAGATTTGTTGTACCATATTTTTTTGGTAAATTTGTCATATTCTTAATTGTAGATTGGTTAGATGTAATAGTAGGAGAAATCATAAGGATATTCATTGTGATAGACAAATTCAAGGCAAATACAACTTTCTAACTTTTTGTATATATATTCTTACATATTAAATGAATAAGGTGAGGAATTTCCATATAAAATTATTATAGTATTAGATCCTTCTTATCTGGTTCAAAATAAATAACATAAATAGTAGGAGTACAGCCACAAAACACAGCCAATAAAGCCCTTTCACTTTACGATTTGAATTCAAATGACAATCTTGGCAACGTGATTACATAGGTGCACCTATGATGTGAAAACTATGAAGAATGGGCAAGGGCCATGCAAACTTCTCTTCATGCTAAAAAAATAGGGATTCATATATGGAAGCATTGAACAACCAAGGGAAGGATTTTTTGAAATGGAAGATTGGTGGATTGTTTAATCCATGTTAGTATCATGGATCTTGAACACGATCAAACCTAGTCTATGCTTCATAGTTTCATACATAGAGAATGCAAGGGACTTGTTGGAAGACATCAAAGAATGGTTTTTAGTGGTGAATGGGCCAAAAATCCAACAATTGAAGTCAGAACTAGTAGGGTGCAAGCAAGGTGGAATGACTATGGTCACATATTATGAAAAGCTGAAAACTTTGTGGGATGAACTAGCAAACTATAAGCAGATCCTAGTTTGTAACTATGGATGGTGTAAATGCAATATTGCATCAAAGATGGAGAAATGTAGGGAAGAAGAAAAAGTACACTAATTTTTGATAGGGTTGGACAACTTAGTTTATAGGACTATACGTTCAAGCTTCTTGGCAATAGACCCACTACCATCGTTAAATAAGGTGTATTCTATGTTAACCCAAGAGGAAAGAATGGAAAACATTGCATGAGTCAAAAAAGAAAGAGGGAAGATCATAGGCCTAGTGGTCCAAACAAGACGTAGAACAAAAAGATGTGTAGAGATAAAAGAAAAGTCATTAGTTTGCTTAAATTGCAACTAAGTTAGGCATGGAGTTACAAACTATTTTTAACTTGTTAGATATCTTGATTAATAGGGAGATTTTCCTCATAATGAAAGAAAAGCAGATAGATGAAATAAAGAAAAACCACAAAGCAAAACTAGTGGAGGTCATGGAAAAGGTACATCACATGCTAATGCTATCCATATAGTATGAAGTGGTGCAAGCACATAGATCACAAATGTAGAAAAATCTAGGTCGATAAGACTTAGAAAAAAGTAGTGGTAGACGTTAGTAGAGCTTTTAAATAACATCAAAGTAAACCTAACTGAAAGAACAACTGCTAAGCAAAAATATACTTTATGGATCATTAATACTAAAGCTTTTAATCATATGATTGGGAGCTTGAAAAATTTTCATGAGTTATAAGATATGTAAGGATACCCTATGGGATTGCTTGATGGATAACACGTGACAACAACTAAGAAAGGAACTATGAATCTTGAAAGAGGTTTAAAACATGAGAATGTCCTTTACGTTCCTAAATTGAATTGCAAATTAACCTCTGTCTCACAATTAATAAATGAGTTAAATAGTATTATTTAATTCACTGATAGATTATGTGTTATATAGAATTGCATTTTGAGGATGTTGATTGGAGCAGATGAATGGAGGGATAGGCTTTATTTCTTTCAAAGGGTCAGAGGAGTAAAGGCATTCAATGTTTATAGTGAAAATTAGTTTGATCTTTGTCATAGACACTTAGGACATCCATTTTTAAAGGTCACTCAGTTAGTTCCTAATGTTAGTGGTGGAAAAGGTAATGAGTTATCAAATAAAGTTTATGATAAATGTTAACATGTAAAACAAATTAGAGATTAATTTCCTTCAAGCAAGTTTAAAGCTTTTGATATATTTGAATTGATACATTGCGACTTATAAGGGTCATGTAGGACTCCATCTTTTTATGGTGCATTTTATTTTTTTTAACAATTATGGATGATTTTTCACATGCTGTATGGGTATTTTTGCTACTTGACATAAAGGAAGTTCCACGAACATTAAGAAATTTATTTGTTCTTGTTGAATGACAATATAATAAATAAGTCAAAATATTACAGAGTGATAATAGGACTAATTGAATGAAAAATTATTTTATGGAACATGGCATTATTTTTCAAACTTCTTATATTAGGACACTACAACAAAATGGAAGGATTAAGAGAAAACACTAGCATATTTTAAATATAGCACGTACATTACGGTTTCAAGGGAATCTCCCTATTGAATTTTAGGGTGAGTGTGCATTGACTGTTAGGTATTTGATAAATATCACTCCATTTTCAATTTTATATAGAAAAACCCCTATAAAATGCTACATGGTTAACCACCATCTTATGATCACCTAAAGGTTTTTAGGTTATTATGTTATGTACATAATCAAATTAACAAAGGAGATAAGTTTGCCAGTAAGAGTTGAAGGTGTATATTTGTTAGTTATCCTTGTAGGAAAAAAGGATGGAAGTTTTTTGATTTAGAGACTAAAAAATTTTTCATGTCCTATGATGTTAAGTTTTTTAAGTTAAAGTTCCCATTTGGCACTAAGCTATCTTTGCTTGAGGAACATACGGGTCATAATGATTCACATGAAGGAATTAATGTAATAAACTAGTATGTCATAGCTAGTGAAGATACATGGCATGATGTGTAGATTATAAGCAAGAAAATGACAAGAATGTTGAAGCTAGGGGATACATCTATAGAAGATATTCACCCAGTTAGCACTAAACTGGAGCAACATGAGGATGGTCATAATGAACAAAATGTTGAGACACAGTTAGGTCAAGGACATTGAATCAAGATTCCATCCACTAGACTTTAGGAATACATGACTAATACAACCCAGAAATTGAACCCATTCATTTGCTCTTTTATTTCAACGCATACTCCAGATGCATTAATCATATGGCACATTATGTGAATTATGATAAATTTTTTGTATGACATCATAATTTTCTTACAGCTCTTTCTATTGAATGAGAACTAGTAACTTTCTCTAAAGTTGTGAAAGATGCTAGATGGAGAGAGGTAATGAAATTCGAAGTCTAAGCACTTGAAAATAACAAGACTTGGATGATTACATATCTACCCCCTGAAAAGAAGGCACTTGGTTGCAAACGGATCTACAAGATAAAGTATCACTTTGATAGTAGTATAGAAAGATTCAAAGCCTAGTTAGTCATTTTTAGGAATCACCAAAAAGAAAGAATTAACTACACTAAAACTTTGCATCAATGGCTAAGATAGTTATAGTACATATAGTTTTGGTAGTAGTAGTGGTGGTAAGGATTGGGAAATTTATCAAATGGATGTGTATAATACCTTTCTTCATGGTGATTTGGAAGAAGAAATGTTCATGAAATTGCCTCCTAAATTCCATCTCTAGTAACTAGGAATAGTATGCAAACTTAAAAATCACTTTATGGATTGAAACAGGCACCACGTTGTTAGCTTGCCAAATTATTTATTGCATTAACAAATTATGGATTCATACAGTCCTACTTAGACTATTCACTATTTTCTTTATAGAAAAAAAGGTACACAACTTATGGTACTTGTTTACATGGATAACTTAATCATCGCTAGCAATAATCATGTAGTAATTCAACAGTTCAAGACTTACATGAGTGCATGTTTCTACATGAAAGATTTAGGAGTGTTGAAATATGTTTGAGGAGTTAAGGTTGCAAGGTTTCCTATTGGTATATTCCTTTATCAATGAAAATATGCTTTGGATATCATATTTGAAGTTAGATTACTTACGACCAAGCTTGCTTACACTCTCTTAGAACAAAATTATTAGTTATCTTTGGCCAATAGATCTTTGTTGCCTAATCCTAAACAATATCTCCGCATGATAGGATATTTTATTTATCTGTGTTTTACTAAACTAGAGTTATCCTACTGTGTACATACATTATCCCAATTCATGCAACAACCCAAGTATGAACACTGGGAAGTTGTATTGCAAATAGTTTAATTTTTAAAAGGTAATGCTGGGCAAGACATTCTCTTATGTTGTGCATGTGACCTAAAGTTATATGGAGAGTGTGATTTGGATTGGGCTAGTTATCTTTTAACTTGACATTCTCTCATAGGGTGGTTTGTTCTTTTAGGAGATTCCCCAATCTCTTAGAAAACAAATAAACAACATACAATGTCTTAATTTTTTACAAAAATTGAATATCACTCTATGGCAACAACAACTTATGAACTCAAATGGTTAAAAGGCATATTGTATAGTCTTAGTGTCCCACTTCCATGCCAATGAGACTTTATTATGATGGCTAAGCCACTTTACATATAGCTAAAAATCCTATCTTTTATAAACAAATTAAGCACATTAGGGTGGACTATTATTTTGTTCATAGTGAGATTCTTAAAGGCAACATTCATCCTTCATATGTTCCCACTCATAAATAGCTTGTTGATATATTTACCAAGGTGTTAGGTAATTCTTAGTTTGGTTCCTTTCTTAGCAAGTTTGGCATTTCCAATCTTCATGCATTAACGTGAGGGGGTGATAAGCATGATAAGCATGTTGATTTCTCTCAATGTGCAGATTTCTCTCATGATTGATCTTTCTTTCTTTATAATCTCGGAGAAGTAATGTGCATATTTGCTATACTATATTTTTATGTAGATTTATTGTATTCTTAATTGTAGATAAGCATGATAAGCCTATTAAACTATCACAACTACTAGCTTGTGACATTTTCCACCATTTCAAATGTTAATGCCCTCATTGACACCTTAATCTGATACAGCTCTATGAAGAATTTACTTACTTTTTTAAAATTTCATGATGGTTTTCAGCCCTATTTTTCTAAGTTACTTTCTCAATCGCTCATACCTATCTCTTTGAGCACTACGAATGATCCCCCATCTCAAAGTTAGGTTGTTGCCTCTACAACTTTGATATTCTTTCGACTTTACAAATTTCTGAAAGGCTACCTCTGTAGTTTCATTTCAAAGTATCCCAACAATATCTAGTATTGCTTACTTATTAGCTTTTCCAAACTCGTTACCTCTGTAACTTATCCAATAGGTAGTTGCCTTTGCAACTTTATACCCACTATCTTTGCAGCTTGCACAGATACAACTTTCATAGCAAAAGTGTGTGCTAACTTTATAATTCATCAATAATGCTTCACACTTTGAATCACTTATTACATGTATTTTACACATAATGTCCTATTCCATTGGTCTAAAAGATAAAACTTAAGCTTGATCTAGGTAAACGCCCCATAACCTTGCTCCCAAGTCTGCTTGTTTGCTTTTAATTAATTCATAATATTTCATAATGCCACTTTTAAACTAAATTAGATCCTTTAATCCTCTTTGAATTAATACTTTTTGGCATCTTATTGACCATCACAACTTACTCAGAGTTGATGCTTTCTAGCATCATGGTCTTTATGATCCTTTTTAACTCGAGCAACATTTACCAATGTTTAGGCTCTCATAATCCTACTCAAGTGCATCCTTTGAAAACTTTCATAAGCTTGTCCTTTGATAGCTCCCTACTAAATGACTTGTTGGGGGTTAAGTGTAGAGTCCTTTCATATTCTAACTCGGTTCACACTTTGCTTGTGCATAAGTCATTATTGTCACCTTGCAAGCAACTATGTAGCTTAGCCTATTACATTGAAAAATCATATAAGAGATTGTGCACACTCTATCAACCTATAAATTATGCATATTACATCAATTCCCCTGAATCTCTACTTAACCCTTTGGTTATGCTTTTTCAAATAACTTGAATGATCCTTCGAACTACCTTGACATGATTTTAGATTACTTATTCTGGAGTAATCCTCTCATGCCTTTTAGTTGTGGCCATACATTTTTACATGACTAAAAGCTTCACCTTCTAGTTCCACTAATCCCTCAGGCAATGCTTAAGCATTTTAATAAAATTGAGGCTTCTCCCACTAGATAAGTTGTCAATTTCCTTGTCCTTCTAGATGATGGTTTACATCCCTCAATGCTACTACTATGAATGAGTGCATAACTAACATCCCATGCACATAAGCAAGATAACCTTTTGACATAAATGCTTGGGCTTGATGCGCCAATCTACGATTACTTGAATGCATTATTCTTTTACACACTAACTTCTTGAGTTGATCCAATATCTTGCATTCTTTGATCAAGTCTTTGGCAACAATTACTTTAAGTTTGAGAATGATTGCTTCACACATCCCTCATATAGTGTTGGATAAGGCACATTAAACCAATTGTAACCTACCTAATCTTGGCCTACCGGCACAAATCGAGCTCTAATACCATCTATCATAGGCTGATAACTCTCTAGCCAAAATTGTACGATACATGCTTGCCACTCTTGGCGAACATGTCAACCTTCCTATTAATATCCTTTTTTAGCATGTTTTGTAAAGATAACGGGATATCCAAAAATTATCACCTATACAATAAATTCCATGTACAAGATGTCCACAAGTCAATATCATATGTCATTAAAGCAACCATGCATAACAAACGACATGATCACCTCACTTGTGAAGCCTCCGAGCACGATGGATCAAAATGGATAATTAAATAGGGAGAGGAACACTCTGTTCACTTAGTATATATCTCATTACACAGTTTTAAGTATGCAGGGGATGGCTATATGCCTACATATTCAAGTCCCTAACTCAATGTCCAAGTGCTTTATCAAGCCTTCCTAGCACTTCACCTTCTTAAAAAGTATTTTGAGCAAAAGCCTCTCTAATGGGAGTGGACATACATTTTTTGAACTATCATAAGCCTTTTTCTCAAAGCTCCAGGTGTCCATTTCATACTAAAACATATCGATATAGATAAAAATGTGAAGATCACAAATATAAGCTCCTTGAACTCCTCTAAATTCTTGAACCTTGCTTAAAATTTCAATATATCCCCAAACTTGAAAAAATTGGGAAAAATGATACATTAGTTGGGTTGAATTCCAAATTTCAATCATAGGAACCTCTACATCATGCTAAAATTTTCCACCAAGTCTTATCTAAATCCGAGTATGTTTGTCTATTCGAATTGTTACAATTTTCAAGCTTGTGACTATTGGGTGTTATTTTAGGAGTAATTGATATTGATACAATTCTGGATTTTTAATTGCAAGTTGTTCTTATTTATATATAATGGCTTACTGATATAAGTACTCTTCCCATTCTAAAAGTTCCTTTCAAATATCATTTGTGGTCTTCACATTTGGCTATTTGCAGTTTGTAATTCATAGTGGCTGATTTGTTGTGTCCAAGGCCATGCATGAGGCATATTCTGAAAATTTTGAAAAAAAAAAAAGTTGGTAGTTTGCTGTGAAATTATAAACTTACATTGTAAGTAAATTCTAAAATGGGTAAGAACCAGCCTTCATGTGATGATTCATGATATCTGTTCCAAATGATTGATGAAGTTAGTTTTTATTTTTTTGGTGTACAAGTTGCTGTCGGTGAATTAGATTGCTATATGCTTTTTTGTGTGCTATATAGTTAGTGGATCTTACTATACTGCCAAGGTTTAATCTGGCTATTGTCGATACACTCAGTTTGTTTTGATAAAAATTATTTTTTTATAGAAATATAATTAAAAATAATAAAATAATAAAAAAATTCTATATATTTAATATTACATATGCGATGTAAATTAAAAAATAATTTTTTATAAAAATATTATTTTATTCTATTATTATAATTTTATATATTATTTGTTAATTATATATATATCACTCCTTATTTATATACAAACAAATGTGATTTTTCTACGTAAAAAATGTCTTACAAACACGGTTAAGTTTCGGGCAGAGGCAAAGAGGGATGATGCATGTTTCCTGTCCAAGTTGAATCGGTGGAGGTTGTGTTGTAATTGTGTGTTGTTTTAAGACTTGAAACATGTATAACTGGTTAATGTATGATTGCTACTTTGAGGTTTGGATATAGCTTAAATGTCATATTTTTCATTTGGAAGAATATCGTGTCTGTGTAGCCTGTTGGATGTTTCAGCATGAGGTGAACTAGGTTGTGGTTCAAAAAATACTGCACGTGTTTAGGTGCTTTTTTCACACTGGTTTGTGATTAAAGAAGGAAAACACTGGTTTCTTGCTTCGGCAACTCTATTTTGATACTGCTGGTTAATGGCAAAACAATTAGGAAATTGGATGAATAAAGATGAGGTGCAGGGAATTTCGGGAATATGTTTGCGCGTCCAGGAATTGACGCAACGTCGGATTTCAAACTCTAAATGCTTACGACTGAAGTAAAATGGGTTGGTATTGCTATCCAATCTGAATTTATGCTTGTTGAAATTCGCTTCTTTTCTTACAGTAGACGTATTTATTGTATAATTATGAGTTTTTCGAATCATTTCAAAAAACTATAAAGAAAGTATTTAGCGGTTCTTTTGATTAATTTTTAATTGATTGAGACGGCTTTAGCTACTTAAATTAGTCAGTTAGTTGTTTTTGATATTTGGTAAATAATTAATTCAATTAGCTAATTTAAAAAAGATGAAAAATTTAATATTTTCGATTAATTAATTCATTAAATATTCATAAAAAGTAAAAAATTGCTCTCAAATTATAAAGATAATTATAATTATTTTAATTTTATTATTTTATGAAAAGGGTTAATGGGAGAGTTAATCCCCATACTCTTAGTAAATAATATTTGTAACTCAATCACTATGCTATAATAAAAATTTTGATTTTATATGTATTAATTTAATTTATTTTAGAATGAAACACAGTTCTTTTTGAATAATGAGTAATTATTTAAATTTTATTAATTAAATTTACATAATAAAATTAATATTTTTAAAAAATAATTATTATAATATATTAAAAATATTGTTATATATAATTATTTAATAAATTTTAATTCTTTCATTATTACCAATTTTGTTATGACCCAACTTTGGACATATGACTGGTGTAGAAAATCACCACAAAATGACCCACCACCAACCTTGCAACTCATGTATGCAACACAAGTAAGACTTGACATGACATCAACTTATAAACTTAATCTAAAGATAAACATTCTATTTAAATCTATTGAAATTTCAGCAAAACCTCCTTGTTTTTAGACACAAGATAATAACAATCAAGACAATTTGAAAGGGGTACTTGCTTGAATAAAATGCTTGTATATTGAACTCCAAACAATGCAAAATCTCTCTCACACATATAAACGTAGCCTAATTCTAACAATCAAATTTCCTTCGAGATGATATCTTTAATCTCCATGAGGTTCAAAAAAGTTTAGCAAATCTGTTTCAAGCCTAAATCTATTGAAGAAAGATGAATGAGATATATGAACTAAATGAGTGAATAATCTACTCAAGTATCCAACCTAAAAATATTATTTATGAGAGTTTGAGAAAAAGTTTAATTCTTTTCAAGTTACATTAGATACTATAATTATATAAACAAGTTTTATAAAAATATCTCACTTTAAAAACTTATATTTTATGGTAATAAATCTAAATCTCAACATTTCAAAATAAAATTCCTTCTTTTCTAAACTCATCCATTAAGAACAACAATTTCATGATTAAATCTTACTTATGGTGCAAAGAATAATCATGTATAGAGATATGAAATACTATGAAAACATACAATTCGCATTTAATAAACCACATGACATAAATAGAAAGGATCTAATGGGATTTTCTCATAGACAACCATATAGAAATAAGAAATGTGAAAGATCAAATCCTTTTTTGATGTCAAGGCTAGATCCAAGACCTTAATTAAAAGTAAAAAATAAATCTCTTTTTAAGGTTATCATCAAATCCATAACTTTAGTTAGAAATCTCAATGTACGACCAAACTTCCACTTATCACTCCAAATAGATATCCTCTAGCATGGCTCCTATGATAGTAATGGCAATATAAAGGTTTAAGTGTAATTGGGATTTTCTAGAGAAAACTTCAAAAAACCCCTTCTTCAACAAAATCATTTACTTTAGGTCTACACAACATTTCTTAACAATATCCATAAAGCTTCAAACATAAGAAGCTTCACATATAAGTCATTCTTTTAATCTAATATTCAATGAACATTCTAAAAATGTCAAAGCTTTTTTTGCTCATCAATTCATATACAAACCCTAAATCAAATGTTTGAACTCAAATTTTCATAAATCCATTTTCTAAGCATAATAAGAACAAAATAATCTTAGGCATTGTAAGAATCAAGATATTTATATAAACAATTTTGGAAAACAATTTTGCATAAAATTATCACTAAAATCACAAATAAAACACAACTTCATATTTTTATATGCAAGAAATTATCAGAGTTGTTAGTTCTAGGATAAAAAATCCATTTACCTTGACTTACTCTTCAAAGTTCAAATATTCCAAATTGGAGTTCCCATTCAACAAATGAGTTCAAATCCAACAATTAAACAATTTCAACACTTTAAATTAGTTCCAAAATTACTTAGGGCCTTCTAACCAATGAGGCTTTTCCTAAATCTAAACTAGAACAATAAAGCTTAAGGTTTTCTATTTAGTAGTAAATTTACAAGAAAACCCACTCATACTCTTGGATCGAGTTAGAGTTAACACCAAAAGAAAACTTGGGTTCTAAAAATTCATCAAGCACAGCTTTTCACTGACATAAAATTTCATATTTTCAATAAGTTAGAGTTAGGGCTCTTGGAAAATATTTGTGAAATTCACACCATCCCCTTAGCTTTCAATTACAGTATGATAGAAAGGAAACATAACAAATTAAATCAATTTTAGTAATTTAGAATTTCATATATAAGGATCCCTCTTTTAGCAATCTTTGTATCTTTGTTGCAATAAGCTTCAACTAATGAAACTAGAAAACCTTGGACCTTGAGAGATGTAAAGTAGTGATCCCATATTTATAAACTAGTCTAGGTTATAGATCCTATCTATTACAGGATCCAAACTTATTTTATTAATGTTAGGCCTAAGTACCTATTTGCCTATCAATTATGTTACATAGACCTAATTAATATTAATATTCTTTCATTAATAAATTATGTATAGTCTATAAAATATTAACAACCTCCCACTTGGACATATATTATTTATTAATAGTGGCCATAGAAAAGATTAATATTGATATAAAATGGTACTTCCACACCTATTGGTCTAATTGAGATTATAGATATATAATAAAATAAAATATTATATCCAAAGGGATATTAGTGTTAAAACATATTAGACACCTACACCTCATTAACTAATATTATCAATACATATAGAATAAGACTTACACAACTTGATTTGATTATGTATAAATCTATCCGCAATGGTTCTTAGCATCCACCCAAGATGCCTAATAAATATTAATAATATAAACACAACAATGAAACATGATCTAAATATCTCTATAAACATGCCATAACTAAAATATGCACAAATATGATAACATAAAATTTTATTCATAAATCATAAATAATGTCATATATATCACCTCCTACTAACCTAAAATATCATAGGCTTTACATGAACTCATATAGTTTATATATTCAATAAAAGTTCTCACTACTAAACCCTTGATTAGTGGATCTATAAGCATATGATCTGTGCAAATGTGCTTAATAACAATAACAGTCTCACACACCTTCTTTCTTATATAGTGATACTTCAATTGAGATGCTTTAATGAGTGGAAATTTTGTCATTAAGAGAGATGCTCACAATAATAGAGTTGTTATAGAAGATAGTTATGAGTTTAGAAATACTTTCCACAAGATGGAACTTAGAAGGATAATTTCTTAACTATACAACTTAACAAGAAGCTTCATAACAAGCAATATACTCTACTTTTATAGTATATGTAATAACAATTAACTACTTGATACTTTTTCATGACATAACACATCTAGACATAATGAAAATATATCTAGATGTTGACTTTAACTCATCTAGACAACCAACATAGTCCAAGTTTGAGTAACTTGTGATGCCAAGATCTTTTAATCTTTTATAGGTTAGCACAAAGTCCTTTATACCTTATAGGTACCTTAGAACTCTCTTCGCAGCATTCTAGTTTCTTTGACCTAGATTACCCAAGTATCTTTGGTACCTTTTAAGTATATCCTTTGTACCTTAGCAAATGCAATGTTAGGTGGTGCACATACTTGAACATACATCAAGCTACTTATAACTGATGAATATGGGACTTTTTCCATCTTTTGTTTTCCTTTATCAGTTTGAGGACACTAAACTTTTGTTAATAATTCACCCTTCTAAATAAGCAAAATAACCTAAGAATAAATAGATATATTAAATCTTTTAAGAATTTTCTTGATATATAACTTCTGAGATAAGCCAAGAATATCAAGTGGTCTATCACTAAGTATCTTAACACTTAGAAAAAATAAGGCATTTCCTAAATCTTTCATTCCAAAATGATATGATAGCAATTGCTTGGTCTCAATCAACAAGTTCAAGTCATTGCTTACTAAAAGAATGTCATCCATGTATAGGACTAGAATTACAAATTTGTCAGCATTTTTCATCATATAAATATACTAGTTGATACTATTCTCCCTAAATCCAAGAGAGATAACTAACTCATGAAACTCAGGATACCATTGTCGATAAGCTTATTTCAAACCACATATGGATTTTTTTTAATTTGTACACTGAGTGCTCTTTACCCTTCTCTTGAAATCCATCAGACTACTCCATGCACATAGTTTCAAACAAATCACCATTCAAGAATGTTATTTTCACATCCATCTTGTGTATCTCTAGATTAAAGTGAGCAATAAGAGCCATAATAATTATGAAAAATTCCTTTTTTGATATTAGTAAGAAAGTTTCTTTATAATCTTTTTCTTCTCATTGAGTATACCTCTTAGCTACAAGCTTGGATTTATATCTCTTAATTTGTCCATGAGCATCACGCTTGTTCTTAAAGACTCATTTACATCTAACATGCTAGTAATTTATAGGCAATTACACTTGGTTTTTATCTATTAAAGGTAGTTTATCCTTTATTACAGTGATCCATTGAGGAGAATCAAAACCATACACTATCTAAAAGAATGTAATGAAATTAGTATATTCATTTAAATCATATCATGTTCCTATAATTACAACATGCAGTCATTAGGTATTGCCAATCTATACTTTTTAAGTGTTCTTCTTAAATGAATTTCAATATTAGAAACCTCATTTTCTTTCAAAAGTTATATTAAATCATGTTATGGAGGACCAAGAGATGAAGAACTAGTAGATTGAGATTTTTTCTTCTCTAAAGTTGTAATCCGCCATATTTGACTCCCACTATCCAACTCATCCATAAAATAAATGGTTTTGTCAAATTCAATAAAGTGTGAATCATATAATAGAAGCTACTATCTCTCGAGTTAAAGTAATAACTAACAAAGAACATAGATATTATTTTAGAATCAAGTTTCTTAGTAGTAGGAATGTACAACTTCACTTTTACTTTACAACCTCTAATGCAAAAATGACTCAAACTTAGTTTCTTCCAATTCAAATGTTCATATGGAGTTATAGGTATAGATTTACTTAGTACTTGATTCAGTATGTAACTTGTAGTCTTTAATGCTTTTAGTACTTGATTCAGTATGTAACCTATTGTCTTTAATGCTTCTCCCAATAAAAAATTTGAAAGTGTAGAATGGAAAAGTATACATCTAAATATATCAAGAAATGCTCTATTTCTCCTTTGACTATTACATTTTATTTTGGTATACTAAGTATAATGTTATTGTCCTTAATGCCATACTCTTGTAGATACTTGGCAAAAGAATGTAGGTTCATCACAATCTTATCATATTTGCCATAGTACTTTTCTCTCTGATCAGAATTAATATATCTGATTTTCTTGCTATATTTAAGTTTGATTGTTGCCTTAAATGTATCCAAAAACTCCAACTCTTTTGCAAGTGACTTTATCCATCTAAAATATGAATAATTGATAATAAAAGTGATAAAGTATCTTTAATCTCCTATGGTTGCAAGTGTGGTGAGCCCATAAATATTGGTATGAATAAGTTCTAGTGCCTTTTATCTTCTAACTCTTTTTCCCTTTTTATCCTTGGTAGTGAGCTTCCTTTTGCTATAATCTATACATGCATCTAGATCAGAGAAGTTAAGATTGTGTAAAATGCTCTTTTTTTATCAACCTTTAAATTCAATCTATGAAAATGTGACCAAAATGCTTGTGCCATAGCATTGAGGAGTTCTATTTGATTTTGTTTCTTTTCTTCCCTATAACTATGTTGAAAGTGTTAAGGAAACTTAGATCCAAATTTATCCTATATAATCTATCCATTTGTTCACCATTGCTTATTTTGGCTAAGCCTTGGAATATATTCACTTTTTTCCTCCAAAATTATAAAAATATCCTTATAGATCTAGTGATATAATTAATATCAAGTTCTTTCTCATGTAAGCTATAATGACTATTATCTTTCAATACTAGCTCACATTTAGTAGACAACTATAAAGAGACATCCCCAATAGGTTTTACTTCTACTTTCTCATCATTTTTCACTCTAATAATTAATTTACCATTATTTAATTTTCTAGAATTTCTTAATGATTGGGAAGAATTAGTGATGTGGATTATGGAATTAGTATTTAGCCATCATGCATCTAACGGCACATCCACCAATTGGATTCAAAACATACATTAGCGTAGTTTTCTCTCATTGTCTCATGTAGCATCTTTTCAGAGTTTTGTTACATAATGATTAAGGAAAAACATATCAACCATTAATGCATGTATAACATAATCATGCTAATGTTTTCCTCACTACACTTAAATATGCAACCTTATATAGTATTATGTTATACAATCAAATATTAAAGGGCATTTTAAAATTTATAACATAATACAAGAATCAAATATCACACCCTTAAAATATTAACACTGAAGAATATTTAAGTATTGAATATGTATAACATTCAACTCTACACTTGTACTATACCCAACAAACTATATCAATAACAAATGCCGAAAGGCATTTATGCCATTAATATTGCCTTTCCTTTTTAAATAATTCTTTTTTTATTAGAATCAAACCAAAAATTCATGCAAATGACCCCACAAAGGTGGGTACATAATTATATAGATTTTTCACAACATAATGCAAGTCATTTATAATTACCATTTAACAAGATATTACTTTAAAAATTACTAAAGTATACAAATAATGTCTAAAAAATCCATAAAATTTTTAAATGATGGACAATATATCAATAAACATAGGAAAGTTTTCGGCTTAATATAAGCCTATTTGAATATTCAAATAAAATGGATAAAAATAATTTTAATTATTTTTATTCCAAAAAATTTCAAAAAAAATGCCTATTGTAAAGTGCTTAGAGAGTAGAGCATGGGCATGTGCACTTTGCCTCCAATTGTCACTAGCAAGGTGGCATGTGGCGCCTACATGCAAGTTATACAACTAGGGAAGGCACATCCTACACACATCTCCTTTAGAAAAAAGCTATATGTGGCTTATTTTTGACCTAGCTTGGTAAAAATCCAGTAGTTTTAACCTTTATTTCACATGATTTTTGAGACAAATCATGCCTAGAACTTCATATCAAACCTCCCACTACCAAAATTCAATGATTTCTTGCCTAAAATTACCTAAGAATTTGCAATTTCAAATTTTCCAAAACTTAATGCTTATGGCTAAGGATGTTCTAGTTTTAAAGGACAAAAAGATCCATATTTTATGCTTTCCATATACCATAATGTTTAACAAAAACAATTTTACCTACTCATTGTTCTCTCTTCAAAAAAATTTTTTGGATTCTTTTACATAGAGGTTCAACAATGGAGATCTTTGGTATTATTCACAATCGGTTCTAATTTTTTTTTATAGTATCTTATGTGATTTCTACCAAGAATTCATGGTTCTATTACAAGTTTCAAGTTTTCATAAACTTTTCCTCTTATTGTAGCACCATTATATATCTCATAATTTTAAATATCTTTACTGCACATGGAACTATATAACAGACTGACATCCTAGATAAACATAACACCCAGTCATATATATAACAACAATTATTTTGTTCATCATTAGCGTCAATTTCTATGAAAAGGCCAATAATAACTCATTTAGTTTTCCTCCAAAATCAATTACAATAGAAAGTTAAAACTTGGTTCAAATATTAATTACTAGAAAATATTTATGAAATTCACACCATAATCTTGGGTTTCAATTGTAATATGATAAAGAGGAAATTGAACAAACTAAATCAATTCTATTAATTTAGAATTTTATAAACACTTGACATTTGCATGAGTAGCCCTCCCTTAACAATCTCTTTGTCTCTATGTAATAGATTTCAACTGATGGAACTAGAAAACCTTAGACATTGAAAGATGTAAAGTAGGGATCTCATATTTATAAACTAATCTAGATTGTAAATTTTATCTGTTACAAGATATAAATCGATTTTATTAGTATTAGAACTAAGTATCTATTTGCTCATCAATTATGTCACACAGGACCTAATTAATATTAATCTTCTTTTATTAATGAATTATGTATAGTATACAAAATATTAACTTCTTCATCTTCCTAACTTAAATGACTAAGAAACTTTTATCGTAACTCTAACTTGAGGGTATACTAACACTCAATTTAATGGTAAGCCCAAAAACAGGGCAAAAACTGGCCAATTAAAAACAGAAAGAGAGAGAAAGAGAGAAAGAGAGAGAGAGAGAATGAACTTCAGCATTGTAGCTAGGTTGGATGCTTGCTTAGGCGGACTACACAGCAACAAGGTGAGTTGTTGCATCGCTAGTGTGATTGTTGTTGTGACAGTGTGTCGAATACAAGAATGAAAGGAAGTTCATTTTACTATTGTTTTAGACATGATGAAAGAAGGAGATAGTGATTAGCTTTCTTATTTAGAATGTTATTGTCCTTTCTTAAATGAGGAGCATGCAAACGCTGCATTTGACGAAAGAAGAGAAGGGTAAAAATCTAGTGTTGCATGTCTCTCACCCTATGATTGGTTGTGAGATAAATGAAAGGAAAAGAAAGAAAATTTTTAAAATTAATTAGAAAAATAAAAATTTAAAATGTTGAAGTGCATTTTGCTATTGTTTTGGACATGATGAAAGAAGGAGATAGCAATTAGCTTTCTTATTTAGAATGTTATTGTCCTTTCTTAAATAAAGAGCATGTAAACGGTACATTTGACGAAAGAGGAGAATGGAAAAAATCTAGTGCTGTGCATCTCTCACCCTATGATTGGTTGTAAGATAAATGAAAGGAAAAGAAAGAAATTTTTTAAAATTAATTAGAAAAATAAAAATTTAAAATGTTAATGTGTAGTAATAATAGTAATCATTATTTTTTTTCCTTTTTCTATCAATCGATTATAAAGAAAAATTCAATTTTTGAAAATTTTTGTTTGGGTTCTTTCCTTTCTTTGCCAAGCAAAGGGCCAATGAAGAAAAATGAAAAAAATTATTAACCCTATGATTGGTGGGATGAAAAATGAGTGGAAAAGAAAGAAAATTTAAAATTTTCTTATACTTGGTTGAAATGAAAAAAAAAGGAAGAAAAGAAAATAAAAATTAATTTTATGGTTATTATTTTTACACATATTAACATTTTAAAAATTTCTTTTTTTATCTTCTATTCTAATTAAATATAAAAAAAAATTCTTTCTTCTCATTTTCCTTTATGCCAGGCAAAGGATAAGAGAAAATGAAAATAATAGGAAAGAATTAGGAAAGTAACTGTGCACTTGCCTTCTAATTTTTACATATATTATAAAAATAAAGGAACGAATATGAAATTGGATTTTAGATAAAAGCAAGAATATATTATATATTAATCATGATATCTCTTATCTCCTATTATAATAAATGTCATTCTCATAACTTGCCATATGTTCATTATCTTCTCAATCTGTCTATTATCTTTTATTGCCTCCTCAATCTTTTATTATCTTCTCAATCCATCTATCATCTTCTCTTATCATTTTTAAAATTTTAAATCTCTTAAATTAGTTTAAAATTTTAGCAATCAATTCTTACATGTACTAAAATAATAAATCAAGTTTTCAAATTTAAACTTCAAATTCATTACCTTATATTATCACCGATTCCTAAATAGTATTTTCAGTGATGAGCAAATAGGGATAGTGATGAAGTTTTGCATTTTTTACTCATGCCCCCCCTTTTTTTTTTTCAAATATAAGATTGTTTGGTAAGGGAAGCTAACATAATCGAGGTTTGTTTTAGGTGAGATTTTTCTATTTTAATTTTGCTGAAATTGATATCATTTTCCTTTTTATGTCTTTTATTTTTTTTATACATATGTAATTAGGTGACACTTTTTATGGAACTTTTTACCTTTTGTTTTGTATAATTTGTTTTATTTGAATCATAAATCTCTCAAATTTTTATTTTGTGATTTTTTTATCAAAATTTAAAATTTGAAACTTTACCCTATTCTTGATCTTTTACCTTCTTTCCATCTTTCACTTCTTTTTATTTAGCATTTAATGCATTTATGATTTCTAATGCTTTTTTTTTTCATAATCTCTTATTCCAGGAAAACATAAATTTTTCTAAAATTAGTGTTTTCTCTATCACCTATATCAACATAGTTTTTTATCTTCTTATTTCTCTATATATTCAACTTTTTGTTTGATTTTAGACTGCATTTTTCTTAATTGGTTTGCCCTCTTTTTCACATATCTATGTAATAAATTTTTGAAGATCAAATAATGAGCTCTTACTATTCTATCTAAAAAATAAAAGTTTACTCTAACCATTAAAGCACCAAAATGCTTTTGATAGGGTAAAAATCAAAGTATTGACTTTTTTCAAAAAATAACAAAAACTTTAATCTTTTGAAATTTTCTTTTTATGATTCATGTTTATGACTTAGTTATCATTGATAATTTTTATAATAACATATATCAAGAGATTTCTTTTTTAAAATGAAAAGAAAAATTTTTTATTTTTCATTAAGAATTAAGGATTTTGTTTTAATTAACATAATGTTTATGAGTCATCAATACACAATATCAAGCTTTTATTCTTCATTAAAAATTTTTTAATTATTATTTATGTTTAACATTGACTCATAATATCAAATGCATTTTTCAATTAATAATTTTTTATGTCAACAAAAGATCAGTTTTATTTTCAATAATAATTTTTTTACAAATGCATTTTTCATAAAAGTTATATTCTATCAAAATAACAAGTCCTTAATTGCAAATGTTTATATATATTATAAATATTAATTATTGGTTAACACAAAAAATGAAATATTTTAATTATATATGTATTAATTTGATTTGTTATAGTGTTTGAGCGTTAAAAATGCAAAAAAAAATAAAAATTAAATGTTACAAAGGATAATATCAATGAATAATTATCCATAAGAAGAAACAATATTAGAATATATTATATGTTAATTACATTCCTACTTAGTATAAAGGATTTCTATTAATTTTTTATCATAGAATCTTAATAAAATAAATGCAATATTACAAAACAATTAACGTTAACACTCCCGCATTGCACGAGTTAAAAACTAGTGTGTGTATATAAAAGATAGTGGTGCAACAACATGTATATCAAAATAGGTGTGTGTCCTTACTAAATTTTTTGAAATTATACATAAAATTATACATATCATTTAAAATACCCCTACTAACCTTTAAATTCTACCTCCACTGAAATATTAAAACATATTTGTTATCATTGACATTCGGATTCTAGCTCCACCATTGAATTAAAAGGCAATATAAAAATGTAAAGTGCAAGGTACAATATATAATATATTAGACATTGTATATTGAATGTATTATGCAAGATAAAGTGTATTTATGTTTGTAACATATGAAATAGTTAGTCAAAAGAGAATCATTTATAAAAGTATTTTTTAACTCATTTTGTTCTTTCATTTTCTTAAAGGAAAAATTCACACTTGCTTGAAAGTATTTAAACATATATTATATCATAAATCAATATAATTTACAGTTAGTAGCCAAAATAGGCCAGCACTTCCAATTTTTTTATTGTAAAAAAGGAATAAAGGAAGTACCGAAGGAAGTACAATATTATGATTTTTAAACCTTGGTTCCTATAATTAATCATGTAGGTATTAATTTGGTATTTTACTATTGCTTTAATTCACATAGCTTATATGCACTGAAAATGAGGATGTTTGATGAATGGCATTTTCATCAGCTTTTAGCTAATCTGATTGATTAACTTAGTTAATCAGCAATTTGAATTGCTTAGCAAATGGTTGTTTTGAATGGTTAATTAGCCTCAATCAGCCAATTTGAAAATGTTAGGTTTCTAAACATTTTCAATTAACTATTGTAATAAATGATTCTAATAAAATAATTTGCACCTAAAACTTTCACAATTAGCAATTTAAACTCACAAAATGTTGATATAAAAATTAATTCCTAAAATAATGTTAGTTACAAACATTTTTTAGAAAATAATATTTATTTTTCCTTTTTTAACAAAAGAAAAATGAGGGTGAAATTATCTCAACATTTTTTAAATAATTTTTTTAACAAAAATGTTATTATATATTTGTATACAATTAGAAATAAATAAATTAAATGTGATTTTCAAAATTAAAATGTGTAATCATGATATATTATTACTTATTTGTGTAAGATAAAAATAAATTAACTCAACAAAATTAGATGAAACTACAATGATATGCTAGAATTTTATTTTACAATAATATTTATTTTATTAATTATAATGGAAATATTTAATAATTTATAAAATAAATAAATAATATATGCTAATAAAAGTAATGAATTCACATGATATTGCTAAATAAATACCCACTTCAATTATTTAGTATTTGATACATCAACATTTATCATATTATTTTATATTCCATAATTAATAATTAATTGAATACCTATAATATTTATTTACTTTTTACAATCAAAGTTAATTTATCATATAAAATCACCATTTTGGTTTAGTCTAAAATTAAAAGAAAAGGAAATTAATTATGTTCCAAATACAAATTCGATTTGATGTAATAAACTTAATTTTAAAAATAATTTAATTGATAGCAAAATTTATCTAAACTAATGGATTATTTATGAAAGTAATTAAAAAATAATTAATATTTAAAATAGAAATAATGAAGTAATTGTATTTAAATACTCTTTTATATTGTTCTACCTCACACAATATAAAGTAAAATATTAAATTATAATGATATATCATTTAAAAAAAATTATTTGGATTACAACTAATGTATTGAATCTAAAATATTATTAAAGTGAAATAAAATTCAAACAAATTGTAAAATATACTCATATTTTTATAAGTCATTTTACATATAAATAATTAAGTATAAATAGTTGATTTAAATTGCCAAATATCTTTTTCTATAGAGCTAATATTACCAGTTAATCAAACTAGTTAGGAGTTAATTGAATCAGTTAACCGTTAATGTAATTAGTTGATTATCAAACAAAATCAATATCTCCTTAAGAAGGCACCTGTTGTTTATCTATTTATTTATTTATTTTGCTGCTATTTGCCATCGATTAAGAAGGCTTTTACGTGGGTATAGAATTAGCAATATTCATATATTATTGGATACAACAAAAATGTTTATTTCATTCCTAAAATTGTAAGATGATAGTGAAATAATTCTTGAATAATATAAAATTATAATTTTATTCCTCAATAATATCCGGTATTTACAATTTCATTCCTTTATATGATTATTTATAAACAAAATTGTCTATATAGATTTGTATAAAGAAATGAACTTATATATACAAATTATTATTAAGGGATAAAATTATAATTTTATATAATTTAAAAATTATTTTGCCAGTTTCTTATAATTTCAGACGGTATAGTATAACTTCTAATCTGATAAAGACAGATACCGATAAGGGAGAAGGACTTTTAATATTTTCACATTGTACTTATTTTTTTAATTGTTATCGAGTTCCTCACTTGCGACTTGGAAATTGATATAATACCCTTCGTTTTCTTGGAATAATTTATTGCGTTCAAGCATGTATGAAATTAATTAAACCTTTCTGAACTCATGAATTTATGGTTTCAAGATTGTGGGAGGACTTCACGAAGAGCTACAATGTGACAAACAAGTTTCATAGATATATAATAAGAAAAAATAATGCTAAAACTAGACTCAGTTTTCACAAATTGTAGTTAAGGTAAACTAAGACTGAATTGGGTTTTATGGTAATTGATACGATGGCTGCAACCTCAGCGACAGAGGATCAAGTTTCCTTGAGGCTCGTGGTGGAAAAAGACAAAAATCAAATTGTCCTTGCAGAGGTAAGGACTTCGTGGATGTTCTTCTAAGCTTCTTAACGATGCCATTGGGAACTATTGTTAGACTGGTGGGTAAAGACTCCAATATGAAAACTGTCAGGGTAGGCTGCTTGAGTTCATTGTATGAAAGCATAAGAAATATCGATGAAAAGCATTTTTGGATCCATCCATGCAAAGAAATGTTGCTACAGCCAAGAAACATAATGGAGAAATGCTGCCAAAGCATGAAGCTCAACATTGATGACACAGAGCCGACGAAGTTCTTCATATGTGAAAAGTGTCCCCGTCGTTTCCTCTTGAGCACTTACAAGAATGTGAAATGCAGATGTGGTAGAATCTTGAACAAGGAAATAGTCCCTCGGTTATGCCATCATTATGTGTACAATCAGAGTAGTGTTTTTGTTCCGGAAATGGAAACTTTTGTAATATACGATGACCTAAAGATTATGCATCGGCCAAGATGTGCTCTACTGAAGTGTGTTGGATGTGAGGTCTTGACTGTGACTGTCAACCAAGAGGAGGTATACTGCGATTATTACTCTAATTTCTAACTTCATATTTGCTGAAATATGTAAAAAGATCTGTCATATACGCAACTATTTTTTTGTTTTTCCTTTTTTCAGATATTGGACTTACTCAAGTGTTCATTATTATCAAATACCGCACTGACTGATGTGTTTATACGTAAAAATATGTTGCGTGAAAGCCTTCAACTCTGTACTTCATTGAGTTCATCATCTGATGTCATTGAGTTTGCAGCAAATCGAGGAGTTCAAATTGATGTGATGATAATATTAAGAAAAACAAGCAGAAAAATATTGCTTGCCCTGGCTGAGACGAGCTTTGTGGATTTCATTCTAAGCTTTTTAACCATCCCTCTCGGTCTGGTGGAGTATTTGTTTAGGGGAAGATCGTGTGTGGGAAGCATTGATAATTTGTACAAGACCATGGCTGATTTGAACGCAAGAAAATCCTTGATACCCAATGACCTTCACAACATCGTTATTAAGGCCCAGCTGGCTCCGCAATTCGAAACTAACAACCAGATACTACCAGTTGAAGCGAGCCCTCGGGAATACTTTCTGAGCAGTGACTCGACCTACATAACCGATGTATCTGATTTGTATGGTTTGCGACATGATTCACTGATTTGTGTGGATCCAAAATTAAATAAAGGTGGATTTGTTCAAGGACCAGGAATGTACATGGCAACTGATGACTTGGTTGTGAGACAGTTCATACCTCTCTGCTGTTTCATATTTGAATACAAAAAACTAGAGGTGTTTAGTGGACCGGATCGAACCGAACCGGACCAAAATTTATTTTGATCCGGTACTAGCCGGTTCAATTCGATTTGGTTTGGTCCGGTTCGGTCTGCTCCGCAAGCCTACCGGACCGAATTGCAAACCGGTCCTTTTTTTATACATTTTAATCTATATTTTATTATTTATTATTTGTTATATTTTTATATTTATTATTTTATTTTTATGTATATAAATTTTATTTTTATATTTATGTATATTTTTATTTTTATTATATTTAATTATTTTGAACATTTGTATTCAATTTTTTTAAATTGAATTGTGTTTTATATTAAATTATAATATAAAAATAACTTATAATTTATTTTATTTTTTTAAAATGTAAATATCATTTAAATTATTAAATATAATTTTTTTTAAAAAAATAGGGATTGATTTGTTTAGACTTGTGAACCGATCCGGTCTATTTTGAGTCCAATCTGCTTTAGTCTACGGCCCGCACGGATCAACTCAAAAAACGAGCCTAAATTTTCATGTCCAATTTGCATGAAGTTCACGGATCGGTCCGTTTGACCTGCGGACTACCAACCCATTAAGCACTCCTACAAAAAACATTCCTTCCTCTGACTTGAAAGAGATAGAGATCAGCATTGGCCCAAGGAGGTACTGGGACTTTACTTTCTACTTTCTAGAGATCTAGGAGTTTATTCAGGGATTTAAAATACTATTGAAGTATCTTTTTCCGGCAGAAAATACATATTCCGATAAAATGGCGACAATGGCTCTAAATTGTGCATTGGGCAATTTATATATAAATGGAAGAAAACGGACAATCAAGGTTTTTGTAATATTGTTGTTATGAACTGCATCCCATCCATGAATTTTTTTGCAAATTTTGCATAAGAGTGATCATATCTTTTTCATTTTGACTCGCAATTTTATGGGTGCAATATTATAAAAATTCAGACAATATTGCATGCGGCATCCTAGGCCTAGCTACTATTTCGCTTTGCATTGCCCCAATTTAAATCCGAATAACATGTGAAGTTGTGATTCTAAACCAATAATAGATGATATTGCTTAATGGTATTGAGCATATATATGGGACCGTACTGAAATACTATACTGCGGTTTTGCAGGGATTAAGTATACTAAAAGCTGCTTTGACGACCTCTTCATCTGCTTTGACAAATGGTCTCCGTCCATTCATTGCAAGAGTTAAGCAGGAGAATTGACGGAATACGAATGTTTTTTTATTCCTACACCCTAGACTTTCCCAGTTGTTGAGAGTATGAAATTTTACTGCTACAAGAATGGAACCGAAACTGGTGAATGTTGGTGCAATAGACTGAATTAATGGGACACATCGATCACTTAGATTGTTTGGAGCGATTATGTTGATTTCTATTTCTATTAAATACTTATGTTGGAACAATTTTCGCAATAATGTTTGTTCTTACCTTGTCTTTATATCTATAATTTGCGTAAAACATAAAATAGTGGAGCAACAATATTTTTATGAGATGTATAAAGGATATAGTCCAAAATGTTGATTATGTGCTATCAGTACATGTTTATATTGTTGCCATTATTATGGTTCTATGATTTGGTCCCCAACTGCAACCGCAATGTTATATGCAATGTTAAATTTTATTGCAGACTATATTATGATTGCATTATATATACCAATTTTACATTAAAATAATTACATTTTCTCTTTTATGTACACTTTTATTAATTGTAATATAGTTGCAACTGCAATCATGACCCCAATTTGGAACTATAATTGTTATATTAACTCTTTCATATAGTACTACATCATTAATCATTAATCAAGTTGAATTCAATTTCACTATGATAATTATATAGGTGAAATTTGAATAATCTGGAGTTGTGAGTTATATAATGTGCTCCCTCTGATGTTTTAAATAAATATTTTTATTTTTTTTTATTTGTTGCTTTAAGAAATTGAGAAAGTATTAATTACTTTTATTTCAAATTTATTCTTGTTATCTCTACTAAACAGCCAATCATACCATTAGTATTAATTACTATTATTGCTCTTAAATGTAGACACTCCTCTCACATCTCAATTACTCCTATCTCTGTCTTAAATGCTCAATATTTTAATAAAAAAGGTAATTTAGTAAAAGAAATAAAATTTTTCACTATAACTAAGATTATTTAATAGCTTCCTTAATACTTATATTTTAAATTAAATAATAATTAAAAAGGAATGGAAGAAGTAGCTATAGACCAGTTATTATACATGTCTAATTTCATACAGGACATCCTTATCTATGATTTACACAGCTTTCCCTGCTTAACTTTGGATGACTGCATCAAGTAAAGTGACACTACAAATGGCTCAAATGTCCCCCCCCCCCCCAACCTTTTTTGTGGCAATATAATGTATGATCAAGACTTTAAATAAGACTCACGGGCTTTTCATACTTATTAGTATTATTATTATTATTAACTTTTCAAAGGTTTTTATTTTTTATTTTTTTATAGTGTTAGAAGTGATATTTCAATTAAGGCTTTTCTTCTAAATCAAAATGTTTTTGACATAGCTACGTACACATTGCTTAAATATAATTTAATGACTTACTTTTTCCTCAATTTTATGTAAAAATAAATTATTTTAATGATCACTCACACACACACACACACAAAACAGTAAAACAGTTGTGCATTAAACTAATAACAAAACGATGGCTACAAGTATATAAGTAATTCTGAATTGATCTCGTGAAAAATCAAAAGTTAACAAGACATCGCTAATTGTTCTAATCCTAAATATAAATAGGATATTTTATAATATCATAGTGTAGATAAAAATTTCAAGAAAATAAAAGCTTATTTTTAATGTCTTATTGTACAGTATCAAATTTTTTTTTTTTTTTTTACAATTCTTTAATGGTTAATGAATAAGATTCAAGTTTTTGGCTTAATTATCCTTTAATATAATTATTAATATTATTCTAATTTTTGTCTGGCAAACATTATTGGAAAATTTTACAACACCAAAAAGTTGACTTTCTTAATTGGAATGATTTTATGTGGGTGTGCAAGTGGGCTATTCATAAGCAGTATAACTTAAAAGTCACAAAATCCTCTAACAAAGTCAGACCTTAATTGATAAGGGAGAAGCATTGGTAATATCGTTTTCTCCTTTTTATCATTCTACGCAATCGCCACCCTAAAATAGATATAGCACTCTTCGTTTTCTTTGAATTATTGATTGCGTTCCTGTACATGAAATTATTTAGCTATTTCCGTGAAATTTTTTATGCATGTAGTATTGTACTGCCATCAAATCTAATTATTTAAAAAAAAAAAACAAAAAAAGTTACATTATAGCCCAATCAAGTCTCAATCTCCAACAGTTTTAGCCATGTAATTCAAGTATTCAACCCAAAATGTAAGTAATATAAGCCTGCAAATTTATTAAATTTTAAACCCTTCAATAAATATTTCATTTCTTTTGTGTCAAACCCTTGCTCTTCCCACCGAAATCAATTAAACCATCACCCTAGTGCTCATTCCCCCTCTCACTTTTTTAAGGAAGTCAAATCACGAATTTATAGAGTTACAATGCCATTGTATAAGTTTCATACACTCCCTTATTTATATAACGTACAATTCGAATCTAAAATTCGAGTCAAGTTCAGAAATTAGAGTAGTAAAGGAAAATATAGATTTAGTCAAGATTCAGAAATTGAAGTAGTAAACAAAAATATAGAATTTTAGTGTAATAGGTACAATGGCTGCAACAAAAGCGAGTGTAGAACAAATTTCCATGAGACTTCTGGTGGAAAAAGAAAAATCAAGCTGTTCTTGGGGAGGCTGGAAAGGATCTTGTGGGTGTTCTTCTAAGTTTCCTAGCATTGCCTTCTAAGTTTTCTAGCATTGCCATAGGGTACCATTGCTAGACCTGTCTCTAAGGATTCCATTATGAAGCCCGTTAGAATTGGCTGCCTGAGTTCACTGTCTGTATGAAAGCCAGGAAAGTATGGATGAAAAGCATTTTCGGTCAAAGACATGCAAAGAAATGTTGATTAGCCAAAGTATGAAGCTCAACATTGATGACACTGAACCCACAAAATTTTTTCTATATGAAAGCTCTAAATGCCGTCATAAGAAAAGTGGTACACTAACCAATTTGGAGAATTTAAAGTGCTGTTGTGGAAAAAATGAGTTATGAAGTCAGCCCTAGGCCTGAGTATTACAACTACAATGGTGTTGATCTAGAAATGGAGATTTTAGTCATATTTGATGACCTGAAGATCATGCATCAGTCATGTCCTACGATCTTCACTGTGTCATGGTATTGGATCTGAGGTCCTGGCTTTGACTGGCAGTCGGAAGGAGGCATGTTCAATTGACATGGCTCTAGTTTCGCATTTGCTATGTTTTCTCCCCTTACAAATATTTTATACTACTAGTTTTCTTCATTGTGGGTACTAATCTGTATTAGGCTGGTATATGATAAGAGAAGATATGTTGTGATAGTCTGTTTAAGCAAAGTTAAGCCATATATAGAATATATGTATGTGCCCTAGTTTTGATATGGATAATGATAATGATTAGGTGATAGATTCTATTAATTTTTTTAAAATGACTATTTTATCTCAATTACAAATTCTTATTTGGACCAACTGGTAATTTATAGAAGATATGTGCGTAGATGTGGAGATCTCTACATTCCATAGTTCTATCTCTCTCCTCCTATTTACTTCTAACATTTTTAAATAAAAAAATTTAAAAAGGAAAAAATTAAGCCAGTACCGTTTATTATAATTTATTGCAATAAAGTATCACATGTTCACTTTATTTCATTTAAGTGCATTTGCGTATAGAAATCTACCACTATACCTAAAAGATAAAATAAAATACTTACAATATATTTTAAGAAGATTAAAAGTACTGAAATAAAAATCTCTTTTATTATATATTAAAATTGAAGAACTTTTAATTTTATAAAAATAAAAAACTAAAAGCTTATAAGAATTAAAATTGAAGAATTTTTAACTTTATAAAAATCAAATTAATATAAAATTTTATTTATGAATAAAATTAATAAAAATCCAAATTTTAGGGATTAAAATAAATTTTCAATTAAGATAAAAATAAAAATAAATAAGAATTTAGAGGTACAAAACTTTATGTAGAATCACAAAATAGTCTATTTCTTTTACTCTTTTTTTAAAAAAATAATTATCATATATGAATTACTATTTAGTATCCAAACAATAACATGTTTCTGTGTAAAGATCAAACAATAACATACTCTTTTTGACAGTTTAATTATTAATGAAACTTAATTTATTTACTTTTTTTTTAATTTTAGATCGATATTATTATCTAGAGACTAAATAGTAACATACTCTTTTTAGTAATTTAATTATTAATAAAATTTGATTTATCCATTTATTTTAAATTTTTAATTGATCTTATTATTTGGATAGTAACATGTTGCTGTTTAGAAATTAAATAGTAATATGCTCTTCTTTAGCAATTTCATTGTTAATAAAATTTGATTTATTCATTTATTTTAAATTTTTGATCGATGTTATTATTTGAAGACCATATGGTAACATCTTTTTCTTTGACAATTTGGTTGTTAATGAGACTTAATTTATTTATTTATTTAAATTTTTTTTATCGATGTTATTATTTTAAAACCAAATAGTAATATATTATTGTTATTATTGTCTAGAGATGAAATAATAATGCCCTCTTCTTTAGTAATTTAATTGTTAATGAGATTTTATTTATCTATTTATTTTAAATTTTTTATCGATATTACTATTTAAAAATGAAACAATAACACTTTTTTCTTTTGCAGTTTAATTATTAATGAGATTTGATTTATCTATTTATTTTAAGTTTTTGATCGATGTTATTGTTTTAAAATTAAATAGTAATATATTACTGTTTAGAAACAAAATAATAACACTCTTTTATTTAGCAATTTAATTGTTAATAAGATTTGATTTATCTATTTATTTTAAATTTTTAATCAATGTTACTGTTTTAAGATGAAATAGTTACATTATCTTTTTTGGTAATTTGGTTGTTAATAAGACTTAAATTTTTAGTTAATGTTACTATTTTGAAATCAAATAATAACATGTTACTATCTAAAAATGAAATAGTAACACCTTCTTTTTTTATAATTTAGTTATTAATGAGATTTAATTTATTCATTTATTTTAGATTTTTTATCAATATCACTATATTACTATTTGGAGATTAAGTAGTAACATCCTTTTTTTTTTTAATTTAGTTATTTATCCATTTATTTTAAGTTTTTAGTCAATGTTACTATTTAGAAACAAAATAGTAATATCCTCTTCTTTGACAATTTGATTGTTAATGAGACTCGATTTATCTATTTATTTCAGGTGTTCAGTTAATGTTATTATTTAAAGATAAAATAATAACATATTACTATTTAATTTATAAATAGTAATATATTATTTTTTGATAATTTTGTTTGTTAAAAAAGTTGTTATGGCATTACTGGACACTAAAAGAATTGGAAAGCAAAAGTTTAATGTGAGATTTGAATAAATTTGAATTAACAAAAATGAAATTAAAGTTGGAAAAATAACAAAAAAATTAAGAAAAGTCTTTAAAAAAAGGCCTTTTTTCACCAATCAAAACAAGCAAAACACCTTTGGTATTTACAAGCATGTAAATCTCAAAATGTTATATGGAATAAAAAAAATTATCTAAAATAGATAATCAAATATAGAGTTATAAAATAAAAAAATTTAAGAAAAGTTATTGAAAAAAAGGTCTTTTTTGGCCAATTAAAATAGGCAAAATGCTTTTGGTATTTGTAAGTACGTAAATCTCGAAAAGTTATATGAAACAAAAAAAATTATTTAAAATGGATAATTGAGTACAAAGTTATGGTCATTTAAATTTTTTAATTCAATTTATACATTTTTTATTAGGTGGACCACACCAAGCCCAAATTTTTTTTATTTTTTATGGAAAGATCATAGAAAGACAAATGAAAACGAGTGATTATATGTAAAAGTTGATTAACTAATTAAGGAGTTATCCTTTCGAAATTCTTAATTCATCACTGCATCCTCATGATTAAAAAAAAAGTATTTTAGAAATATAATAATAATAATTTATAAAACTGGCACTTCTTTAAAATAAAGATAATTGCTAACACCTCATTAAAAGAAAGTTTAGTAAGTGGCCCTATGATGCAATTTACTGATTTAAAAATATTAAAGTTAATAAAAGATAACTGAATGACTATGAATAATGGATTATGGTTGAAATATAACTATGATTTTGTAAAATAACGGAGCCTGAGACTTAAGCCGCATCCTTTTGATTTGTACGAACCGCTACATTATTCAGTCCCAATAGCTAGCAGGCAAATAGGATAATATTTCTAACCATATTGTAGTACTGAAAATACAAGTGTTCTTGAAATTTCAGTACAATAGGACAGAAAATATTCCCAGTAAACAGAGTATCTTTCATGAATTCCTAGAGTTTTACATCAATACTAATAACCAAAAAAAAAAAGAAAGTTTTGGATTACTATTGTTATCCATTTGTTTCTTTTATTAAAGTGGTGGCATATAATTATTAAAAAAAAATTGGATTACATTGTGCTTATGTAAGTCGTATTGCCTGATGTTCATTTTGGATGGAATTACTTCTATCCAATAAATCTTGGCCGCAAAAGACATGTATCTCACTACTGTATACTTAAGTATTGACAAATGATAGGAAAAATATCAGCGGACCACTTTTATAGTACTGTAAATATTTTAATTAATTTTAAAATAATAATGGATTCCACCAAAAATTAGTTAAATCATAATCATTGATTTAGTGGTCTAAATTTATGCTACTAATAAGAACAATCCCTAATCATATTAATTGGTGCGGTTTTGAAAAATATAACAACTAAAATGATTAGTAATGTCCTTGCGAAAGGCACCACTGACATATATGTGAGATCTTATTTTTATAGGTGCTGGACTTGTAAAAGTGTTCTTTATTGTTAAAGACACCCCTGACCGATATATTTCTGAACAAGAATACATTGTATAAATACTCTCAACTTTGCAGTCCTTTGAGTTCCGAAGATGGTGAGTGGGCTGCCAATGAAAATGCTAAAGTGAATGTGAAGAAAATCAAGCAGAAAAATATTGTTTGCCCCCAGAGGAAAAGGATTTTGTGGACTTCATTTTTGGTTATCTTACCTTTTTTTCAAGAGCAGTGGTGCATTTGCTGAAGGCTGATACTTGTTTGGGAAGCATAGACAATCTATACAAAACCAAGCCTGATTTGAATGCAAGAAAATACTTCACATGCGATTATCTTCGCAATAGGATAATAAAGCCCCCTGATAGCCCCACAATTCAGACTCAAAAACCAGAAATTACCAATTGAAGAAGCGTCACTAGTAAAATACTGGATGAGCCGTCACTTCATCTCTGTGGTAACAGATGGAGCAACTTATAATGAGAATGATTTCCCACAAAATGGACTGATTTACATGGATCCAAAATCAGGTAACGATGGATTTGCTAAAGGGCCAGGAATTTACAAGGTGACTGATGACTTGGCTGTGACACCAAGTTCATATGTTTCTGCAGTTACTTTTTTGAACAGATTAAAAATTCCCTCCTTTGACTTGGAAGAAAGAGAGATCAACATTGGCTACAAAGAGGTAAGTAGTCTTACTTAGGTTTGCTTTGTACAAACTGTAAGAGTTTATGGTTAATGTTTTAAATTGTAATTGTTTTGGAACAATTGCCATTAAGAACAAATATAGACAGCAAGTGTTTCTAAATTGTAAGTGCTTAGTAAAATTGTGAAAAACGTGAAACAGAGTCACAAAAAGAATTACAATTGCTAACCGCAATTTAATTGAGAATCAAAACAGATGATAGATAGGAAATTTATATTTGATTTTTCTGAATGATACTAAGTATAGTTGCGATGTAATTAATTGTTTTGGTGTTTTTACAGGGTTTAAGTATATTAAGAGCTTCTCTGATTTCAGCATCTGCTTTGACAAATGGTCTCAGGGAATTCATTCCATGCACTAAGCAGGAGCGTTCAGTATAGTTACGTACGAGCTTCGAAAGTGATGAGAGTATGAAATACAAGAAATCAAGAAGTAGCTGAAGCTGTTAAATAAGGCTTTATCAGTGCTTACAAAATATCGCGTTGTACGGTTTAGTTCGAGAGACGTAAGATTACTTAGAATGTTTGGAGTAGTTTTCTACATATCTATATAAGGCGAGTACTTTTGACATTAGAGTTATGAAATGTATGCTACTAGTAATATTTCGTTTATGTTTTCAACCATTGTGAATTGTTATTGCGTTCATTGTGGTTGATTTATATGTTAAATATATACTAATGTTGCATTTGGTACTATAAATGAAATGAAATGAAATGATTAGTTGATAACTATATTTGATATAAAAAGATATTATAGGAATATAAAAAAAATGTGTTAATAATAATAATACTCTTAAAAGTAACAATAAAATGTCAAATTGAAATCATATTTATACAAAAGATGGTATTTTTATTTTTTATTTATAACTTTCTACAATTACACATAAAAAAAATCATAATTATGAATATTATAATTAAAAATAATTTTATAGTAAAAGCATAAAAATTAATATACAAAAATTTTTATATTAAATAATTTATATAAGAATGCAAAAAAAATTTTATTTTTAAAAAATAATGACTAAATTAATAATATAATTTTAAAAATAGATGTTATTTTATTATTTATCAATAAAGGGTAATGTTAAAATATGTGATGCATTTAAGAGATAAAAGTGAAAATAATCCATTGATGGAATGACCATTCCATTGCTTTTGCAATAGAATGAAAATTTTATTATTTGATAGAATGACTATTTCCTAAGGAATGAACATTTTCATTGCATAGTCACCACCAAACAAATTTTTTTTATTCCATTCTATTATATCACACCAAATATAAGGGATCACAAACCTCCAAATCTTCATATGATAGAAATTCTTATATACTTAAAGTATAATGTACATCTTTAATCTCTAAGTTAGATCGAAATTGATTTAATAATAAAATTAGATTGAATTGAGAAATTAAATTAGAAACCTCTAAATTAATCCCTTGACCCTCTACTCTTATGTGTAAAATCATAATTCACCAACCATAATTTAACATCAAAATTGCATAATATCAGAAATCACAAGGATGAATTCCAGTTATACCAAATCAACGGCCAACATATGCAATTTCAAGAAACCAACATATAAAATTAGGAAAAGAAGAAACTAATTAAAGAAAGTTAATACCATAAATCATAATCTTATAATTCGACAAAGGAGAATCTCAAACTATTTGAATTAACTCCGAATTTAAGTAGAACAAAATGAAAACAATATAAAGATGAGAAAAGTTGTACTGTTGACTATGTAAAAGTCTCTCAAGTCTAATAAGTTCTCTTCTTTTATTTGACCTAATTAACCGAAAACTCTATTGGACTTGGATTGTATGTCTTTTAGGATTATAATAATGGGATCTTCCTAATTTTTAGATGTCCAGACCTCTTTTTAACAAAGCAATTAACTCTTACAGTTACAATAGTGAATTTTTGCAGGTCTAATTTCCAACCAGATTAAGACCACTAAAATAAGGTAATTTGCGTAATTCATAAATATCAAGTTGTAGGCCTAGATCTTATGGAAATTTTGCACTAATTTCATATTAATTGAACCTCTGTTACTCCAAATATGGCTCAAAAACTGAAACTAGTTCAGTTAAGATAAAGATAAGACTTCAAATTCTCAGCTAAATGAAGGCTTGAAGGAGTATAAATTGAGCTTTGACTAAAACACTAAAGTTGTAAGTCTTTCTTTGAACTTTCTAATGGTATAAAGATCATCTCGATCCAACATCTAGATCCTAATATATAACTAAAAAATAGAAATAGTGTCAAAATCTAAAATTAATCAAATAAATTCATAATATTGTAAAACTAACTCTAAATTATAAAATAAGGCCAATTCTATAAAATTAAGCATGTGTAACTCACTAAGAGACATTAAATAGGAGAAAATAATATAATAAATTTTTTCTCATGAATTGGTTAAAAGAAGAAGAAGAAAAATAAAAAAATGAAAAAATAAAAAAGAGAAAAATAAAAAAAATAAAGAAGTTCACGAGTGTTTAAATTTAAATTTAGATTATTGTGTTAAGTTATAATTATTCATGTTAGCCCATATATTTTTAATTCAAGTATTATATTAATTTTCTTGGTTTCTTCCTTTTTATATCTTTGTTTTTCCTTTCTTTTTCCCTAGCCACATTACAACCTTGAATAAAGCTTTGTTAATTTATGTTGTATATATGATTTGTGTAGTGGAGATTAGATTATTAGCAAACTTATGGTAGAGTAATTTTATGGGATAAACTTGAGTGAAACACTAACTCTAAATACTTAAGAGCTGGAGAGTAAATTTTATGAGAATCTACTAGGTTGATTTACTTTTTTAAATAAAGTTGATATGTTAGTTAATTTCAAGTTTGTCAATATTTTTATTTATGATATTTTATGTTTCTTGTTAGCTTTGTTTATGTCTTGTGGCTTTATGATTTTAAAGTTTCTAAAAAGTAAAGTTTTTTGTTTCTTAGTTTTTAATAAAGTTATGTCTTATTCGAGGATGTGTAAGAGTTAAGTGTGGGAAAATTTAGTATGAAAAATATTTACTATATTATTTTCTCATATTTCATGTCTCTTAGTATGATACATTTGCTAAGTTTCATAAAATTGGTCTTATTTTATAATTTGGGGTTAGTTTTACAATGTTCTAAATTTATTTAGTTAATGCTAAATTTTTATACTATTTTAAGTTTTTAACTATTTTTGAGTTATAGGTGTCAGATTCAAGTGACTTTTATATTGTTGGAAAGCTAAAAGAAAGATCTATAATTTTGATGTTTTGATTAATGTCCAGTTTGGACTCTTGAAAGATTTTATTTAGTTAAAAATTTAAAGCCCTATTTTTGTCCTAACTAAGCTAGTTTCGATTTTTAGTCCATATTTGGAGTTACAGAGATCCAATTAATGTAAGGCTAATGCCCAAATATTCCCAAGACCTAACTATACAACTTTGATATTTATGATTTAATGAAACTACATTATTTTGATAGTCTTACATTACGTGGAAGTCAAACTTGCAAGAATTTATGGTTACAACTCTTAAAGTTTATTATTTTGTAAAAATAGATTCTAGGCTTCTAGAAATTAGTAAGGTCCTATTCTTATAACCCTAAGGGGCATAGGATTTAAGTCTAATAGGCTTTTAAGATAATCAAATTAGATTAGAGACAAGAACATAATTAGACTTTTAGGCTTTTACAAAATTTAGTAGATAGTTCTTCTTCTTCTTCTTCTTCTTCTTCTAGTTTTCTTATTTCATCAATGAAAGGCTAAATACTGGGAGTTAATTTAAGGATTTTGAAGCTCTTCTCTACTAGATTATAAGATTTTAATTCATAATGTTAATTTTTTCTAATTAATTTTCCTCTTTCCCTAATCCTTTATGCTGATTATTTTGAAATTGCATGAGTTGAATGTTAATTTAGTATCATTAGTATTGGTCCTTGTGATTCATGATTTTTTGCTATTTTTATGTTAACTTGTGGTTGGTTAATCATAATTTTTTGCATAGGGATAAAGGATTGAGAGATTAATTTCAAGGTTTCTAATTTAATTTCTTAATTCAACTGAACTCTATCTTTAAATCAATTTCGATTTAACTTTACGAATTATAGCAGTCGTATAATTTAGCTAATCCTAATTTATCAAATTCTAAACAGTCATCTATCATAGGACTCATAAATTATTGCACGATTTTTGAATTATTAAAGGTTGAGAAATTAATTAGAATAATCAATTCTTTGTAATATATAATTAATCCACCTTAAGAGCTATCAAATCCTTGAATTGGTTGCTTCATTGATTTTCTTTCTTACTATTTTACTTCTATGTTTTTGTTTTCTTTAATATATTTATTTCAATTTTGAATTGAACCTCGCCAAATCTATTTCTGTATTCTACATAATACAGCATTTTGCTTTCTGCTAGTATACTATTTTTATTCTATTGCGTCCTATTCTAGTTTGTTTTTGCATTTTATTTTCATATCTATTTTTGCAATTTATTTCTACATTTTACTAGTAAATCATAATAAAAGATAATATTAAAAAATTACTAAGGTACGACCTAGTTTGTCTCATTATATTGTATTATTTTTAGTAAACCAACAATAATCTAATTTTGGTGCATAGGGACACATAGATCAAAAAGCTTGAAGTATGAGCATTGCTTAAGAATTATGTTTTCATTTTGATCAAAATCATATATAAATGTAAGTTGCCTTAGCATATAGTAACTTTAATGAGGAACTATTAAGATTACATGATAAAAGCATGTGAATTCCGTTTGCTTTTAGAAAAATAAAATATTGACAAAGTAGTTACAAGTCATCAATATTGACATTATAAATTATATATGACTTGGTAGACAAAAAAACTCAAATTACATCACATATGAACAAATTGTACTTTTCTGTGCTACTATTGGTAATGATGATGATGATGATAATGAAAATCATAATTATAAAAATAAAATCATCAATTAAAAGAGTTTGGAGTTTACAAAATCATGTAAATTATATTTTTTTTAACAAAAAGAATATTGTACATGGAGCATAGTTTGATGATGCAAATCATAAGCGAACACAATAAATTATAGATAGATATAACCAACTCAAACCATATTATAAATAGATAAATAATTAAACATTTATTTTGATCCTCAAAAGATAATATTTCTATCAATTCTGTCCATAATTAAAAGTTTGTATCAATTTAATCCCTAAAAAATGATTTAATTTCAAATTTTAGTTCCTTCATCTTCAAGATCAAGTCAACATTTAACTGTTATATAAAAGTTAAATTTTTTTCATTCATAACTGATTTAAGATTGAATTAAATTTTTAATAACTAAAATGATATCAACTTTTAGTTAGAGATAAAATAGATAAAAAATTTATCTTATCATTAGGATAGATATCTAATCTTTAAAAATGGTCAAGGTTTTATGAAGTGACTTTTAAATGGATTCCATGTTACGGAATCATAATCTATTAAAACATATCTACTGCAATGGTGTCGACACCACTGTAAATGTTTCAAAACTTTTCATGTGGCATTTGGTGGAACTTTTGCTTTCAAAGAGATTAATTCTGTTTTCTACAAATTGGTGCATTATCATCTGCTTCCTGCTGGCTTTCGTGTTTATAATTATAGAGGATGACAACTTAGGTCTAACTTCCGAGAGTTCTGATTAGTTTCCCTTTTTCTTTGCTTGTTACAAGAAGTGATTTTGGAGCTAGGTGTTTTGTCTCCATAATCTGTAACTTTAACATAGTAAAGAAAATAAAAACTGAAAATTAACTACAGAAACTAACACAACTACAAAAATTTAATGCAACTTAATAAGTTGCTTAAAATTTTTAGGGATAAAATCGGCATAGTATAATGACATTCCTTACTTTAAAGATTTTATTTTTGATCACATGTAGAATTTAAACTCAAAATCTTGTATATCTATTTTAAGTGAATTATCATTCTTATTATTTAAAAAAAAATACTAGAAATAAAAGACTTGAATAGTTTACTAGGTTTGTTAAAATTTTGGATAAAAGCTTTATATTTTAGTCATAAGCAAATGAAAAGAAAATATGTGTTCTTTTTATTGTATTAAATTTGAGCTCAATGAAAGGTCATAAAAGCCAAAAAAAAATTATGAATTTGCTGAATCTGGTCCAAATTAGTCTATTTGAATCAACCGAAGAAAAAAATAATTTTCTTGCAAAGTGCATGAATTTAGAAGACCAACCTTTAAAATGAGTTTTTTTTTTAGAACAAATTATTTCATTTTTTGTCATTAGCCATGCATTCCACAATGAATCATTAAAGATAAAATTCTATTAATACTCTCATATTTTTAGAGTGATTATCTCACTTGAACATTATTTCTATTAAAAAAATAAAAAATATAAAGAGACACATTGAAAAAAAAACACTTGTTGAATATAAAAGAAAGAGTAAAAGAAACAATAATAAATTGTACCCATGCAAAATAGAGCTGGGTTCCAATGGGAAGGAATTCACTTCGAGCATCTGCTATGTAATTATAATGAATGAGGGGAAAGGAATTTGTTCCACATGTTATGTTGAATGTCTCATCCTATTTAATAATAATAATAATAATAATAATAATAATAATAATAATAATATTATTATTATTATTATTATTATTATTATTATTTATGACTCATATTAGTCAAACTTTTATATATGCACAAGCAGCAGTAATGGCATATCCAGCCGCAGGTTATGTAGAAGTACCGCGGCCACCAGCTGGATATCCAACCATGAAAGTTGCAGGCTACCCCCAGAATTCATCAAATGTTGTGGAAACCAAAAGCAAAGGTGAAGACTTTTGGAAAGGATGGTAAGTGCATGTCTTGGGGTTATGCAATTATATTCAACTTTGTTTCACTGAAAATTTTAATCATTGAGTTCGAGTATATGTATTTAGGTACATACGTAGCTTCAATCGCATAGGATAATGAGATTCCAATTCTACTAAAATAAGAATTCAAAAAAGGGAAAATGCTTGATACAATCATATAGTTTTCTTTAATAGATAATAAAATTCACAATTAGTAAGTTTAAAGGAGTGATAAATAATATTACTAAAAGAAGTTCAAGGTTCAGCCTTGAATTTATTACATAATTTTGCACACTCACATATTTATTAAATATTAATGGTAATTCAGTAGAAGGAACTAAAACATCATTTTTTGTTTCTGAGAAACTGATGCTATTTAAAAAAAAAAACTTGTTTCTATTTAATTTTTATATATATTCTTAAGTTTGTAAATCTTGTTATGATGTGCAGTGTTGCTGCGTCATGTTGCCGTTGGGTCGTGGAATTCTGCTGTGGCTGCTGATTTTGTTGAGACATTTTAATTTACATAAATATTTTCTCTATCATTTCTATAGCTGTAATCATGTATGCTGCGTTATCTTAATTTTCTCTATCATTCCTATTTGACAATAATAATGATATTATTATTTCCATCAATGTTCCACTAAGTTTTTTTAAAATTTTCAATATTTTATACTAAAGTTACAATTTATAAATTTAAAAAAATTAAATAATAGTTTTTTAATTTTATTATAAGCTTGAAATGTGATTTTCTAGATGATGACATCTTTATGGCTTGTTCTTGTGGTTATTATTTTTTAAATATATATAATAATTTCATTTTAACCAAAAAATAAAAATTTTGTTTGCAATAATAATAATAATAATAACAACAACAACCAACAATTATTTGACTCAAAGATTAAAGGATGCTAAATTCGATCTTTGAAGATGCTATTATTAGGAGGAGTTTACCATTCACTACTCTCGCTTTGAATAAGTCTCATACCAATAGACATAAATAAATGTGTACATGAAGCAGGTTGGGTGGGTTTCAAACAAGGATAGATGAGTTAAATTACATAAAATTCAAAGTCCAAATTCGGCCCAACTCATTTTGGTTTTAAAAAAATTTAGCCTGACCCAACCCGATTTCTTAAATGAAAAGTTTGAATCTTAACCCAAAAACCTAAAAAAAATATTTTTTTTATTTTTTAGTAAAAAATAAAATTTTAAAATAAAATATATTCATTTAAAAATATAATATAATATTTAAATATATAAAATATTTAATTATATTAAATTAATTTTTTTATATTAAAAATAATTATATATAACTATTTTTAATATATAATTATATTATTTATATTATTAAAAATAAATTAATATAATCAGATCGTGCTGGACCTATTAGACTTTTTTATTTTCGGGCCATGGGAAAAAGTCCTAATAGACCTATCGGAAAAGAAAAAAAGGTCCAAATCTTATATTTTTTCAGGTCGAGCGACCATATACACCTCTAGGCATAAAGATACTTGGGCATAAACCAAAATAATAATAATAATAATAATAATAATAATAACAATAATAGTATTGAATTTTAATTACTTCTACTATTGATTAGAAATTAATATTTAAAATGTAATGGGTCATAAAATCTACCTAAAATTACTTGGTAAATGTCAACTTGAGACTAAAATTAGGATTAGTATTATAACAATTTGATCTGATAAAAAAATAGTCTGACCTAGTATCATAGTTTTGAAAATTGGATTAAATTGGTTGGTTAGACCAATAAATTGGCTAGTAAGTTAATCCAATTAAAAGTATTGGTTTAGATATGTATGTGAACAGGCTCAAATCATTGCAAACCTACTAAAATTGATATGAACTAGTCAAAATCAATTAGCTAGATTGGTGGATCAATTCATTACAATTTTTATATATTTTTTGTAAAAAATAATAATTTTACAATTTTACAATAATTGAAATATAATACCTTAACAATTTTAGATCAATTGAATTTATTTTATTTTTTAATTGTTTCAACTTAAATTATTGATATATTATTTATATTTCATTACTTATTTGTTTATATCATTAAGTTATATTATATTATTTTTTTAATTTTATCATGATTTTTTTATTATAGATATATTTTTAATTTAAAATTAATTCAATTAATGAATCAATAGCTAAATTAGTCAATTGATGAACTAATAATTTGTCTAGTTCAATAACCATTCCGATATTAAAAATTATGCCTAGTATTAACTTGAAGTATAACTTCTACTCATTGAACCAGCCTGATTTGACATGATTAGCTTATTTTGGTTTAATAATACCAAGGAGATTATTTATATGTGACTATTTATTTTTTTAACATTTAATTAAATTTTTATATTTAAAATTTTAAAAGTATTCAACAATGAAATATTCAATTTTTTTGGAGGTTGAGCTCCCATAATATTATTCTTATTTATTTAATTAAATAAATCAAAACTTGGTTATTATATTGGCCTATTTATTAAAAAAAAATAACCTATTAAATTTTAAACTTGACATGTTGACTTATTAAGTTAATTTATTTAATTAATATATTGCACTAATCTAATACTTTTAAAATGGTTGACAAAGTTACATTATAATTATTACTATATCTTCTCATCCTTCATTAATCTAACTATCAATATCCTCAAAATTTGAAAATTTTTCAATAAGATAAATTTATGCTAATGTATCATCTACTCTTTTAAATTTTAAATAAATACAATCATACTCTATTAAGTTGAATTATTGAAAGTTCTATATAATTAGAGATAAAATTTTATTTATTTAATAAATTTATTATTCTTTATTTTTCTATATATTCTCATTTAATTAAATTATTTTTATAAATAAGAAAGTTTTATTTTTATAATTAAAATAATATTTATATTTATTTTGATTCCATTAATTTTGAAAATTATAAATAATTAAATTATAAAATATTGAAAGTCATTCCTAAATTTAAAAATTAAAAATAAGGTTAGTTTGGGTATAAAAATCAAAATTTCTTATAAAATAAAATAGAAAGATAGAGAAATATATGAAAAGAGTAGAATAACACAAAAAGCAAGAGATTATGTTTTTCATACATGTATAAAATCTTTCATACAATATCTATGTGTATAAGCCCAAAGCATCAATTGATAAGTATCATTAATTGATAAGTGTCATTGATTGATACTTATCATTGACTGATTAGAATTAAATATTAGGTAAATCTTAGTTATATTAACCAATAGATAAATTAAAGATATTTTATAGATATTCTTATAAATAAATATTTGATGTCCATTTTGCAAAGAATATATCTTGTTAAAACCTTTATTTAGAAAAGTTCAATGGGAAAATTTTTTAGTAAAAGGAAATGAATATATTAGTCTTTTAGTAAATAATCTTCCTTATTAAAAACTTTTCCAAGAAAATCCAATGGAAAAAAGTTACAGTTAAGAAAAAAAAAAAAGCAATATAAACTTAACTTCCCTTATTGAGAATATTATTGAAAATTTAAGTCAACATCATTGCTAGCAATTTAACTAGGGACTAGTTAAACAAACTTATTATCATGGTCAACTATCATAATCCTTTTATAAATATAAGAAAAGGCTATCTTCTTTAATGAATTATCCTTCCAATGGAGCTTTTGCACATAGTAATATTTTTAAGGAAAATTTAAGGTGCCCCAGGGTTTCTAAACCCTGGGTGATGTGGCAGAATTTCATCTATTGGATGAGATTACCAAAGACTTAGTTAATCTTATCCAATAAATGAGATTACACCACACCACCGAGGGTTTAAAACCCTTGGGGGTACCATAGTCTTCCCCATACTTTCATATAGAATTGTTGAAATTTCTTCCATTAAATTCAAGGGAATTGATTCTTCACTTATTAGTTGAAAATTCTTCCATTAAATTCAAAGGAATTGATTCTTCACTTGTTATATATATGTTGGAGAAACTACAACTATAATTTATCTCATTAAAAAGTATGATATAAATTCAACATCATAAATAAAAATATGAGATCAAATTTAGTGTGAATTAAATATCTTGCATTTGCATAATTAAATAGCTATAATTCAAAATTTTATACACATAAAATAATCTCATATCATTACTCTACAAAGATGTTAAAAAATATATGTTTAGTTATATTCCAATATTTTTTTGTTGGAAAAGAACTATATTTTACTAATAAACTTTCCAAAAAGTTGTAACATGACATGTGTAATTAGCAAGATACAATAATGCATCAATTGTATTAAGTTATAGTACTTCAAGACTATAAAATTTTTCATTATTCTTTGAAGTTCGAAGTGGATCCTTATTAGTACTAAGTAATTAAACAATCATTAGAAGACTCAACAAAGGTGATTTATCCATATAAAAAAATCTTTCCATTTTTATTCATAAAAAATGTCCCATTATTTAAATGTTTGATCTACAGGCTAAGATAAAACTCAATTTTTTAAAATCTTTCATTTTAAACCCTTTTCTTTCAAATACACTACCACATTTAGAAACTCTTCATAAGTTCCAATAGTATTGAAATTATCAGTATATGCAACAATTTGCATTTAGATAATAATATAAGGGGTTATATATATATATATATATATATATATATATATATATATATATATATATATATATATATATATATATATATTTACTAGGATGATTTTAGAATATTCATCATAAATTCAAACAAAAATCTTTATAATATATTTCTTAAATATTCAAATTTCATGGGTTAGGCATCTAAATTCCTTCAGAAATTATAATATCATTATCAATTTTCACATATGAAATAAAATATAATTAAATTCATTAAAAACATATCAAGTTTTTATATATGGCCAGAAAAATTGTATCCATTATATAAAAATAAATATTTTTCATTATCAATGACAATCATTACAACAACCCTTGTGTTACAAATTATACTTTCTCTTTTAAAATTTTCTTGTTATCTTGGTATAATTAGACATTTGTACTTTGTCAACTTCACACCTTTGGGATGTTTCAATGCTTAACACCTTTTGGGTGGTTTTTTCAATTTACAAGTAAATTCAAACATTGCATTTCTATTTGAACTATGTCTCTTCTTTTTTTCTAATAAATATCATCATTCTATGATCTCAAAATTCTCACAAATTACTATTTTTCATAATTTATTATATCTACATTGTATACAAGAGTAAATGTTGTCAACAACTATTTTCTTTTTTATTCCATCTTTCTCATTGGAGATATAATTAAATAAGATTTATTTATTTTCATAAATTTTAAATACCTGAACTTCTTCTAGAGGTTTGTTTTTTATTATGTCTTAACTCTTTTAAAAAATATTTAATTTATCAATAAGGCCATTCATTTGCTCTTTCTTCATTTTAAGGATATTTGTATTTAGAGCCAATAGGCTATTATGCTTTGGGCATGTTCAAAAATTAATTTTTATAGAAAAATAAATTGTTGTACTTGACATTAATCTAACTAAGAGCATTTGTAGTTAACAATTTATTCATTTTTTATTAGTAATATATTTGATAATTTTCTATACTTTATAATTTAATCATCTTATGAATTTTTTATTTATATCATTTTGTGTGAAGATCAAAATGATTGTATGTTATATTACTTCTATAATTACATATTTTCCCCTTGATTGATATGAATTCCAAGAATGAAAAGGAGCTTTTACACTTACTAAAGGGCCTAATGATAAGAGTTAAAGCTAAAAGAATCAAGGAAAGACTCCAAAAGCTAATAAAAAGAGCTCGAATGCATAAAAAGAGAATATTGGAGTAGCTTAAGGAAGCATGGACCATGTGTATTCTAGCTTTGGTTAATTCCATATGAATAGTCAAGTATAATATTTGACTTCCAAGCTTGGGGTCATCTTTACTTCCTAATATTTGAATACTATATTCAATACCTATAGAACTCTACATAGTATTTAAGTACTGAATTTGAATAATGGAGGTCTGGATGTGCTAATTAGTTTGCTAGTTTTGTTCCTTGTTGCCTAAAACATTATTAGGCCTTTTTTTGTTTTGGCCTATTAGTTTACAACTTAATTTAAACATTAATAAGGTTTTAATTAGCTTTCTAATTTAAACTTAATTAGTTTGTTTAACTCTTTATTTTTTACTTTAGAACCTATTTACGTAAGGTTATTCCTCATAGTCACAACTTTTTAGCATTTGAAATTAAAAAACTCTTTACGAACTTTTCCTCTTATAGTTCTAGTAAGAACTTCAAACTTATTAAAATAGATTCAACTATTATAGTATCAATTCTCACTTATCAAAGGATCAACATCCTTTGTGGTATGATATTTTTTCACTTATCATTTCCATTCTTCTATTCTTTAAAGTGTGGCATGATTATCCTTCTTTTTAGTTTGGTTTCTGAATTTTAAGTCAATCCAATCTTAAGAATTCATATTATTTAATATTCAAAGCAAAGGTTTCCTAAAATTTCATGTTGTATTCTTTGACTTTCTATTCTAGTTTGTTATTATTTTTGCTAAGAATTTGCCTTTAAATCTATTATTCTTATGTTGGTCTTATTATTCCTTGTTGATTTTGTGTTTAAATTCAAGTTTGGTTCATTATTGTCCATCAAATTGAACTCCTTTATTTTGTTTCTACATATTTGTGTTGCAATCCATGTTTTTTATATTAGTTTGTTAATTTGATTTTATGTTTCAGCTTATTTTTGTGTTCAATCCTTGAATCCATTATTTTTTTCTTGCATTTCTATGTTCTATTTTTTGTAAGTCTATGTTGAATTTTGTCAAAATTCATGGAAATTTCATTACAAATTGATCAAGTTGAAAGATGCTTTGAAACTATTTGAGAAAATTTTAAAATAATGAAATTCACCTTTAAGTATTTGATTACCCTATTCAAACATTGCATGAAATTGCATACTATTTGAGTATTGTATTCAAGTAATTAAAGGTAGAGAGCATTTCTTTTTATAGTATTCAAATCTAATAGTTGAGTAACCTTTGAAAATTATTCAGTATTTAACTATAGTGTTGGGTAGTTTAAGGCAAAGGCTACTTAAACTCTTAGTAGTCAATTATGGTAGTCAAATTCCTCTCTTGTAATTTAAGGTAATTGATTATAATACCCCATTCCTTATCTCAATTAACACCAAAAGGTGTTAAACAATTATCAAGGGTTTTAAACAAGAAGAACAAAAAGGAAAATCCAAAGAATAATAAATCAAAAACAAGAAAAGCAAAAAAAAAATTAAAAAGAAAAAGTATATAAAAAAAGAATAAGTTGTTTAAAGAAGAAGTTGCCTATACCTTGAATGCTTTATTTTGTCTTTGAATTTGTAATTTTTGAATTAGCATTTTTATTACTTCTTTCATACATCTTAATTTTCCATATTTTCTATTAATTCTCCTACTATTTGTAGTCATTAGTCTTGTTTTCTTAATATTCATTGTATCTTTATGTCTTTCCTTGTGTTTCCTTTTCTTGAATCCCTACTATCATCCATTGTTGCATTTGGTTGTTTATACTTTGTTAAGTGAAGTTGTTTATAACATTTGTTGAATCTCATTGGTTGTGTCTTTTAATTCCTAAAGAACCATTAGAGGAAAAGATAAGATTAGTAGAAAACAAAATTATGTGAGATCATTTAAAGGTAAAAGCTTCAATTAAAGTATAAATACGAGTATGAATACCTCTAACTCAAGTAAGTAGCATATCTTGTGAGATCCTATTCTTTGTCCAACCTTTTCTTATAGGTTTGTTCTCTAAAGATGTTAAGAAATAGTGTGAACAATAATGATATATTAAAAACCACTAGAAGGAAAGATAAGAGTGATAAAAAAAAAGAGTAACAATATACAAGAGTAAATATGAAAGCTATAAAAGAAAAACTTAAGGAAATAAATGTAAGGCTTGAAAAAGTTAAAGGTAAAAGAAATAAAAGGAAAGAAAGAAGGTAAAATCATAGATTTGAAGAAAAGAAATGAGACAGTAATTATAAAGGGAGTAAGAGCTCACAAACATCCAAGAAGGGTGATAGAAAAAGAGGTGAAATAGGGATGATAGAAGAAAAGCTGATAGATAAGACGAGAGAAAAGATGAAAGAAAAGGATATAATATATGATGAAAGGAAAGAGTAGATGATAACCTTGAGAATATCAAAATAAATATTTCTTCATTGCAAGAGAAAAATGATCTAAAAATCTACTTAGAATGGGAAAAGAAAGTGAAGTTAATTTTTAATAGCTACAATTATTCGAAAGAAAAGGCGAGATTTGTTATCATTGAGTTTTATAAATATGCCACTGCTTAGTGAAAGGTCTATTCAAACTTGGAATAAATTGAAGTTCGTTTTGAGGAAGAAATTCATTTATAGCCATTATTATAGAGACTTGTGCTAAAAATTGCAAAGCATTACTCAAAGTTCCAAGAGTGTTAAAGAATACCATAAGGAAATAAAGCTTATTATGTCTAAAGCTAATATGGAGGAAGATAAAGAAGTTATGATTGTTGGATTTCTCTAAGGATTGAATAAGGAAATTGCTAATATAGTAGAGTCACAACACTATAAAGATATAGAAGAAATGATGTATAGGTTATGAAGGTGGAAAAACTAATTAAAAGAAAGAGTTCTTCTAAATATAATATCCAATCAAATTCTGCAAGAAAGTCTTAGGAGAAAAAGGGTGACAAGAAGGTGAACAAAAGAGGCAAATATAAGAAAGAATCTTCTTCTAAATTAGAAGGTGAAGACCTAAAAAAAATAAAGCTAGAGAACATAAAAAACATTTGAACATTAGATACTTTAAATGCTTAGGAAGATGGCACATTGTTAATGAGTATCCTAATAAAAGAGTCATTATCTTGAATGATGAAAACAATGAATCTGTGAGTAATAAAGAAACAAAAAAAATTCATAATATTTCAAATAAGAAGAGTGGAGAAAATGGAAGTCTTTTTTGATGGAGATAACTTGGTAGTTAGAAGAGCATTGAATGTGCAAGCTAAAAAAGAAAGAGAAAAGTAAAATGAGAACACATTCCACACTAGGTGCAACATCAAGGGCAAGATATGTAATATCATCATAAAAAGTGATAGTTGTGCTAATATGGCTAGTACAATCTTGGTAGAAAAATCCAACTTGCTTACTTTACAACTTTTTACCCATATAAATTGCAATAATTGAATGATAATAAGGAGATGGAAGTGACAAAATAAGTGTTAATAACTTTCTTCATTAGAAAATACCATGATAAGATACTTTGTGATGTTATTCCTATGCATGTTTGCCATATTTTACTTAATAGACCTTGGCAATTTAATAGAAAATTTACCTATGATATTGTCCTTAATAAGTATCAATTTAAACATATTAAGAGGAAGGTAACCTTCAAACCTTTAACTACACAATAACTTCATAAAGATTAAAAAAAGGATACAAAAGAAAAGAAAATTAAAATAAAAAGAGAAAAATATGAAAAAGAATGTAAATGAAAAGAAGGGAAGAAAATATAATAAAAGATATTCAAAATAAGAACATAAAAATTTAAGTGTGTTTGCAAGAGTGAGTAATATGAGGAGTGCTCATTATTCTTCTAGACCAAGCTTTGTACTCATGTACAAAGAAGCTTACATAAGTATTAACTAAGAAAACTTTATTTTGCCAAAAGCAATAAAATATGTTTTGTAGAAGTATGAAAACGTATTCCTAAAGGAGGCTATAAAAATTTTTTTATTAAAAAGAGGAATAGAAAATCAAATTAACTTTATTTAAGAGCTTCAATTCCAAACCATCCCTCCTATAGAACTAATCTAGAAGAAGATTTCCATGCCCAAAAGCTATATAAGAAAAATCATGAGCCCATATGTAGTATGGTCTTATTGGTGCCTAAGAAGGATGCATCATAAAAAGTATGTACTAATTATTGTAAAGTATAGACATCCTATTCCTAAACTTGATGACATACTTAATGAATTACATAGGTGTTGTGTCTTTTCAAAAATTGATTTGAAACTAGGATACCATTAAATTAGAATTAAAAAAGGTGATGACTGGAAAAACCACTTTTAAGAAAAAAACATGGTTTATATGAATGATTTGTTGTGTTTTTTTATTTGTATAATGCACTAACCACCTTTATGAGGTTAATGAACCATGTTTTGCACCCTTTCATTGGAAAGCTTGTTATGATCTACTTTGATGATATTCTTATATATAGTAAAAATGTTGATGAGCATATTGTGCATTTAAAATATGTTTCGCAAGTTTTAAAAGAACAAAAATTAGATTACATCATGGAGAAATTCCTTTTTTTGTGATAAAATTGTATTCTTGGGTTATATTGTGAGTGGCCAAAGTATTAAAATAGTGAGAAGAACATGAAAGCCATTAAGGAGTGACCTACCCTTAAAATGCTAGTAAAATAAGAAGTTTTGATAGGTTAACTAGCTTTTATAAAAGGTTTGTGAGGGATTTTTGTACCCTAGCTACACCTTTGAATGAGTTAGTTAAAAAGAATGTTGAATTTAATTAGGGAGAAGAGCAAAATAATGCCTTTAATTTGTTAAAGGATAGATTAAGTTTAGCTCATTCGCTTGCTCTTCCTAATCTCACTAAAACTTTTAAAATTGAGTGTGATGTATGAGATCTAGGTATTTAAGCTATTTTAATGTAAAAAAAGACACTAATTACATACTTTTGTGAAAACCCAAGTGAAGCAACTCCCAATTACCCTACCTATAACAAAGAGCTTTATGCTTTAATCCAGGCTTTAGAGACTTTGTAACACTACCTATAGCCAAAAAAGTTTGTCATCCACACTAATCATAAATTATTGAAGCATCTAAATAGCCATGGGAAAATAAATAGAAAACATGCAAAGTGGATTGAGTTTGTTAAAACATTCCTGTTTGTCATAAAATACAAGCAAACTAAAGATAACATAATTACTAACACATTATTTAAAAGGTATCTTATTATCTCTACTATGTAATTCAGATTGTTGGGTTTTGAACATGTTAAGGACTTTCATAAAAGTGATTATGATTTTTCCACTATTTTGGAATTTATGAGAGAATGGCTTTGAGATATTTTATAAGCATAATGGTTTCTTATTTAAAGAAAGTAAATAGTATGTGTCTAAGAGTTCTCCTAGGAAATTACTTTTGAAAATAGCCCAAAGATGAAGCTTAATGGGTCATTTTGAAATTAGAAAAAACTTTAGACTTTTTAAATGAATGTTTCTTCTAAAGCATGATGTAAAGAAATATTGTGCTAACTATGTTACTTGCAAAAAGGCTAAATCTAAAGTTTTACTGCATGAACTTTATACTCTACTTCCAATTCCTAGTACACCTTAGACTAACATGTCTATAAATTTTATACTAGGTTTAACAACGACAAGGAATAGAAAGAATTTTATATTTGTTATTTTTAACAAGTTTTCAAAGATAGCATATTTCATACCTTGCCACAAAAAGAATTACGTAACAAACATAGTTATTTTTTCCTTTAAGGAAGTTGTGAGGTTACTTGGTATACCATGATGCATTGTATTAAATTAAGATGCTAAGTTCTTGAGCTACTTTTGAAATGTTTTGTAAAGCTAAGTTAAAGAAAAAGTTTCTCTCTTTAGTACCTTGTCATCATCAAATTGATAGACAAACTGAAATAATGAATAGAACCTTAAGTACTTTATTATACTCCATAATTTAAAAGAATATGAAGAGTTAAGAAAAATACTTGCTTAATGTTAAATTTGTATGAATAGAAATGTTCATTGTGCTAGGTTTTGGCACAAAAAAACATAGTGGAATAATTTAAAAATATATAGCAAAAACTTTCCAAGGATCAAAGTGAAAGAAGTATAAATTAGTGAAAAACATATTCCTTTCATACATGATTCCAAATTAATATAAAAGAGCTTAATTCAAATTAAGTCAACTACAAATTGAATCAGAAACATAGGTTTCGGTTGCTTCTATTTCTATATACACACGTTCAACTAGTACAAATATCATGAATGCAAGATCATCACAAATGATCAAGAATTAGTTGTCAAATCATGAATGCCTTCAAATGTTAGCATTTTTATGGTATCCACATAAATGGTTAAAGACTCCAATCTAATCAAATAGGATTGTTCTCCTTATGAGGCAGTTTAATTATTAGGGTTTCTAGTGTTTTTGGTTTTTTATTGTATTTCTTAATCAGTCTTGATATTTATAATATTGAATATATATAATTAGGATTTAAAAGCAAGAATAATATCTTTATTTTTAGTAAGATATATATCCTTCCTAATTTAAATGAGTGATTGATCACAATCATATCCCCTTTTCAAATTGATTTATCTCGTAAACAAAATATATCTAAATAATTATCTAATTAATTTTATTTTATTTTATAAATAAAATATTTATATTTGATCTCTAAAATCCACTTTTAAGTAAAAGGATGATTGAGTTTTGATTATTAACCAAGCCTAAACTTAACTGGCTATTAATAAATATATTTTAGTGTTTCTAAGTATAACCTAATCATATTCTATTATTACTTCATGAAGCCCAATCATATTGGCCCTTTCTCAGTTAAAAGCCCTAATCTAACTAAAAGTTCCTAATGACATTAAAACCTTAATATTTGACTCATTCTTTTTGTATGACCTTATAAGTTCTCATTACATTAGTATTGATCCTAAAATCCTATTTTAGTATCACAAATAGTGAATGTTATTTAGTAATACATCACTGCTACTTAAGTAATAAGAATCATCAGTGATTTGACATAACTTTTTCATGACTAATGTTGCATATAATTTTTTTCCTTTTTATCCTAGATATCCAGATTGAATTCAAGGCATGGAATGTGTCACCCTTTTCATAATTCAATTTATGTTTTTTCATTCTTTAAAAGACTAACTAAGACAAATGAATCAATTTCACATATTAATCCATTTAAACATCATCGTGCATTATATAGTCTTACTTAATCAATGGACTTGTAAATATCACTATTCCTATATAAGAAGGATAAAATTTTATCTAGATCACTCATATCCTTCTATATAATTTGTTGTATACCCAATTACCATCTTTTAGGCAATGCTATTATAGATAACATTTGGTGGCATCAAAGTAAATAAATTCTCATGTAGGGAATTGTAGTGACTTCAAGTCAAAGGACCATATACATCACTATCACCATAAGAATTGCTTATGACACCGTAATCCATATAGTATTCTCATGGCAAGTTAATTTAGTACATCAATTCTCTAATATGTACCCATAAGTTGATTTGATATCTCATATCTATGACTTTAATCATCAATCAATGTACATACTAATCTTAATGCATTATTGTTATCCCAGTTAACAATAATATTTGATTAAGGATATTTTTAGAATAACATAAGTTATCTTAATGATAATTATTATATTTATTTATATTATACATATATAACATTAAACATAATGATTAATTGAACGCCTTTATTTATATGTAAGAAAAACTTAATACATTTTATGCAATTATGATCATACTATGATTGACTAATAGAGCATACACCAACATATTTTGTTTCTCATTATTCTCCAGCTTTAATCCTTTAATCCTTTAAGATTTATTACCATCATATATTGATAAGCATTCAAGTTTATATGGAAAGAGCAAAGTGGATGTGATACAAAGATTACATGATCAAGTGAGGAAAAATCTTAAGAAGAAAACTAAGTAATATGCCAAGCTAGCCAACAAAAAGCCAAAAATCTAAAAGTTTTATTAAGAACCAAAGAGAGAATCACACTTTCATACAAAGGCATAAATCGATTCTTAGTTACTAAAGTTAATATACATAAGGAATAACCCTCCTTATATAAGTTAAAAGTTAACAAGTTAACCTAACCTAGTTAGGCATAATTAGACTAAAATGGCCTAACACTAACACACTAATTATATCACTAATATCTTTAAAATGAAGTGACAAGATAATGGGACAAAATACAAATAAAAAGCCTAAGATGACTTAAAATATAAGAAAGTACAAATCAAGGCCTAAAGTTCAAAGTGGCATGCAATTAACTCCCTTCTATTTGATTACATTCTTCAATTAATGTAAGAAGAATGTTATGACAGTTGAATGTTGCATCCAATTATTAGCAAATAGAAGCAACTCCAAGCTTGATATTCGAATATAGTAGTTGAATATCAACCTTCCATAGCCAAAAATGCATAAAATCCACTTGTAATGCCATTCCAAACTCTTATCCAAGCCTCTTGAAGTCCTTTAAAGCTCATCTTGATTCTTTTAAATAACTCTTTATGGTTGCACCTAAGATTGCATCTTGGGGCTTTTGTGATTAATATAGATCTCATAAGTCTTGCCATAAAAATAAAGCTTCCAAACCTTGAGTAAAACATAATTGCCACCATTTCCAAATCATGAGTGGGATAATTCTATTCATGTCTCTTGAGTTACCTAGAAGCATAAGTAATAACTCATCCATGCTGCATTAAAACACCCCTAAGTCCAACTATTGAAACATCACAATAAATGGTGTATACGTTGATCCTAAAAGCAAATTTAGCACTAAAATAGTTATCAAACAAGTCTTAAGCTTTTGAAAATTCTCTTAAAAGCTTCTAACTATTGGAACTTCATATTTTTTTCATGTTAACTTTGTTAGAAAAGCTGTTGTCTTGGAAAAAAATCCTTAATAAAGTAGCAGTAATAATTTATTGAGCCAAGAAAACTATGAATCTCGATCAAAGAAGTTAGCCTTGGCCAATGTTGCATTGCTTTAATTTTTTTAGATTCATTTGTATATTATCCTTGGAAATAATATGTCCTAAGAAAGTTATATTATCCCACCAAAACTCACATTTGTAAAACTTTACATATAACTGCTAATCCTTCAAAGTTTTCAAAATAATTCTTAAATGTTTTTCATGTTCTTTTTTACTCTTATAATAACCCAAGATGTTATCTATGAAAATTATGATAGATTGATTAAGGAAAGGCTTGAAAAGTCTATTCATTAAATCCATGATTGCAACTAAAACATTTGTCAAACTAAATGATGTTACCAAGAATTTATAATATCCACAATGAGTTTGAAAAGCAGGCTTAGGAATATCTTCCTTTCTAATTATTAACTACTGATACCTTGACCAAAGATCTATCTTGGAAAAACATTGCACACTTTTGAGTTAGTCAAATAAATATTTATATAGGATAAAAGGTATTTATTCCACATAGTTTCCTTATTCAACTACTTGTACTAAATACACAACCATAGTAAACCATCTTTCTTCTTGACAAAGAGTATAGGAGCACCTCAAGGAGGTATTACATGATTTGATAAATATCTAAGACTTGAAAAATCTAATCGTTATCATTTATAAGATGGAGAAAGTGCTAAGGATTGATAACGAGAATATAATCCAAAATAAAAAAAGCCCTCGTAGCTAGCATTATGTTGAGAGGGAAAAAAAGTATCCCATTAGATTAAATTAGACATTTCTCATATGGATACTGTATAGACATTGCCCTTTTAGATGACATTTATGATTTGTAACAATCCTACTCATGTATTCATGATTAACCATTCTTGTGTTCGTGATTGAATTATTTGGACATTAGTGATATTGTTCATCAAGAAGTAGAAGTGAATTCTTCTATAGTTGATCATTTTCACATTACAAAGATATAAATACTAATACTAGTTTATGATTCTTTTGCTTGGATCTTTGATAGGTTTTGGTATAAATTTTAATTTTTCTACTATGCTATTTGATTCAAAACCTAATAAAATGCCTTATCCTAATGTCACTCATATAGGAGGAAGTCAAACTTTCTTAATTTTATGCCTATGAGCCACCTTTAGCAAGCCTGCAAAAGGGAAAAGGTAATAAAACCTATCATTTTGTCCTTTTGATCCAACTAACTTGGTAAAGGGTAGTCTCAAGGTAGAGGTGGTGTCAAAAAGCAATCACCCAAATGTGTATAGTGTAGAAACAAACATTGGGTACCTTTCACTCAAGCAAAAATTGTAAGTTATCATTACTGTTAGTTAAGTTATAAAAAGAGAGACTATTTAGGAAACATAGCTACAGTGTGAATTACCTAGCACCACAACAAAATGAACCCATAATTGAACTAGTAGGCCTTAGGCCTTAGTTAACACAAGAATTGAGTGGTAATGGAAATAATAGGGGAAGAAATGCATTAAGGTATCTAGCATGAGTCTTTACCTTAACTAGACGAGAAGCTCAAGCCTCCAATGTGATTGTTATAGGTACACTTTCAGTAGATAACTTGCCATCTTGTGTTCTATTTGATCCAAGAGCTATTCATTATTTTGTTTCAATGAAATTTGCTTCTTTGATAAGTAAATCTTCCAATAAATTACTAAATAATTTGCTATTAACCACACCTATAGATAAAACTGTAATAACAACTCACTTTATCAAAGCTTATGATGTATGTGTGTGTGAGTGAGTGATACTTGTTAATTTGATCCTTTTGAAGATGGTAGATTATGAAATCATCATAGGCATGTATTAGTTGTCAACATATTATACATAAATGAATAAAACAATCACTTTTATTGCAAAGGAAGCCTTTTTTATTGTATTTTAGGGAGAAAATAATTCTAGAATTGTTGGAATAATTTTTAATATCAAGGGTTAATAGCTCATTAGAAATGGATGCATTACATACCTTGCTATAATTCAAGGCCTTAATTAACTTTCCCTTAATATTAATGAAGTTCTAGTTGTGTAGGAATTTTTAAATGCATTTCCAGATGAATTGCTAGGTTTGCTTTTAAATTATGAAATCTAATTTAACGTTGAAGTTACACTTAGCACAAATCCAATCTCAATTCCACCTTATTCCACCTTATAGAATAACACTAACTAAAATAAAAAAAACTCAAGAAGCAACTATAGGGGATGATTAATAAAGGGTTCATTCATCCTAATTTTTCATCATGAGGAGAATTAATGTTGTTTGCTAAAAAGAAAGATAGAACCTTGTGCCTATGTATTGGTTATTAGCAATTGAATAAAGTAGTGATTAAAAATAAATACCTACTATCTTGTATTAATGATTTATTCAATCAATTGCAAGAAGTAAAATGCTTTTCCAAGATTAACTTAAGATCTAAATGCCATTAGCTGAAGACCCATAAAGAAGACATCCCTAAAATAGCTTTTAGAAGCCACAATGGTCACCAGGAATTTCTTATATCTTTTGGACTCACTAATGCTTTTACAACATTCATGGATCTTATGAACATATTCTTCAAGCCATTTCTAGATAAGTTTGAAATTGTGTTTATTAATAACATTCTGATTTATGTCAAAAATGAAAAGGAACATGCTAACATTTCAAAATCATCTTGCAAATCTTGCAAAAGAACTAACTTTATGCTAAATTCTCTTAATATGAATTATGGCTATCTAGTATGAAGTTCTTAGGTCATATGATATCCTAAAATGGCATTCAAATTGATCCTTAAAAGATAAAAGTGATTTAGACTTGGTTAAGATTGATAATTGTAATAGAAATCTAAACTTTCCTCGGAATGGTAGGTTACTATTGTCAATTTGTGAAAGATTTCTTTTAAATAACTTCCATGTTGACCAGGTTGACTTAAGAAAGTGTGAAATTCAAAAAGTTTGATAAATGTGAGAATAACTTCTGATAATTAAAGACTTGTTGGACTTTGGCTCCAATTTTTATAGTTCCATCAAGCTTAATGCATTAGTTTGGGTTATATCTTAATGTAAAATATAAAGGTTATTGCGTATGCATTAAGGCAATTGAAGAAACATGAGTTTATTTACCCTACCTATAACCTTGAAATGGTCACTATTATTTTACGCCAAAAATGTGGAGACATTACCTTTATGGTGAAACTTGCAAATTGACCATAAAAGTCTAAAATATGTCTTCCATTAAAAAGATTTAAATTTAAGGCAATAAAGATGGTTAGAACTTGTAAAAGATTATAAAGATTATAATTGCACAATTCATTATTAGTTAGGTGGAGCTAATGTGGTTGTTAATGTGTAAAGTAAGAAGTTATTAGGAGTTCTAGCCTGTATACAAGCTTAAGATTAGATAGTAATGGTTTCTTGGATAGTAGTAAGATTTGTGTTAATAAAAAGAATATAAGAATATGAAAAATAAGATCCCTAATATCTAGCATTGATAACAAGAAATAAAAATAAAAAAAGTATAATATATTACATATTTATAATAAAAATCAATTAAATTTTATACTATTAACTATGACAAAAAAAATAATTTTAAGTATTTGTTACAAAAATATATTTTCATTATATAGATTATATGAAAAAAAAATAAATTGGAATATTAAATTATATATTTATTATTTTTTCAAAGATCTTATTATTATTAACTTCTATACTTTTATTTCATTATTGCACTATTTTGCGACGTCAAACATAAAAATGAAATGCAATAATCATTCCTTTCCTTATTAATCGTATATGAAATGGTCATTCCGTTCCGGTTCCCATTCCATCGTACTTTTTCTATTCCATTCAACCAAATGAGCTCGTTCTTTCTTACAAATAGAAAATGGTAATTGAAACACAATTTTTTTTTGAACAAATTTTGTTAGGTTCCTAATTTTGTTTTAATATATTTAGTATCTTATTGTTGGAACAAATTAATTATTTTCTTCTGTTAGGCATTACCAACTAATTTTTACTATGTTTTTAATTATACATCATCCTAACATTGACCAACATGAGTACCTAATTGAACGCCTTCCTCTATAAATTACTGGAGATATGGAGATCTCTCCACATTAACTTTTTCTAGTCAGGATAAGATGGGAAAAATTTTCATTCTTTCTAGTTTTCTCTTTCATTTTGCAACAATTTCTTATCATTAGTGTCACTGGTGGAAGCTTTTCGGTGCCATCTTTGTATATTTTTGGTGATTCAGGTACAGATGTTGGAAATAACAATTATCTAAACACTATAGCAAAAGCAAAAGATTGGCCATCTGGCTTGGATTTCAACAATCGAACTGGTCGATTCACCAATGGCAAAACTATAGCAGATTTTATTGGTAAGCTTGGTACTAGTTGAAATTTTTTGTTTCATGTTTGATTAGCATTTTAGTTTCATTGCATTAGAATACATCATTTAACCGTGTATTTGTTGTTTCTCGATATAGCGATAATGTTAGGCTTACCGCCGGCTCCGGCTTACTTGAGTCTTAATGAGGCTGCAAGGTCCCAAATGATCACAGGAATAAGTTACTCATCAGGTGGATGTGGAATTCTTGAAGATACTGGGCCTGTAAGAAACTCATACTTATAAAAGATAGTCAATCGTTCTTTTCTTCACAAGAAACGTATGCTGTTCCACAAGTTATTGTTTCCTTCCGCGTGGTTTTAAATTTTGGTCTAAGTTTTATTATTTGCAATTCTACTATGCAATGATTGCATTTATTTATTTTTTTCATATTTTTTTGCAACTATTAATCGTAATGTAATTATAATCACGATTTTAACTACAATTTTAAAAGCACGTCCCTTATTATCTTAATCTCACTGATATCTAATTGTGCGTGCAGAAAGGTTGCTTGACATTTGATCAACAGATTAAATACTTCACCTCAACTGTGACCGAGGATCTTCCAAAAGCGATAAATAGCAATGGGAAACTAAGTGATCACATAGCCAAGTCCATATTCCTTGTCATTATTGGTACAAATGATTTCAATGGAGATTTTGGTCGTACTTTTCACCTAAAGTTCCACAATAACATAACAACATTTGCACCATTTCTTCTTAATCAAATGCTTGCACGAATTGAGGTTTTCTTCCTTATCCTTCGAATTAATTTGGTCCAACAATTTTTTGAGGATCACTACTTTACGAAAATTCCATCAAATCATATGTGCTCATTTGAATTACTTTTTCTAACCTTTCGGTTTATCACTCTTTTCCAGAAACTCTACAACCTTGGGGCTAGAAAATTTGTAGTGTTGGATCTCTACATAGGATTAAATCTTCCTGGAAAATTAAAGGAATTGCAATTAAAGCTCTCTGGTTCTACCTTCGCAGTATATTCTACGGCAAATTTGGAAGAGGAGGTAAAAAACAATCCAACAAAATATGGTAAGTAAGAACTAAACTTTACATGTTACTATTATTCGTTTGTTATGACATGTTGTGCATTCCTTCAATCGGGTTCTTTTTGGTTTAGGGTACACCAATATCAAGGATCCTTGTGCAGTCGTCAAAGATAAGAAAATGATACCTTGCAATAATAGGAAAGAGTATCTTCTATGGGACAAGTGGGGACATCGTACTGGGGCCTGGTCATGAAATGGCAGCAAAGGACTGCTTCAATAATACTTATGGGAAGTCCACGTGCACTCCCACAATTGAGGAGATTGCTCGTGCTCTATAGTGAGTAATGTATTTTTAATATCTTCTATTATTGGATGCATCCAAACTAATGCAATGGCCTAATTTGTTTTCTCCAAGAGTTATCATCTTTTACTGACCTAGGCTCAATTCGATTACAATTACCCATGGATTAATTAATTTACCAATGTTATCATCATGCAAGAAAAAGAATACCTTTTGTTATATATTTTACTTGTAATTAAAAATTAAGGAAAGTAATCGCTCTTAATTTTGAAGTGGATAAATATTTAATGGTAAATGTAAAAAAGATTGTTAGATATAAGATGTAAATTAAGAAAAATGACTTCTTATAACATAACTTTTCTTATCTTATTATTCAAAGTTTGATAGATTTTTCTTTCACTTAAACAATCTTTTCGGTGAGAAAGAAAATGAATCACCTAATTAGATTTTGAAGTAGCCAAATTGCAATCAAACATGTAATCGTAAGACAAGTGCCGAAGAAGAATTGCCAATTAAACAATATGTTGTACTTGTCGTGATACTGAATTATTTTAATAGCTAACAAGTATCACAACTACAATTACTATATACCTTTTTTAATTTTTTTCAAATTTAATATTTGAAGGCTTTAAATATGGTAATATTTTATATTGCATTAACATATGAAAATTGCACATTTCTTTCTTTTTTCCTTAGATTTTTTGGATAAAATCTAATAAATTTTAAATTTAATGCACTGTCAATATAAAACATCTTACACTATCCATATGCATAAAGATGACCCATGGTTAAAAAAATAATATCAATTAAGGATATTTGATAATAATAACAGGGTTTTAATAGTTTCTTTATTAACCTAACATTGCATGAATGGTTAATAATATAAAATTATTTTACAATGGTTTAAATTCAAATCCAATATAATAAACCTCATCAAGTAAGGGTGATATATGTATAATTTATTGAATCTTTAAGGCAAGTATTCACACAAACACACATATATAATGTTTAATTTCAGAAAAATTTAAGCGCTGAGAGCAATTCATTTTTAGAAGTTTTTACTTTTTTTGTAAGCTGCTTAGTTAATAAATTAAATAAAAATTCTCAAATGATACAATATTACAAAAGACTATTTTGGTAAAAAAAAATCAAATCCATAGATTTATTTTATGATTAATTTTGTATAGTTTTCCTTCATAATGAATTCTTTTTTTCAGTTGTTATGTATGATTTTTTTTAATATATTAAGTGCCAAATCGCAAATGTATGTCCCAATGAAAAAGTATCAGCATTGCAGAAAAGATAATCATATATAATAATTGTAAAAAAAAAAAAAAGAAACTTAAAAATTAATTGTTTAATTTGAAAAAAACTTATCTGAAAGTTGTTACACGTGTATTGCAAACAATACAAGATTAAAATGTGTTATAAATAGGAAACTAACATAATAATACATCTTTAATTCTTATGTGATAGATATACTTTTAAAATATTTTATATATAATATACAGCCATTTCATATTCTAATTTAAAAGGGAGTTAATAATTATATGTACTAATAAGGGAAAAATTCATTTTAAAAGAAAATTGAATATGATAATCATAAAAATAACTTCTGATTTCTATTTAATAATATTTTTTTTTACTTGAATAGACTTGTAATATATTATTGATTTAGGAATTTTAATTTAATGTATTAATTGAGAGGGACAGAAAAATACACATAGTGTTAAAAAACTTGCCTAAATTTAATTGATATCAACCCTCAAGTTCTAATGAAATCAACCGTTTAGATTTGGTGTAAGTCATTTAGATATATATTGATATCAATTTCCTCCCATACACACATTTAAACTTAATAATATTACCCCATAACATTTTCTTTTCTTGTCAATTTTTCTAATATCAATTATTCTGATATTCAATTGTTTCAATCCGCAGGTAACATTATGCATAACTTAGATCAAATTTAACTTTACAAATACAATTCATGTGAGGAATCATGATTTATTATGATCAGTTAATTACATATCTAAATTTAATTGTATTCTTCTGAGCCATGACAAGAGCATAAAGTAAAAATAAAATACGTCAAGGTCTTTTTTATTTCAGGGTGTGTACTACAATTTTCAAAAGCATACAATTAATCCTTACACAAACATGTAATTAACACACTACTATTATTCATATGTTAAATTGTTTGGCCCTGTTCTTTAAAGGCTCGTCCTTTGCCCTGTGGAAGATCTTGTTAAAAACCTACTAAGTACAATTAAAAAAGAAATTATATTCTTACTCATATTTGAAATGTATTACATTTAAGGCATTCAAAACTATTTTCGTAGTACTAAATTGGCAACGAGTTTTGATTCAGTGCAGCAACTGTAATTGCAATTGCCACACTTGGCCATCCAAATCCTTACATTTTCATTGGTCTCGCACTAGTCTGAAGTTAAATGCAAGAACTGAGTGTAGGTCCCTTAAAAATATTTACAGCTCACACATTTAAATGGGATAGATGCAGCAACTGTAGTCACAACAAGTGCAATGAAACGATACTCATAAGAAAATTAGTATTTAAAATTTAATTTTAAATGTCTTTATTTGATACATTCTGTGTACATAGAAATTTTCCCAACGGAATGGTTTGCTTCCCTGTTTTGTATTTCTGTGCTTACAGATTAAGATTCCTTTCTTTTATTTAAAAAATTTGAACTTGTAAATTTCTTTCATCTAAGCCCACATTATTATTAATAATTTCTTTTTTAATGACTACTCTTATGTTAAATTACAACTTTGCTTTTACCATCAAACTTACTCACTTCTAATGTTGAATTTTGGAATGATTGATTAGAGTAAAATGTAAATGAAAATGGAGATTAGAAAGGGAAAGGGAATAAAAATGGAATGGAATAATCATCTCATGGTTATATTTGATAGGGTTAGGAAAGAAATGGACATTGCACTCAAGTTTTATATTTGGAACATGAAAATAATGTAAGAATGAACGGAGAAGGAGTAGTCAACGATCCTTACTAAAAATTGATAAATATATTATTAAATAATTTATTATTGTAAAAATATATGATATAATCAATGATAAAAAATTACAATATTTTAAAATATATTATCAAAATTGCAATGGATAACACATTTTTATAGTAAAAGTATAAAAATTCTAATCTAGTAAATTGTTTATAGCTAAATAATTTTTAGTAACAATATACAAATATTCTATTTTATTTTTAAAAATATAATCATTAGAACATTTTAACAGAGAAAATATTGAAAATTGATATTATCCTGTTATGTAATAATGAAGATTTGTTATATATGAAAGATGCAATAGAAAGGAAATGTCATTCCTTAAATAATAGAATGAGACATTCTATGGCTTCTATTATAGATTGGAGAATAGGCATTCTTTTTCCTTAATGCATACCAAACAAACTTTTTGTTTAATCAGTTCATAATTTTTAAATTTAACTCTAAATTGTTAAAATGGAACTCAACAAATTTCAAGAACACGAATTCACGCCAAGAGAAAAATGAAATCTGAGGGAAAGAGGTTCTGTGCGCTATTTCATATTGTTTGAACTTTTTGATTGATTTTCCATTGGAAAACTTGTGAAATCTATTAGAAATAGCAATTTTTTTAACATAAAAATTCATGCCAATGTTGCAATTATTTTTTTAAAAAATTTCAATGGACAGAGTTCTGTTAGAAATAATGAGACTATTGAATTTCGCCGGCCATTTCTGGGTTTTTTTTTTTATTTTCAATGGACTATATCTATAAAAAAAAATTGAATATTGAAAATTGGAGATTTCTAGTACTATAGTGATTATTCTTGTGATCATAGTTTTAAATTATAGTTGTAGTCGCACTTGCAATTATGTTGGGATTAGTAAAGTTATGAACAAATTGCAACAGTTAAGGTGCAAAATTGCAAAATAATTACAGTTGTGAGATGGGCTAAACAGCAATATTGCGTTCAATATTGCTATTACTAGTTATAGTTTAAAACATTGCTTATGATAATGGATGTTTAAATGCTCAAAATTAAAAAATAGATGCTTGCTTAGCCCTAGTTGCAATGGTTGTTGTTAGTATCATTGGTACTTTAGTATCTATTCTTGGATATATTAGATAATAATAGCAAATAAACCATGAAAAATCTTGGAAGGAATTATAGAGATGGTTTTGAAAGCAAACTGATTAGGCATTTTTGCAATCCACACAATTGGACTTATAGGGTGGGATTAGACCTACAAAAGTAAACAAAACATGTAATAAATATATGATAATTTAATTCTTTTGTTGTTGGTTGTTAATAGATTAAGTTTGATGAAGTTAATATGAGATTTCCTCTTGTTGATCTATTGTTCTTTATTTTTTTTATAACTTAAAAAATATTAACCATTGTTAAATTTATTTTTCGTAACTATATGTAGTTCTATCTAGTTGAAAGTATAATTCCATGAGATGCCCTATTTCTTAAATGGATGAACATCTTCATCATCACTAATTTTGCAATGATGTTTGTGCTCTTCATTGTTTTTCTCTCTTTAATTTTCGCTTTGTAGCCGACTATGGAAATGGTACTTAAACAATTGATTAACATATATGATAAATTCTATCAAGTGTCAGTTAATCCTAAAAATTTAAGTTACTAGGAAAAGATTTGGGAATTATTTTATTATAACTCTAACATATCTTTTCAAACAATTTACTGAGAGCTTAAGCTGTTAGAAGAAAGTTCGAGAATGATTTTAGTATAACTTTAACCCTCCTATCATGCAATAACCTTCAAAGCTTGAAATGCTGACATAGTATAAACCTACCTTATGTTATGCTAGAATTTAGTTAGAAATGTGCAGGTAGCATAAGATGAACCCCTCAATTTTTAGTCTAGAAAACTCTAATACTATAAGTGTCAAATGTTCCTTAAAGGCCCAACTATTAGGAATAGGCCCAAAAATAATTTTATTATAACTCTAAAAAATCCATCATTTTAGGTGAAAGACATCGACTGCCCCTTTTACTACTACGGTGGCATAATAATATTGTTTTTTTGTTCATTTTTATCAATATACGGGAGATAGAAGCCAATTTTCAACCTCAAATTAGGTAATTAAAATTGATTGTTAGAACATGTTTCCTTTTATAATTTTAACTTTTGAACAAAGAATTTATTGTAATAATACTGAGCTATTGGAAAATATTTCAATTAGGGATTCTCATACTTGCAGAGCAATAGCTGCCAACAATAAAACAATGATAAAAAATATGTCACGTTGCTTTCGGCTCAAGAGCTTGATTTGTTCACTTCGATTATGTTTGGGCTTGATTACATACTATTGCACAATATTGAGAAGTAACTCATGAACCTGGGGCTTATTCAATGATAATTTTCTGGATACTTATTATTATTAGATCATCGGGCAATAGATAACTTTTTTTTTATGATCTCATTATTACTTCATTTTTTCCATATTTCTTTGCAAACATCACTTTCAATGGTGATCAACATGAAGGAGTTTCAAACGCTGATGTAAGGAGACATATGGAACACATAAGGATGGTATATTTAGATGATGTAAGCTGTTCAAATAAACTAAATATTTCACATAAAAAAGAATTATGGTCTTTTTAATGGAGTTAAGTGAAAGTTTAACACTACAAGTCTTGGGACAAGATTGAATCAAGCAAAAAAGTGTTTGAAAATGCATCTTCGCCTAAATACAAGACATTTATGAAGGTGGATTTAATGATGTTGGAAATATAAATTTTCCAAAATCTTATATGTTTTTATTTGATTCATTCTCAAATTTTCATATTGAAATTGATAAAGATACATAAAATTTAAGTTTAGAACATCATTAAAGATTAAAGACTAGTCAGTTAAAAAACCAAAAACAAATTAAATGGATTGAGTTTTACCTTGAAAAGATTGATCGAAAACTTTCATTAATCAGTCTTTTATTTTTCTTTTACCAAAATTAGAAAAAAATAGAACATAATGAAATCAACATAAAAATATATAAGTCATGCACAAAAAACATTAGACAATCCTAACATTTATTTAAAAATTATTATTCCAAATAATGTGCTTAGTAATTGACAATGATAGTCTTGTTCAATTTATTTGTATAAAATTCATTTATGAACTTATTCCATACCAATATAAATTTTCATCATTAAAGCATGTTTCATTGGATGAAAGGGAATGAGAATGAGAAATGGAATAGTTAAAAAGTTGATATGGTTGGTACTATACAATTAGAATACTTATTCATTAGGGAATGGTTATTCATTTCATTAATGGAAAGACCTTATTATGCTTTTATCGTTCATATCTTTCATATACTCTAAATTTATCCTCACATTAACAAATAATTAAACAATATCAACTTTTCAATACTTTTACTATAAAAATATTAGGCTAATTATATTTTTAATGTTAGAATTTAACAAAAAAAAATTTATATTCATAACATAAATACGTTTATGGTATAAAATTATATAACAAGAAATAAAAATAAAAAAAAGTATAATATATTACATATTTATAATAAAAATCAATTAAATTTTATACTATTAACTATGACAAAAAAAATAATTTTAAGTATTTGTTACAAAAATATATTTTCATTATATAGATTATATGAAAAAAAAATAAATTGGAATATTAAATTATATATTTATTATTTTTCAAAGATCTTATTATTATTAACTTCTATTCTTTTATTTCATTATTGCACTATTTTGCGACGTCAAACATAAAAATGAAATGCAATAATCATTCCTTTCCTTATTAATCGTATATGAAATGGTCATTCCGTTCCGGTTCCCATTCCATCGTACTTTTTCTATTCCATTCAACCAAATGAGCTCGTTCTTTCTTACAAATAGAAAATGGTAATTGAAACACAATTTTTTTTTGAACAAATTTTGTTAGGTTCCTAATTTTGTTTTAATATATTTAGTATCTTATTGTTGGAACAAATTAATTATTTTCTTCTGTTAGGCATTACCAACTAATTTTTACTATGTTTTTAATTATACATCATCCTAACATTGACCAACATGAGTACCTAATTGAACGCCTTCCTCTATAAATTACTGGAGATATGGAGATCTCTCCACATTAACTTTTTCTAGTCAGGATAAGATGGGAAAATTTTCATTCTTTCTAGTTTTCTCTTTCATTTTGCAACAATTTCTTATCATTAGTGTCACTGGTGGAAGCTTTTCGGTGCCATCTTTGTATATTTTTGGTGATTCAGGTACAGATGTTGGAAATAACAATTATCTAAACACTATAGCAAAAGCAAAAGATTGGCCATCTGGCTTGGATTTCAACAATCGAACTGGTCGATTCACCAATGGCAAAACTATAGCAGATTTTATTGGTAAGCTTGGTACTAGTTGAAATTTTTTGTTTCATGTTTGATTAGCATTTTAGTTTCATTGCATTAGAATACATCATTTAACCGTGTATTTGTTGTTTCTCGATATAGCGATAATGTTAGGCTTACCGCCGGCTCCGGCTTACTTGAGTCTTAATGAGGCTGCAAGGTCCCAAATGATCACAGGAATAAGTTACTCATCAGGTGGATGTGGAATTCTTGAAGATACTGGGCCTGTAAGAAACTCATACTTATAAAAGATAGTCAATCGTTCTTTTCTTCACAAGAAACGTATGCTGTTCCACAAGTTATTGTTTCCTTCCGCGTGGTTTTAAATTTTGGTCTAAGTTTTATTATTTGCAATTCTACTATGCAATGATTGCATTTATTTATTTTTTTCATATTTTTTTGCAACTATTAATCGTAATGTAATTATAATCACGATTTTAACTACAATTTTAAAAGCACGTCCCTTATTATCTTAATCTCACTGATATCTAATTGTGCGTGCAGAAAGGTTGCTTGACATTTGATCAACAGATTAAATACTTCACCTCAACTGTGACCGAGGATCTTCCAAAAGCGATAAATAGCAATGGGAAACTAAGTGATCACATAGCCAAGTCCATATTCCTTGTCATTATTGGTACAAATGATTTCAATGGAGATTTTGGTCGTACTTTTCACCTAAAGTTCCACAATAACATAACAACATTTGCACCATTTCTTCTTAATCAAATGCTTGCACGAATTGAGGTTTTCTCCTTATCCTTCGAATTAATTTGGTCCAACAATTTTTTGAGGATCATTACTTTACGAAAATTCCATAAAATCATATGTACTCATTTGAATTACTTTTTCTAACCTTTCGGTTTATCACTCTTTTCCAGAAACTCTACAACCTTGGGGCTAGAAAATTTGTAGTGTTGGATCTCTACATAGGATTAAATCTTCTTGGAAAATTAAAGGAATTGCAATTAAAGCTCTCTGGTTCTACCTTCGCAGTATATTCTACGGCAAATTTGGAAGAGGAGGTAAAAAACAATCCAACAAAATATGGTAAGTAAGAACTAAACTTTACATGTTACTATTATTCGTTTGTTATGACATGTTGTGCATTCCTTCAATCGGGTTCTTTTTGGTTTAGGGTACACCAATATCAAGGATCCTTGTGCAGTCGTCAAAGATAAGAAAATGATACCTTGCAATAATAGGAAAGAGTATCTTTTATGGGACAAGTGGGGACATCGTACTGAGGCCGGTCATGAAATGGCAGCAAAGGACTGCTTCAATAATACTTATGGGAAGTCCACGTGCACTCCCATAATTGAGGAGATTGCTCGTGCTCTATAGTGAGTAATGTATTTTTAATATCTTCTATTATTGGATGCATCCAAACTAATGCAATGGCCTAATTTGTTTTCTCCAAGAGTTATCATCTTTTACTGACCTAGGCTCAATTCGATTACAATTACCCATGGATTAATTAATTTACCAATGTTATCATCATGCAAGAAAAAGAATACCTTTTGTTATATATTTTACTTGTAATTAAAAATTAAGGAAAGTAATCGCTCTTAATTTTGAAGTGGATAAATATTTAATGGTAAATGTAAAAAAGATTGTTAGATATAAGATGTAAATTAAGAAAAATGACTTCTTATAACATAACTTTTCTTATCTTATTATTCAAAGTTTGATAGATTTTTCTTTCACTTAAACAATCTTTTCGGTGAGAAAGAAAATGAATCACCTAATTAGATTTTGAAGTAGCCAAATTGCAATCAAACATGTAATCGTAAGACAAGTGCCGAAGAAGAATTGCCAATTAAACAATATGTTGTACTTGTCGTGATACTTGATTTTTTAATAGCAAACAAATATTACATTTGCTATTGATATATACATTTTTTCCTCAAATTTAACATTACAAAAATTTAATTATGGTAATTTTATATATCATATTAAAATTATGAAAATAGCACATTTATTTTTTTTATATTTTATGCTAGAATCAAATAGAATTTAAATTTAATTTGCTATTAGTAGAAAATATTTTTCAATATCAATATGTACAAAAATGAGTTGTGGTTAAAAAAAATAATAACTAAGGATTTTTTATAATAATAAGAGAGTTTTATCAATTTTTTGTTAACCATGTAATATATAAATGGTTAATAGTATAAAATTAATTTACACTAATAATGGTTTAAATTTAAATCCAATACAATAAACCTCATCAAGTATAGGTGATATATGTACAATTCATCGAAATTTTAAGATGAGTATTCTACCGCATTGCACATTAATTTGTGACATACACACACAGATATACATACATATATATAGATATATGTATGTATATGTATCTATGTATGTATATAATCATTAATTCTAATAAAATTTAAGGGGTGAGAATAATTCATTTTTGGAAATTTTTTCTTTTTATGTAACCCACTTAATTAATAAATTAAATAAAAATTCTCAAATGATTAACATACTATAGAAGACTATTTTAGTAAAAAAAAAGTTCAAATCCATAGATTTATTTTACGGCTAATTATAGTTTTCTTTCTAGTTGAATTCTTTTTCCAATTCTTATGTATGATTCTTTTTAATATATTAAGAGCTAAACTTTATAAAGTATTAGCATTTTAGAAGAGATAATCATATATAATAATCATAAAAAAATTTAAAAATTATTTGTTTAACCAGGACCATTACAAATAATGGAGAGTTAAATTGTGTTATAAATAGTAAATAACATAATAATACGTCTTTAATTCTTATGTTATAAATATATATTAAAAATATTTTATTTATAACATATAACCATTTCATAATCGTAATCTAAATTAAAAGGAAGTTAATAATTTTATGTATTAATCATAAAAAATTCATTTTAAAAGAAAAGCATACTCAATATTCATAAAAAAATTTATGATTTCAATTTACTAATATTTTTTTACTTAAATAGACTTGTAGCATATTAATGATTTGGAAATTTTTATTTAACATTTTATTTGAGAGGGACAATAAAATAGATATAGTGTAAAAAATTGCCTAAAATGAATTGATATTGACCCTTAAATTTTAATGAAATTAACAATTTAGATTTGGCTATTTAATGAAATTAACGATTTAGATTTTACATAAGTCAGTTAGTTATACATTGGAGTCAATTCCCTTCCATAAACACACACATAACCTGGATAAAATTACCATATATCTTTTATTTTTGTCAATTATTCCAATATCAATTATTTTGATCTTCAATTATTTCAATCCGCAACTAACATAATGCATAATTTAAATCAAATTTAACTTTACAAATACAACTTATGAGAGGCATCATGATTTATTGTGATTTGTTAATTATAGATCCAAATTGAATTCTATTCTCCTGAGCTGTGACAAGAACATAAAGTAAAAATAAAATACATCAAGTCTTCTTTATTTTAATTTATGTACCACAATTTTCGAAAACGTACAATTAATCCTTATATTAATATGCAATTAACACAATACTGTTATTTGTAAGTTAAATTATTTAGCACTGTTATTTAGAGGCTCGCCCTTAGCCATGTGGAAAATCCTATGAAAGAACCACTAAGTATAATTAAATAAGAAATTCTTACTTACATGCGAAATGTACTAGGTTTATAGCATTTAAAACTATTATTTAAATACTAAATTATCCACAAGTTTTAATTCAGTGTAGCAATCCTAATTACAATTGTTATATTTAGCCATTCAAATCTTGACATTTTCATGGGTCTTACGTTGATCGTGGGATAAATGTAATAACTGAGTGTGGGTCCCATAAAAATATTTGGAGCTTGCACATTTAAAAGGATGGATGAAGTGTCACAATTAGTGCAATGGAACAATACTCATAAGTAATTTAGTATTTAAAATGTAATTTTAAATGTCTTCATATGATACATTCTATGTACATGGAAATTTCCCTAACAGAATGGTTTGCTTCCTTATTTTTGTGAAAAATTTGAACCTGTAAATTTCTATCATCTAAGCGCTCATTATTGTTATTAATTTCTTCTTCAATGACTAATCTTAAGTCAAATTACAACTCTACTTTTACCATCCACTTGTACTTCACTTTAGTGCACAAAGTTGAAGCCCATTTTAGGCTAAACAAAACTTATGTTGCATTTTAGAAAGATTAAATAGAGTAAAATATAAATGAAAATGGAGAATAAAAAGAGAAAGCAAATAAGAATGCAATGAAATCATGACCTCATAATTATATTAGATAGGGCCAGGAAAGAATTGGATATTCCACTCTACTTTTATATTTAATACATCAAAATAATATAAGAATGAATGGAGAAATAGTAGTTAATGATCTTTGTTAAAAATTGATAAATATCTTATTAAATAATTTAATATAATAAAATATATGATATAATTAATAATAAAAATTTGTCATATTTTAAAATCTATTATCAAAATTGCAATGGACAACACATTTTTATAGTAAAAGTATAAAAATTCTAATTTAGTAAACTGTTTATATTAAATAATTTTTATAAATAAAATAAAAATATTCTGTTCTATTTTTTATTTTAAAAAATATAATCATTAGAACATTTTAATGGAGAAAACATTGAAAAATTGATATTATCTTATTATTTTTTAATGAAGAGTAATATTGTAATATATGACAGATACAATAGGTAAGGAATGTCATTCCTTAAATAATAGAATGACACATTGTATCATTTTTGTTGTAGATTGGATTATGGACATTCTTTTTCTGTAATGTTTACCAAGCAAACCTTTTTTTTTAATCGATTCAAAATTTTTAAATTTACCTCCAAACTATTGAAATGGAGCTTAACAAACTTCAAGAGCACAAATTCACTCTAAGAGAAAAAGAAAATTTGAGAGGAATAGGTTATGTATACTATTTCATATTGTTTGAAATTTTTGTTTGTTTTTCCATAAGAAAACTTGTAAAATCCATAAAAAAATCGTGAGTTTTTTAACATAAAAATTCACGCCAAAGTTTTAATGGATTTTTTTAAAAAAAAAAATTCAATGGACATAATTTTGTTTGAAATAATGAAACTTTTGAATTTCATTAGTTATTGTTGAATTTTTTTTTTATTATTTTTTATGGACTATATTTGTTAAAAATTTTGAATATTAAAAATTGGAGATTTCTAGTGCCAAACAGTTGTAGTTGTAGTTGCAGTTATGCTAAGATTAGTAAAATTGTGAATAAATTGTGGCTATTGAGGTGCAAATTTGCAAAATATTACGTTTAATATTGCTATTGCTAGTCACAATTTAAAACATTGCTTACAATAGGGGATGTTTAGATGCTCAAAAATCATAAAACAGATGCTTGGTTAGCATAGTTGCAATGGTTATTGTTGGTGTCATTGGTGTTCTAATATCTATTATTGGATATATTAGATAATACTAGTAGATAAATCATCAAAGATTTAGGAGAAATTATAAAAATAATTCTCGAGGAAAACTAGTTAGCCACTTTTGTAACCTGCATAATTGGACTTATAGGGTGGGATTAGATCTGCAATGGTAGAAAAAACTTGTAATAAATAGATGGTAATCAATTTCTTTTGTTGTTGGTTGTTAATGGATTAAATTTGATGAAGTTAATATGACATTTTCTCTTATTGATCTATTATTCTTTATTTTTTTATAACTTAAAAAATATTAATCATTGTTAAATTTATTTTTCATAACTATATCTAATTCTATCTAGTTGAAAGTATAATTCCATAAGATGTTCTATTGCTTAAATGGATAAGCATCTTCATCATCACTAATTTTGAAATGATGTTTGTGCTCTTCGTTGTTTTTCTCTCTTTAATTTTTCTCTTTGTAGCCGACTATGGAAACGGTACTTAAATAATCAATTAACACATATGATAAATTCTATCAAGTGTCAATTAATCCTAAAAATTTAAGTTATTAGGAAGAGGTTTAGGAATTGTTTTATTATAACTCTAACCTGTCTTTTACTAAGAGCTTAAGTGGTTAGAAGAAAGTTTGACAATGATTTTAGTATAATTTTAACCCTCCTTATTGATAGTATGATTAATAAAATACAAAATAATAAAATTATTCTCAATAATTTATGAGCGTACTTGGCACATAATTTGATAAAGTCATTATTAGTCTAGATAATGGTGATGAGTAAAGTTGCAAGCTACTTCACCTCTTAGGTTATCCAAATAGAGAAAAAAAGAAAAATATTTTCAAGAGTGGAAATCCTTATTGTGCATCACTAAATGACAATTTTAATCTCTCTATTTAAGATCAAACTTGTGATAGGAAATTACTAACTACTAAAAGACTGTAGATTAAGACCTTTATCCCTATGGGCTTATGCATAATCTAACCTATCATAGATCATACACATTAAACTAAAGCCCAATCTGTTCTATGCTTAATATTAAAATATAAAATTAATTACTTAAATAAATATTCTAATAAATTAATTACTGCTAATCCATATAAATATATCTAAAATAAATTATTTATTTTATTTTAATATAATAATCTCCTACTTGATAGCATTAATTAATTACATAGAGTATTTGAAATAGCAATAATTAAGCAATTAGTATATATTAATCTTTCAACTTAATTCAAAGAATGAGAACATATAGAATCACTAAATTCGATAGGAAAACAAGTGATGTTTAAATATAATTGTCTCATAATCTAAAAAGAATAGAATAAAGTTAATCTTTTAACCACAGCTTAGAAGAGAAATAACTCAAAATCATTGAATCCAATAGGGAAATAAATGATTTATATATGTATAAAACATATTACTAATATTATAATATCCAAATTAAGCAATTATAACATAAGTGGTCTCAAAAATTAACAAAATAAAGTTAGTCTTTCAACTACAGTTCAAAAAAGAAACAACTCAAATCATTAAATTCAATAGGAAAACAAATAATGTATCAAACACATTACCAATATTTCAACATCCGAACTAAGCAATTATTACACAAGTAGTCTCAAACATTAACAAAATAAAATAAAATAAGCATATCCTATACTCCCTTAAACTAAGGCTTCATCAAAAGATTTAACAAGACTCATATGAGTTACATGATTCATAAATAATCCTATAAGTAAGCCTTTAGTTAATGGATCTGCCAGCATATCTGTACTAGGGATGTGTTTAATGCGAGTCTAAGATTCAACAATCCTCTCTCTAGCAAACAGGAGTGTAACATCAAAATGTTTAGTAAGACTAGAATTCCTGTAGTTTTGAGAGAAATACAACAGAAGAATTATCATAAAAAATTGTAAGAGGTCGTGATATAAAATCAACCAAATGCATGCCAGATATCAACTTCCTTAACCATACGGCTTGACAAGTGGCTTCATAACATGCAATATACTCTGCTTCCATAGTTAAGGTAGCTGTAAGTGTCTGCTTAACATTTTTTTATGAGATAGCTCCTCTAGACATCATAAAGATGTATCTAGATGTTGACTTACGATCATCTATACATGAGGCATAATCAGAATCTGAATAACTAACAACCTTAGGTGAATTAGATCGTCTATAAGTCAACATGTGATTTTTTTAGTACCTTGAAGATACCTCATTACCTTCTTGGTTGCTTTCCAATGATCCATCCCAGAGTCACTCAAGTATTTTCCAAGTACACTAATAGCAAAAGCTATGTCTGGATGGGTGCATACTTATGCATACATAAGACTACTAATAGCGGAAGCATAAAGAATTTTATCCATTTCAATCCTTTTAATATTAGTCTAAGGGCACTATGATTGAGAAAGCGTATCACCTTTCTAAGTAAATGTTGGACTAGAAGCACAAGTATCCATTTTAAATTTTTTAAGCATTTGTTCAAAGTAATTAGCTTAAGACAAACCCAAAATCCCAAGAGTTCTATCACGATGGATCTAAATTCCAAGAATAAAAGATGCTTTACCAAGATCCTTCATATCAAAATAGCATGACAACATGTGTTTTGACTCACCTGAAAATTAATTAAGTTACTAGCCAATAAAATGTCAATAACATGGAGCACTAATATAACAAATACACGATATAGTTGTTCAATATTGCAAGCCTCTAAACCCTTTGAGAACATCCTAATTCAATCGCTGGCTTATCAAGTTCTTCAACATGAAAATCTTTATTTATCTAAACTAGTATTATCAACATTATCTCCTCTAGTAGGTGAAGGAGTCAAAATAGGTATGGGTAGAATAGCAGCCCTCTCATATAGATTGATAGTCCTAAGCATTGAACTCCCACTATATAAGCCATCTTCAAAAATAAAATGCCCAACAGATTCAATTATCTTAGTAGTATGAGTGGGACAATAAAAAATCTACAACCTTTTAATCTAGTATAATATCCAATAAAGAATCCACTAATTATTCTGAAGTGTAATTTTTTTAACTAGGGATTATGTGGTCTCACCTCTACTTTACAATCTTACTCTCAAAATGTTTCAAAATCTGAGAAATCTAGGTCTAACAACACATACTGTTTTACCAATCTTTTTAATCCCTTTCTAGAAAAGTGGCCTAAATGTTAATCCCACAAAATGGAAGAATTCTCACTTATTCTAGGATATTTATACCCAATCATAACATTGATAGGAATATCAGAAGACCCAACAAGACAATCATTTAAATTTAAATGATATGGACCATTTTGTAAGGTGGCATACCAATAATAGCAAAATCATAATAAATTTCAATCTTTTTATTTTCTTATCAAAAGGAATAACTACAATTATCCAAAATAAAACTAGAAATCAAATCCCTTCTCACAGAAGGTACATAAATGACATTATTCAAATTAAAATGTGTCCAAAAGATAAACATAAAGAAAGAATGATCTTATGTATTCAATTTTAACCCTACTTCTTGCTACTCCCAATATAGTCTTTCCCGTCTCACTTAGGATCTGCCTATTTCTGAGCCCCTTCTTGCTCATACTTATTCTTTAGCTTATAACACTAAGACATTTTGTGTTTAGAAATCTTGTAATAATTGCACTTGCCCTTAAATTTCTTTTGTTGTCCCTTGCCCTTATCACTACCTTTTTGAACTCAGGCTTTCTAAATATTTGTGTCTCTAGTTTGTTTCCTTTTTTATCACTACCACTTGACTTACTATTGGATCCTTGAGACAAGTAATAGATAGAAGGCGGTTGTGAGTTATTCTTCATAGTCTCCTCCTTTTGAGTTACTATAGAAATCATTTGGTTTATTATGTACTTTCCCTCTTATGAATTATAGGAGGTTCTTAGGTAGCTATATTCAACTAGCAAAGACTGAAGGACTCTATAAATCGAAGTACTCTCTCTTATATCAATGTCATATGATCTCAGCTTATTGTAGTAATGAATTATCTTCATAATGTGCTCCCTAACACCCAAAATACCATCATAACGAGTGTTGTCAAATATAGAGAGGTAGTAGACTTTTTGAGTCTTGTCAAGTTTCTTGAATTTTTCACCAATAGCTTTCATGTATTTCACAGCAATATCTTTATTTGGGATACTCTCTATAATTTCCTTTTCAATAGTGAACTTAATCACTGGTAAACAGATCCGGTTTGACTCATTCCATTGTTTGTAATAGATCTTATCTGCAATACTAGACTTAGGTAAGAGATCAAGCGACTTTGGTTCTCTAAAAGCTAAATTTTCCTTAAAGATTGTCAGGTACATGTTCAAAGACTCTTTCTATTTATCATAATTTATTCTATTAAGAGTCCTTATCATAGATAGTTGTTGAAAGGTTGAGACTAATACTACAAGATTGAAAATTTTTAATTATGTGTTTACAACATAATTTTAATACAAGATTCACAATTAAATAAAAATCAGTCAAACAACTATTATGACAAAATGGCATCAATGAAATTACATATACCGTATGATTTAGCTTGTTGAGTCTACACAAGAATGTAATCAATATAGTCATACTAATAAGGTATAAGAAACATTAAAACATTATAAATATTGTATGCTTATTCAAAGGAGTCTAAACCCTAAAATTACATTAATAATGTCACATCGATAAGGTGTATCCATCATCAATGAAATATCCTTCTAGATATCCTAGAAGGATAATATTTTATGTAAAACAGTCTTAACATATCTTTAATATATCATTGGTGTGAATTAAATGGTTTTGGGTATCCACATATGTATGAAATTACATAACTAAAGGTTCAAAATTTATCTAATATATCTATGTCTATAATTAGAGAGAGTGACTACCTATCAAGCCCAAAAACATTGTGAAAAATGTTCATGAATTTTTACTGGCTAAAATTCCATAAATGAAATGCATTTTTATACTGTATAAATGTTACAAAATTCAAAATATATATTTATTCGCCATAAAATTTTTTGAAAAATTATAGATAAATAGAAAATTAAATTCTACACAATTGGGCCAAAATTAGGCCCTAAAGACCTTGCAAGAGGGTCGCACATGCTTGCACGCACGTGGACCTACAAGTGGGTCTTGTAGCAGTTTAGTTGGTCAACTGACTAGTATGTGAAACTCACGTGTGGTTAGCTAGCTAGTCAAACCTTGGGCGTTAAATCCATATGCTTGGGCATGTGCTACTCATGTGTGGTAGTCATTTGTCTGCCTAATAGGCGCATAAGGCACTCACACACCTCTGACGTGTGGCACTTACTATGCCTAGGTTTAACGAAGCTTTTAGCTCCAACTTTCATGGCATTTTTCTACCATTAATGGACCTTTTAAGCTCCAAAAATTTCATTTTAGCCTCTCTTAATGTCAGAAAAATTTATCTAGCCTATTTTTGACACTAACCCATGTATTAATCCGAAGAAAATAAAGGTTTAATAGTGTGCGATTAAAACATACAAGATTTCTAAAATTAAAAAATTTTATGTCTTCATACCCAATAATTACAAAATCAAAATATAATTAAACAACAATATAATATTTTAGATGTGTATAAGAACAAGATTCATGATTCAATTAAAAGAAAAACAGATCCAAATTGTCTCGGAATCAAAAAATCCTAATTTCAAAGGTTCCACACACTGAAAAGAAAGAAAGGAAAAATCTTATGAATTTTTCCAAGAGAGTTAAAAAATTGCTCATAATTAAATAATCTATACTATCAACATTCCTGTGATACCATCTGTTAACAGTATGATTAATAAAAATACAAAACAGTAAAATTATTCTAAATAATTTATGAGCATACCTGGTACATAATTTGATGAAGTCATGATTAGTTTGGATAAAGATGATGACAAAGTTACAACCTATTTCATCCTTTAAGTTATTTAGATAGAAAGAGAGAAATATTTTCAAAAGTGGAAATCCTTGTTATGCATCACTGAATAACAACTCTAATTTTTCTATATGAGGTTAGACTTATGATAGAAAATTATTGATAACTAAAAGGTTATAGGTTGAGACCTCTACCTATATAAGCTTATGCATGATCCAACCCATTATGGATCATACATATTGAATCAGGGTCTAATCTGTTCTATGCTTAATGTTAAAATACAAAATTAATTATTTAAATAAATATTCTAATAAATTAATTAATACTAACCCATATAAATATATCTAAAATAAATTATTTATTTTATTTTAATATAACACTCCTATCATGCAATAGACTTTAAAGCTTGAAATGTTGATATAGCAAAAACTTTCCTTATCTTGTGCTAGAATTTAATTAGAAATTTGTAGGTAGCATGAAATGAACATTTTAACTTTTAGTTTAGGAGATTCTAATACAATAAGTATCAAATGTTCCTTAAAGCTGAAGCTATTATGAATAGGCCTAAAAATAATTTTATTATAACTTAAAAAAATTCCATCATTTTAAATGAAAGACATTGATTGCTATTTTTACCACAATCATAATGTTTTTTCTTCATTTTTGTCTATATATGAGGGAAAGAATTAAATTTATGAACTTAGGATAGGCAATTACAATTAATTTATTAGAATGTATTGCTTTTTCTAATTTTAACTTTTGAACACAAAATTTATTCTAATAATACTAAGTTGTTGGAAAATATTTCAATTAGGATACTTAGAGTTGTAGAGTAGTAGTGACTAATAATAAAATAATGATAAAAAAATATATCTCATGTTACTTTTGGTTCTAAAGCCTAATTTGTTCACATGGATTATGGGTCTAATTACGTACTCTTGCATAATATTGAGAAGTATTTCATGAATTTGGGGCTTATTCAATTATAATTTTTTGGATACTAATTATTATTAGATCATTAAGCAATAGATAAATTTTTTGATCTCATCGTTACTTTATTTTTTTTTCCATATTTCCTTGCAAACTTCACTTTCAATGGTGATCAACACCTAGGAGACACATGGAACACTTAAGGATGGTTTATTCAAGAAACTTAATTATTCCGATAAAAAAAAAAGAATCATGGCCTTTTCAATGGAGTTAACTAAAAGCTTAACATTGCAAATTTTACAACAAGATCGAAACAAGTAGAAAAGTATCTAAAAATGCATTTTAGTCCATATACAAGACATTTATTAAGGAGCATTTATGATGTTAGAAATATAAATTTTTCAAAATTTTATATGTTTTAATTTACAATTAATTCTAAAAACTTCATATTCAAATTGATAAAGATACATAAGTTTTACAAAAATTTAAATTCAAAACATCATTAAAGATTAAAGATTAGTTAATTAATAGATAAAAAAATTAGAAAGATTGGGCTTTATCTTGATCAAAAGATAGATCGAAAACTTACATTAACTAATCTTATTTATTTTTCTTTTACAAAATTAGGGTAAAAAGAATATTATGATCTTAACTTAAAAACATATATGAAATGCACAAAAATATTAAACAATTTTAACATTTATTTAAAAATTATTATTTCAAATAATGTGCTTAGCAATCCATTATTCTAATCTTGTCTAATTTATCTATACAAACTTCATTTATGAACTCATTCCATAAAAATATAAATTTTCATCATTAGAGCATACTTAATTGTATGAACAAGAATGAGAATGAATGAGAAATGAAATAGTGTCGATTTGGTTGGCATTATATGATAAGAATGCTTATTCTTTACGTAATTGTTATTCATTTTATTAAACGATAGAATTTAAAGTAATGAAATGATCTTTTTACATCTTTATCTTTTTTATATATTATAAATTTATCTTTATATTAATAAATAATTTAGCAATATTAACTTTTCAATACTTTTATTATAAAAATATTTTGGTATTTGTATTTTTAATGATAGAATTTAACATAAGATATTTTGTTTATATTCATAAAATAAATATTTTTATGTTTTAAACTTATATAACATAAAATAAAATTCAATAATGTAGAATATATTATTCATTTATAATAAAAATCAATTATTTTTTATAATATTAATTATGATAATAGAATATAATTTCAATTATTTGTTAAGTAAATATGTTTTATTAGATAAATTATATAATAAAACATTCAATTTAGAATATTAAGTTATATATTTATTGTTTTTCTAAATATATTATTATGTGGAATGGTTATTACATTCCCATTTCCATTCTATTCCTTTTTTCATTTCATCAAACCAAATAAGTTTATACTTGCTTGCAAATAGAAAATGGTAATTGAACTACAATTTTATTCTAAACCAATTTTGTTAGATTCCTAATTTTGTCTTAATATATATAGTATCTTATTGTTACATCAAAAATAATTATTTTCTTTTGTTAGGCATTACTAGTTAATTTTCACAATGTCTTTAATTATACATCAAACTAAAATTAACCAACATGAGTACCTAATTGAACACCTTCCCTATAAATTACTAGAGATGATGAGATCTTTTCATATTAATTTTTTGTACTCAAAATAAGCTAGAAAATTTTAATTCTTTTTAGTTTTCTCCTTCATTTTGCAACAATTTCTTATCATTAGTGTCGCTAATGGAAAATTTTCACCACTAGCTTTGTATATTTTTTGTGATTTAAGTATAGATGTTGGAAAAAATATTTATCTAAACACTACAACATAAGTAAAAGATTGGTGATCTGACTTGGATTTCAACAATCAAATTAGTTCATTGACCAATGGAAAAACTATAGTAGATTTTATTGGTAAGCTTAATACAAGTTGAATTTTTTTTCATGTTTAATTAATAGTAGAAAACTTTTGTTTCATTGTATAATAATACATCATTTAAGCATGTATTTCTTTTTTTTTGAAACAGTGATAATGTTGGGCTTACCACTAACTCTCACTTATGTTTTAACAATGTTGCTAGGTCCCAAATGATTACAAGAAAAAGCTATTCATTAGGTGGATATAGAATTCTAGAAGATATTAGACCTGTAAGAAACTTATAATTGTAAAAAATATTCAATTGTTCATTTTTTTCATTAGAAATGTTTGTTGTAGCACAAGCTATTGTTTCCTTTATTCTAGTTTTATATTTTGGTCCATAGATTAATTATTAGCAATTTTACTATCCAATGATTTTATTTATTTTTTCATTTTTGCAACTATTATTGCAATGTAATTACCATCTTGATTGCAATTACAATTTTAAAACCATGTTCCTTGTTATCTTAGTCTTAGTGACATCTAATTGTGCATGCAAAAAGTTTGTTTGATATTTGATCAACAAATTAAATACTTCTCCTCAACTATGATCAGAGATATTCCAGAAGTGATAAATATCAATGGGAAACTTAGAGCTCACTTAGTTAGGCCTATATTTCTACTTATTATTGGCATAATTAACTTTAATGGAAATTTTGGTCATACTTTTTCACTTGAAGTCCCACAATAACATAACAACATTTGTTCCATTTCTTTTTAATCAAATGCTTGCATGAATTGGGGTTTTTTTTTCTTATCCTTTTAATTAATTTGGTCTAATAATTTTTTAAGGATAACTAATTTCCAAAATTTCATCAAGTTATATGTAATCATTTAATTTATTTTTTTCTAACCTTGTGGTTTAACACTTCTTTTTAGAAATTCTACAATCTTGGAGCTAGAAAAATTGTAGTGTTGGATCTTTACATAGGAATAAATCTTCTTGAACAATTAAAGGAATTGGAATTAAAGCTCTCTAGTTCTATATTCATAGTATGTTCTGCCATAAAGATAGAAAAGAGACTAAAAACAATCCAAAAAAATATGTTAATTAAGAGTCAAAATTTTCATATTATTATATTTGTTAGTTATGCATGATATGCATTCCTTCAATCGGGTCCTTTTTTTTAAGGTATACTAATATCAAGGATTCTTGTGTACTTTTCAAAGAAAAGAAATAGTACTTTGTAATAATAGGAAAGAATATCTTCTATAGGACAAGTGAAGACATGGTATTAAGGTTAGATATGAAATGACCAAAAAGGATTGCTTTAATAATACTTAAGGAAAGTTCACTTGCACTCCTACAATTAAAGAGATTACTTGTGCTCTTTGGATTATATAACAAGTAATGTATTTAGAACATCTTTTAATATTGTTTGCATCAAAACTTATGTAATAGCCTCCTTTACTTTCTCCAAGACCTATCATCTTTTATTAACATAGGCTCAATTCCATTACAATTAAGTGTGGATTAATTGATTTAACAATGTTATCATCATCTAAGAAAAAAAACACCTTTTGTTATATATTTTATTTGTAATTAAAAAATAAGGAACACACTTCCTCTAAATTTTGAAATGGATGAAAGTTTAAAGCTTTTTGTTAAAAGAGATTGCTACATATAAGATGTGAATAAAAAAATGACTTTTTATAACATAATTTTTCTTATGTTTTCATTCAAACTTTGATGGAATTTTCTTCCCTTTGAATGAACTTATTAGTTAGCATGAAAGTTAATCACCTAAGTAGATTTTCATTGAAAAATAACCACATACTTCATAGGTTTTCAACAAAATCAGGAAGCATAAAACTTAGTTTTTCTAAGTTTTACAGTTTGCAAATTTAGGCATTCTTAACCCTAAACTTTGCACATTATTTAATCAAGCAAGAAAATTATTTTTCCTTAATTATTCAAGCACATAAGCATGTTTTCTAGACCAAAACTGCACCTTTTCATCATATAACAACTTCTAAAAGTTGAGAAAATAGCCCCAGACTTGTACTAGGTTTTAATAAACATCTTTATACTTGAAATTTTCATTTTAAATATGAAAATTTTCTTATATTTTCAAAAAATTTCAAAAACTAAAATATAGACATTAGATGTCATTTTCTAACCTTTTTCATACTCAAAGTAAGTTTCACAAGTTGCAGTAATCATAATTTTTGAAACCAAACTGCTCATTGAATTGGACAAAGAATTGGTTCGCTAGTTCTACCAGTGATTCAATGGTTGAATTGGTTTAAATTAGACAATAAAAGTTATATATATTACTGAAAGTCTTAAATACATAATTCAATTCTTAGATATTACTCAAAATTTATAATTCATAATTCAAGCAACAAAACAACACAAGTTGATGATAGAAACAAGAGTTATATAATAATGATTTAAGACAAAAATAAAATATAACAAAGGTTCATGGCATATAAGAAAAATTTTGCTCCAAGCTCATCATTGTCTAATTCTTTATCATTATGTGAGTTTCTTGGTTCTTAATGGCCATTTGAAGCTCCATCTACTTCGTCTTTATCTTCATCATTATCAATCTCATCCAAATTTAAGCTATCTACAAGAATTTAATAATCTACATAAGAACACAAAGTAATACAACTATTTTCAATATTAAAAAAAATAATAGAAGAATGGTAATATAACAGACCATGATCATATTGAAAGTTTTCAATGTCACAATTCTAGAGCATAGAGTGAAGGGATTCAACTTTCTCAATAGTTAAACTTGGTGGCTCATCTTCCAATACCTATTTGGCATTATTAACATATGATTTAAAATTAATTAGATAATAACTCCACTTCTTGAAGTAATTTCTATATTATTCATCACATAACATCAATGTTAAAAATAAAGATAAGTAAAATAACAATAAAAACAAATCAAAGTAAGTATACAAAATAAAAATACCTCTGTTGTAGCCTTAAGTTGTAATGACCATAAATAAGATCATTAAGCCTTTGGTGCTCCAATCCATTTCTTTTTTTTTTTTTGAATGGATATGTTCAAATACACTCTAATTTGTTTCACAACCTAAAGCATTACATGTTTGGCTTAAGAAACGAATTGCTAACTTTTGCAAATTTGGTGCATCAGATCCATAGCATTGCCACCACTCATCTAAATGTTACATATAATATATTAATATGTATACATTTTAATAACAAAAAGTAATTCAAACCCATTAAAATTAGAATTAAAAAAATTTACTTGGCATTATAGTAGTGTGATCATTTATAGCTACTTTTCTTCCAAAATCTCCTTCGACATTTTTTAAGACTCTCATTTCATTTGTAAGCTTAGATTGCCATAAGAATACATCTCAATGACATCAATAAGCCTAGATGTGGTTTACTTGTGCTTCCCTATCTCATTAGGGTTATATTGGTAGGCTAGATTCAACCAATAACTAGCAACAAGATTTTTATGTAATTGGTTATCCCAATGAGAGTCTAAGATTGCCAAGTAAGGAGCAACTACTTTTTTTCTCCTTTGAAATCTAGTAATCATATCCTTTCAAGTTTTATGTATAGTTGCATACAATAACCCATGGTAGGTTTATCCTTGCTATCCACAAGATGTAAGACACGAATAAGTGGCTCAGTGAGTTTAACAATAGTAGCACATGCTACCCAAAACTCACTAGATAACATATTTTCTAGAAACTTCTTCCTTTTTCTTTCTTTACTATATAGAGATCATGTCCATTCATTACATGTCACCAATACTCTAAATGCATCTTTTTAAGCTAAGATACTTTCCAAAGTAATAAAATAAGTGGTGAAATGAGAAGGAGTAAGGCGAGGTATTTTCCTTCCATTTGTATGCTTTCTCATCAAATGCAATACAAAGTAATGATTGTAAATATACTTGGTAATCTTAGCAGCTTGGTTCATAATATCACTTACCCCATCTAACTTTCCAATATCTTACAATATCAAATTAATACAATGAATAGCATAAGGGGACCAATAAAGTGTAGGAAACTTTGCCTTTAGCCTTCAACGTTCTTCTAATAGCAACATAATTTATAGCATTATCAGTTACTAATTGAACAACATTCTCTAGGCCAACAAATAACATAATCTCCTTAAAGAATTTGAATAAAACATCATTTGCCTTAAAAACATCAAAAGCATTAATAAATTTTAAGAACACAATTCCCCTTGGACAATAAATAAGAAAATTAATTAAAGTTCTCCTATATTGATTAGTCCATTCATCAACCATAATAATGCTCCTATCTCTTTCGAAGTTGTGCGATAACTATTAATGGAATTCTTCACTTCCTTAACATTTTTAAGTAATAATTAACCATGAAAATTATATAAATCAAGACCTTTGTATCTAACACCCATAGTAGTAATAGCATCAGTCATTGGTTGATAATATGCTAAATTAAGAGCATTGAAAGGTAAACAAGCATCAATCATTCATTTAGAAATAACAAGATTGCACCTTTCCTTAGCTTTCTTTGTTTGCAATGCACTTTTGATGGTAGGTTGTGTTCCAGGTATAATTCTAGGCATGAAATAAGAACCTATACTAGTAACTTTTTTGCCTTGTTTATTAGATATCATCTTTGATCTCTCTTCTAGCTTATATTGCTTATTTGCACTTCCATTAGCTACCCCTTGTACTTTATCACCATCATCTTCATCTATAAAATCAAGACAAAATGGATTGCTATTTTCAAATTCATCATCTTTAGCTTTTCTTTTCTTGTTGGCAAGGATAAGAAAAAATTGCTCCATTTAATAGTGAACATCTGGTGGAACCTTCTTGCGTGCACCAACTTATCCTTTTTGGCTAGTTAGATGTTGTTTGAAATGATAAACACCACCTTATTTTAGAACTTCATTACAATATAAGCACAATATATGGCCCCTTCCACAAGTATTAGTGAAACGTTTGTAATGTCTGCAAGTTAGGTTAAATTTCCCTTTATTTGAATCATTAATTCCTTCACTTGAAGGTCGAGTGGATTCTATTGTTGATTGGGTTATAATAGATTCCATTTCAATCCTATAAAAAATTAAAGTTTAAAATTAATATTAAAAATTGTTCAATAAAAAACTAAGAATCTTTCCTTTAAAAAAGGTACATTACAATTTTGTCTCTAAATTTATTAGGAACGTTGAATTTAAACCTAAGAAAGAGCCCACATACAACAAATGCCCCAAACAAGTGAAATAAATCAAACTATTACACTTACATAGTTGAAACATGAATGATAGTATGATTGAGACATAATAAAGAAATTTGAAATCCTTATGCTACAAGAATCTACAAATGAATCTTTATGAGACTAATAATTAATTAAAAGCTTCATCAACTTTAAAGAGTTTGGTTTCAAAACTTTTCCTCTAAAAAGTAATTGCAACATGCTAGTTTAAATTCAATAAGAAATTCTTTTCACTCTTTGAAATGTATAAATTACTAATAACAACATATTAGTGATGTAACTATCAAACTCAGATTAAAATAATAATTAAGAATATGAGATAGGATTAATTAATAATGAGGTCTTCCAAAATATCCTTTTTCTTTCAATTATTTTAAGTCATCAAAATACATGGCTACCATTATATTGAATTATTCTAAAAAATAATTTACAGAAACTACTAATTCATAGTTGATATAAATAAATAAGGTGCTCCACTCAAGCAAAGGTATAACATAGAAACTTACAAGCTTTCTCTTAAGTTCAAATTCTAAGTGCTAGCTTATCAATAGCCAAAGTATATCATCAAGAATCCAACTTATCCTCATACAGATGCAACTTATATTAAATGACATTAATCATTTATCATTTACTAAATACACCTATTTGAACTATTGAATCTGAACTAGGAAAATATACTTCTTACAAGTTGCAGGTAGACTATTCCATGATGAAATAACAAATAGCCAAAGTGTATCATCAAGAATCTAACTTATCCTCATGTAGATGCAACTTATATTAAATGACATTTATCATTTATCATTTACTAAATACACCTATTTGAACTATTGAATCTGAACCAGAAAAATATACTTCTTGCAAGTTGCAGGGTAGAATATTCCATGATGAAATAATAAATAGCAGAAAAGTTTAAAAATCAAAATGTAACATAAAAAGAAGAAATTCTAACTTGAAGAAGGAGAGATCAGCAACAATTGAGCTGAAAAACCTAGCATAACCATAGGGCTAGCCACCAGGGATAAGGAGAAAGAGAGATCATGGTACAGTGGCCATTGGAAAATCAAAAAATGATCTCGTGGTGTCATCTATCATAGTAGGTTACTGGTAATATGAGCCTATGGTGCAATGTGAGCCTGTATGGGAGGTGCATCTAACTTTTCAAGTCTTAAGTCTACACAAGGTAAAGTTTCTATTTCTTTATTTTTGTCTAAATTGGAAGTTCTCGTTATGTTTTGCTTTTTGAATTTTCTATCTAAATCTATTTTTGTTTTGCTTTCTTTTTTAAAAGATAGGGTTAGTTCAATAGAAATCGGCTAATCCATATCGGTTCCCAATTCAACCACTGGTCCAAACTGATTCTCACCAATTCTATTGCACTTTTGGTATATTTTCATTTACCAAACCGGTTACCTAGCTTGGTCACCGGTTCACTAATTGGACTAGCCAGTCTAGTCCAATTTTAAAAACATTGACAATAATGATCAACCATCAAACAACATTAAATGAAATAAAACTTCCTTTGAAATACTAACTTTTCGTATAACTTTTTATGGAAAGACCCAAAATTTTCCAACCTTGTTTTCACCACTTAGAAAACCTCATTCAACTATTTTCTCATTCAAATAAATTGCATAAGTAGTAACATATTTGACTAAAAAAAGCTTTTCAAGGAAATATTTTTTTCTTGAAAATAATTTTTTAATGTTATTTTTTAGCATAAAACCAAAACTCTTTAAGCATTTTTTCAAATATGCTTTTTGCTTCAAAACCTAGAGATAAATGTTTAATATCATCTTTTAATTAGTATAGAATATAGTGTAACAAGTTTTTCTCACCACACAATAAGGTACTTGAGGGCTTCCAAATATTTTTCAAAGTTGGTTTTAGTTTAAAACTTTGATGTAACCATCATATACTATTCATATTCGGGTAGAAAATAATATATATTTAATTTCATCATAAAAATTAAAACTTTCCTCTTGGTTTAATGAAAAAGCCTCATAAGAATCACATAATGCTTTCTCACAATAAGTTTTGTTTCTTTCTTGAATAAGACATGTTTTTCAAACATTTGTTTCTTCAAATATTAATTAGAGAAATCATTTTTGCAAATCTCTTTTTGCTTTCTTTGCAAAATCTTTCCTAAAATTCTTCCTTTAGAAAAAGGAATTCAATTATTTTTTTTCAAATCATCACTTTAACAACATAAAAAAAGTTTCAAGAAAACACTTTTTCTAGTAAATCTACTATAAATATCATAACTTTAACATACTATCAATCAAAGCACATACACACACACACACACACATATATATATATGTGTGTGTGTGTGTGTATATATATATATATATATATATATATATATATATATATATATATATCATACATAAAAATCTTCTTAAATGAAAACTAATAAGAAAATAAATAAATCTCAAGTCATTTAAATGAGCTTGCTTGCTTTATTTTACTACACCTAAGATTCTAGTTGTCATCCAAAATAACTTGAAGTTAGTAAGAGAAATCTTGAAAGAACTATGAAAATGAAAGGAACCACTAGAGTATATAAGCTTCTACCTTCACTTTGCTAATTACAAGAGCTTAATATCTAATAATTCTTAAAGAACTTCTAAGAAACTATCACAATCTCACTAGAAAATGTAGAAAAAGAGGATAAACACATTAGGAAAATATGAAAGAACTTCACTTCTTCTCTTTCTAGGAAAATTGTAGCTTGCTTTTGTTTAATGCAGGGAATGTTTTAACTAAGCACCTCTATTTCTAGTGGTGGGATTAAGTATCCTTCAAGCATTACTCTAACTAGATGACTTTATTCCTTTATGTTTCAACCAAGGCATATAAGGTTTGATCTCACTTTGATGAGTTAAAATCTAAGTCAAGGTTATCATATATTCCTAATACTAGAATATTCCTTCACATTTAAGACACTCTTATCTCTATGATGACTATGCTCATCTTTAGAAGATTTTTTATTGCTCATCAATTCAACACATGCTAATAGACATCAAAATATTTGTCCATCAAACTTATCATCTTTTTAATTTTTAATAAAACCATAATTAGGGGATTCACTTAGAAATTATGCTAATGCTTTAAAGTTAAGTCATTTTTTCCTTTTACTCCTCAAAACCATGAATACTTCCTTATTATCCATAAATTTACCATTTTATCCTCCTTTAATTTCCAAAGAATGCTTTTAAGTAAAAAATTTATATTAATTGAAAATTCAATCAAACTTAGATCTTGAATGCTTTCTAAAACCACTTCAACTTTTATTAATCTTTTTCTTCAATAGTTTCTAATAAAATTCGAAACCTTTTAGGATTAATGGATACTTCTGATAATTAGCCATTAATAAACACTTTCTAATTTAATTTCATTTATTTTTGTCTACTAGATTTTTATCAAGTATTACAATTTCAACCCTTCAAAGAAAATTCATCTCCAAATTTTCATTAACAAGATAAGAAAATACAAAATTGCCAATAACTTAGGTAAAAGCTTTAGAGCATTTTACTAAATAATTTCAATGTCCATTTTTTATTCCCTACATCGCTTCTTGCTCATTTCCTAAACTACTTTAATTATTGGAATTTCCTTATATCTTAACTTCTTAACTTATTTATCTATTACTTTAATTGGTTTCTCCATGTTAGTCAGCTTTTAGTCCAACTAAATAGGTTCTTTTTTTAACACATAGGGACTTATTTAGGATATATTTCTATAACATTGACACATAAAAGATAGGATATATCACTTCTATGTTTTCTAATAAATCTAACTAATATGCTGCCTTGCTAATCCTCTTAATTATTAGTTAAGGTCCAACATACCTTGGTGCTAACTTTTCTTTCTTATCAAAATGCATTACCCCCTTCATTGGTGATCATTTCAAATATATATGCTCACCTTCATGGAATTCCAACTCTCATTTGCATACATTGATATAAGACTTTTGCCTATCCTAAGCTGCACATAGTCATTCAAGGATTATTTTAACTCTATTCATTGTATTTTTTGCTAAGTTTGATCTAATCATCTTTACCTCTTTTAGCTTAAACCAACCTATAAGCAATCTACACTTCCTACTGTATAATGCTTTAAATGATGCCATTTGAATGCTCACTTGATAAGTATTATTATAGGAAATTTGATTAGCGATATATGCTTATCCTAACTTCTTACAAAGCTAATTATGCAAGCCTTAAGCATATCCTTTAATATTTGAATCATTCTCTTAGATTATCCATCTATCTGTGGATGAAATGTTGTATTAAAATGTAACTACATTCTTAACACTTCTTAATCATATATTTAGTTACGTCTCTCTTAATTCCTTCCTAATAATAGAAAGTCTTCAAATCTTGGTATATTTTTGTCACACTCTTATGCATTGTATATGATTATTTGTAGTGCCTTTTTTAAGATTTTCTTCCTCATTAATTTAAGGTTCCATAATCCCATCTTATTTCTTTAAAAACATTTATCATTAATACTTAAGTGGGTTTCCTTCTATGTTATTTCCTTTTCCTTTAATTATTCATTCTTCTTTAGCTACTCTTTCTTTAATTTATTCTATCATGATGGATTATCTCCTTTTACTAACTATATCTTCATGGGCTTTTTTTTCTGTATGCTTCCTTTTTTTTCTTTGAAGCTTTTTTACTTAAGGTATCTTTTACTATGTTTTTCTAGAATAGTAACAAGTAAAACAATCATAATCCCTTCATCAATTCCATTCATGTACATTGTCACAAATTCAAGTCTTTTTGCTTGAAGATATACTTCAAACTCTTATAATTTGTATAGATGCCATAAGTTGCTTTATAAAGATAGTGTTTCCATATCTTCAAAGTAAACACTATTGTTGCTATCTCTAAATCATAGGTTAGATAGTTTACTGCATGCTATTTCAATTATCTTGATGCATAAGGAACAACCTTCCTACACTGCATCAACATATGTCCTAGTTAAATTCTTGATGCATCATAGTATACTATATAACCCTTGTCCCATTTGGAAAGGTAAACACAAGTGTAAATGTTAAGCATTCCTTTAACATTTGAAAAAAAAAATTATTTGTAGCAATCATTATTCCATACAAATTCAGCTCATTTTTATGTTAATTTAGTTAATGACACTACAATCTTTGAGAATTCCTTTACAAACTTCCTGTAGTAACTAGGAAATTTAAGAAAATTATGTATCTTTATCATGGTTGAAGGTTTTGGGCACTTAGCTACAACTTATACTTTTTATGGGTCCACTTGGAGTCATTCTTTTGAAATTACATGTCCTAAGAAATGGACACTTTTTATCTAATAATCACATTTTGAAAACATAGCATATTGCTAAGTAAAATATTTACATATTTATTTTCTCCTATAAGATGCATATTAGGATGTTATATAAGCTTAATTTAATAAATTTAGTTACATTTTACGAATGGGTCATGATTTTGAGATGAAATTAGATTTTTCAAATAATGCTAGATTTCAATCTTGTTTTAGGTTTTAGGCCATATCTAGAGCTTTGGATATCGGATTGAGTCATTCTTTATACAGATCAAAAGTTAAGAGAAAACCTTTTAAATTTTATGTTGAGGTTAAAGCCCAATTCTATCTTAAAGGATTTTAAATTCTACTTAGAAGCTGAAATAATGGTTTTGTTTGAATCTGACCTTTGCCTATTAATTTAATCGTAACTTGAGTTATGGATGTGCAAAATTGATATTTCTTAAGCATGTTTAAAAGCTAAGATCTAGCACACAAATCATGCATTGTCAAAAGAAGTTTAAAAAATGTTATAAAGAACTATCAAGTGCAATGATGGTATGAAAAAATTAAACAAAGCAAAAAAAATGTAAATAAGGTTTTTGTTAGGAGGTTTTGTTAGTAAAATCATGAGATTCATAATGTGTGAAAAGAATGGTTAAGTAAAAAATTATTTTAACTCTTGATAGGCATCCCTTTAGTATCAATTTTTTTATAATGTGTATTTTTGCAAAAAAAGAATTATTTAGGATTTTCTTGCTTATTTAAGTATTTTCCAATAATTTTATATGTATAAGTTTTAAGTAGAATCAATTAGGTCTAAAGGTTTCATAGCATGAATGAATAGCTTTCTTGCTTTTTAATATTGATGAGTTTAGAAATGGATTTTGAGTTGAATGAACTAAGTTGGAAGCCTAACTAAGGGATTAGTAGAGCATTTAAATCTTTGTGAGATAGGTTCTTGATAAGTGCATCATCAACTACAAAGTCTTAAAAAAACAAAATTAAAAAACCAAAAAAAAAGAAATTGATGGGTATTTGAATTTAAATCTTAGGCTGTTATGCTGAGATAAATTTTTTCATAGATTACCCACATTTTAATTAACTTTTTTCTTTGTTCTAGCCTTTTATATCCCAATATTATCTTCCTTTTACCTTAACCTTTTCATAACCCTTATTAAAACCTTTTGATTTGAAACATACATTTGAATTAGGTAGCGGAGATTGAAAATTTGAGCAAGCTTATGGTAATGCAATCTTTAATAGGTCGAATCGAAGTGAAACATTTACCTTTTAGCACTTAAGAAAGGATAAGTTGCAATGATTCTATCAATTTAGTTCATTCCTTTTCAAATGAAGTTGCAATTCCTTTCTAGTTTTATATGTCAAGATTTATTAATTCATGAATACTATGATATTTTTATACTTTAATTGTTTTCATACTTATGAATTTACACTTTTGATTTTATTGGAAGATTAATGTTTAGTTTTTAGGTTTATATTTGACTAAGGACACTCAAAAGATAAATGTAGGAAAATTTGATAAGTAGAATATTTATATACTTATTTTCCTTTATACAATGCATTTTAGGATGTTATATAAGCTTAATTTAATAAATTTGGTTACATTTTGTGAATGGGTTATGATTTTGAAATGAAATTAGATTTTTCAAATAATGCTAGATTTTAATCCTGTTTTAGGTTTTGGGCTACATCTAAAACTATGGATATCATATTGAGTCATTCTTCATATAGATCAAAATCTAAGAGAAAGCCCTTTAACTTTCATGTTGAGGCTAAAGTCCAATTGTATCTTAAAGGATTTCAAATTCTACTTAGAAACTAAAATAATGGTTCTATCTAAATTTGACATTTGTTTACTAATTTGACCATAACTTGCACTATAGATGTCAAAATTAGCTTTTTTTGAGTGCATTTGAAGCTAAGACCTAACTCTATAACTTTTACAAAGATGAAAGAGCGAGAATCCACTATTTTGATTGTCAAAAGTTAGCAATAATCCAGAAGCATGGTTATTGTGAAATCAAGATTATTAGCTAATGGTCAAGATTAGCAGCTTGGCAAGTTCAAATCTTTCCATTCATTCATCTATAAATAGAAAAGGGCAAAAGGCATAAAGGGAGAAGATAAAGGGCATCTAGAGTTTAGTTTCATGCAGTCTTAGTTTTTCATACATGCCTTCACAATGGAAGGCTAAGTAGTCTTCTTATACGAATTGTTTAGGTTGCCACCTATATAGATGGTTAGATTTTCCATTCCCATGCATTTATAGTTGTATCTTTATGTTTTGATTATGAATAAGTAAGTTTCATGTTATGCTTATAATGTTTGCATCTTATTTTAAATATGCTTTTAATTCTATTATGAACTAAATTTTTATTTTCCTAAGGTGATGATGTAACTAAATAATAATATATTGAATTCTAGTTTATTAAATCTAGTTTCAATTTTCTTCTCGATGACTGAGTTTTAATTATTATTCTTAATACTTTCAATTAATTGGCCACCTTTTTAATAATTTCAATATGCATGTTAAGACTAGAAGGAGATGCCTATTTATGGATCCCATAATTAAAACCATAAACTACATGTGACATAGAAATATATTCATATGGTTTATGTAGTCTTAAGGAGTTCTGTAAATCATAATGCATGATTGGTTATTTTAATTTACATAAATATAGTGATTTAACAACTGATGATAGAATTACTTAATCTTGGAAAAGGCTAGTGATTAATTTAGGAAAACTCAACTATCAATCAAAAAAATTAAAATTGGATTATAATAGATATATTATTCAATCCAAATTTGTTAAGTAAAGTCTTATCTCTAGAACTTTATTCACATTTGCTTTTACTCTAATTGCATTCATATTCATTTTAATTATTTTTCATAAATTTTTATTTAGTTACTTCAATTATTGTCTAATCGATTTGCCAAATAGTGCTAAAATTATTAATTTTGGTACTTAGTGAAATAATCCTTTTGGGAACAATACTCTACTTATCATTCTATTACTTGTTTACAACAGTGTACACTTGCACTAATTGACAAACTATTTTACACATAACAAGTTTTTAGCTTACACTAGTTCTCTTTATTTTTTTTATAATTCATTAATTAGTTTTTCAAGTGTGATGACAATCTTTCCATTTTCACCCATTCACCTTGAATCTTTAATCTTTATCTTGAATTTCTACCATACTATATGGCTAAACTTGAACTATTGTGAATGATTTTGACCATCTTGATCTTAACTTTCCTAGAAAAAGCTTTAACCTTGAATTATGAAGCTAAACTTTCTATCTTGGAGTAAATTCTCTTCTTATAATTCCTTTATCATGCCATAACTTTGTCTTTTCCTTATGTAACTTAGCATTCCTATATGCTTATTGACCAAATTCTTCAAGTTCATTTAATTGCATTAGCCTCTTTTCATTAGTCACCTTTAAGTTAAAATTTAATGCTTTAATTGCTTAATATGCATTGTACTCCATATCTATGGAAGACAACATGCCTAGCCATACACTAATTGATAAACAGATGTACCAATTGGAGTTTTGAATGCTATTTTGCAAACCCATAGCACACTATCAAGCTTCCTTGCCTAATCTTTTCTATTAGAATTCATTGTCTTTTCTAGTATCCACTTTAACTCCTTGTTAAAGATTTCCACTTGCTTGCTAGTTTGTGGGTGATATGAAGTTACAACTTTAAGAGTTACTCCATATTTGGCTAGCACCGATTGAAGTAGCTAATTACATAAGTGCTTTCCTCCATCATTGATAATTGCTCTGGGTACCCAAACCTTATAAAAATATTCCTCCTTAAAAATTTTACAATCATTCTAGAATCATTTATAGGAAAAGCAATTGCCTTAACCTATTTGGATACATAGTCAACAGCTACTAAGATGAATTAGTTGCTAAATAAGGGTGGAAAAGGTCCTATGAAGCCAATCCTCTATACATTGAATAACTCAACCTTTAAGACATTAGTTATAGGGGTTTCATGTCTTCTTGATATATTTCTAGTTCTTTGGCATCTGTCACAAGATATTACAAATGCTTAGACATCTATGAAGAGTATAAGTCAGTAAAATCCAAATTATAATGTTTTAGTAGCTATTTTATTTGCTCAAAAATGACAATGAATGACAATGATGTAAGATATTGGCTATTTTCTTTTCTAAGACATATCTTCTAATAATTCTATTTAGGCAATGCTTGTATAAGAAAGGATCTTCCTAAAATTAGTACTTCACATCAACAAAGAACTTTTTCTTTTATTAGCTAGATAACTCAAGGCATGACTCGATTGGCCAAATAATTAACAAAATCAGCAAACCAAGGAGTAGAGAGTGATTTCATAGTAAAGAACTATTCATCTAGGAAATTTTCCTTAATTGGTGATGTTACCTTTTGCTCAAATGGCCTTAAATGAGATAGGTGATTTGCAATCAAATTCTCACTCCCTTTCTTATCCCTAATCTCTAGGTTAAATTCTTGCTATAAGAGCACCTATTTGATTAGTCTTAGCTTACCATCTTTCTTTTTAACCGAGTACTTGATAGTTGAATGGTCCATGTAGATAATTACTTTTGACTTGATCAAATAAGCTTTGAATTTATTAAGTGTAAATACTACTGCTAAGAGCTCCTTTTTTATTGTTGTATAACTCAACTAGGCATTCGAGAGGGTATAGCTAGTTAATTACAATGCCATTATGTATCAAAATTAGTAAAAACTAGTTTGCTAAAGATATAATGCAATAAAGTGACATAAACCATGTCATACCTGATGTGCACGTCACAATGCATTAAAATTAGATTTAAAACTGGTTATTGAGAATTAATGTAGAATAATGGCATAACCAAGTCGTACCCTAGTGATTCTTTAATTTTATCTTTTTTTAATTAATTCCTAACTAATATATACACAATTATTGAATTATTTATGCAATGAAAACAAGGAAAACTTATGAAAATAGAATGGTAGTGTAGTGAAAACAGAATGCTATCATAAAAATAGAATAAAAATTAGGGGTTTGGTTGCATGAATTAAACAACTAATAAGTATGAAATTTAACTCAAAACAAAAGTAAAATAGAAGATAAATCAATGGAATCAAACAGCCAATTCAAAGAAATTAAAAGCCTTAAATTAGATAATCATAGATTAATTAGGATTTAACTTTTTCTAATTAATTCTTCAACTATTGAATTACCCTAGAATCCCTGCGATAATTCATAAACTCTATGCTAGACAATCTCCTAAGATTTGATCAATCAAAATTAGCTGAATTAAGTAATCGTTATAATTCTTATACTAGATTGAAATTGATTTATGAATAAAATTTAATTGATTTGAGAAACTAAATTAGAAATCTCTAAATTAATCTCCCTAACCTTCCTATCCCTATGATTTAGAACTATGATTTATCAACCATAATTTCATAATAAAATAACAAAGAAATCCAGAAATCACAAGGGTAAATATTAATTATATCAAATCAACATCTAACATAAGGAATCTCAAGACTTTCAGCATAAGTAAATAGAGAATGAGGAAAATTAATTAAGAAAGGTTCAACATTACTAATCATAATCTCATAATCCTCAAGAGGAGAGCCTCAACTCCTTGAATTAATCTCGAATTTATGCTTCCATTAATGAAGAATAAAAAGAGCTAGAAGAAGAAGAAGGGAAGAGCTGTGCTATTGAATTTTGTGTTTTTAATCTGAATTATGTTCCTCCTTATAAGCCCTTTTGCTAATTTATATAACCTAAATTGCCAAAAACCTTATTGGACTAAGATTAGATGTCTATTAGAGTTACAATTACAATAATAAGGCTTTTCAAAATGACTAGAAACTCAGACCTATTTAAATTTAATTTCTAGAAGTAGCATCAGGGAATTCTTGTAGGTTTGACTTCTAGCCTAATTTTGGCCATGAAATCGATGAATTCTAGAAGATTCATAAACATAAAAATTGCAAGCTTGTGACTTCTAAGAATTTGGGCACTAGTTTTAGGTTAATCAAACCACTATAGCTCTAAATATGGCCTTAAATATAGAAACAGGTTCAACTAGGACAAATACATGACTTTAGCTTGTTGGCTAAGTAAAGGCTTGAAGGAATCCAAAATAGGCTTTGACCAAAACATAAAAGTTATAAATATTTCTTTTAGTTTTCCATCAATATAAAGTTTGCCTCAATCCAACATCTAGAGCCCAATATATGACTAAAAAATAGAAATAGTATCAAAATCCAACATTTACCTAATAAATTTAGAAACTTGTAAAATCAATCTAAAATTATAAAACAAGGCTTATTCTGTAAAATTAAGCACATGTAATACCTAAGAGACATAAATAGGGAAAAATAAAATAGTAAATATTTTTTTAATCAAATTCCCTCATACTTATCCTTTGCACGTCCTCGGGTAAGACTAAAATTTTATTTAAAATTTAGAAATAAAAGACTTTACTTTCCAAAAACTTCAAAAATCACAAATTCATAAGCAAGAACTAACCAAAGGCAGCAAGAAACATAATATATCATGAAGAAAAATCTTAATAACTTAAAACTAATCCAATGTAAGCAACTTTCATTCAAAAAGAATAGATCAAATTAGTAGATTCTCACAAATTTCACTTTCCCATCTCTCAAGTGTTTAGGTTAAAGTATTTTCACTCAAGTTCATTCCATTAAATTTTCTACCATAGGCCTTGCTAATCATCTAATATCCACTACTCAAATGAGATGCATAACACAAATAAAAAGGACTTTATTTAAAGTTGTAATGGGCCTAGGGAAAAGGGAAGGAAAAATAAGGATGAAATGAGTTAGAAACCAAAGAAATCAATAGAGCACTTGAATAAAAAAAATATGTAGGCAAATCATAAGGAATTACAACTCAACACATCAAGCCAAATTCAAATTCAAATACTCATCAACTTCTTTTTTTTTTAATTTATTTTATTTTCTCTCTTTTTTTTTCAATTTCTTTTTTGCCTTATTTTCTTTCTTTCTTTTTTTTTTTACTTTTTTTTTAACTTTGATTGATTTTTTTTCAACTAACCTTTGATGATGATTACTTTTCAAAAGATATAAACTCACACACCCCCACACTTATTCAAGAGCCCATCTCATAAAAATTTAAATAATTTACTAATTCCTAAGGTTAGGTAAAGACATTTATTGGAAAAATATGCTCATGGGTCAATCAACAAAGAAAAGGCAATAAAAGCTCAAGGGGGTTTAATAAAGTTAAAAACTTCAAGGTTAGCTTGATAGCTTTAGCTTCAAAGAAAGAAAGAATTCCTTAATCATGTTTATGCATGCATGTGTAAAATATAATCTCAAAAAGATTCAAAGCAAGTTCTTAAAAATCAAATCATGGAAGAACATCGCACAAGAAAGAAGGACAATATCTTAGTTTAAATTTTCAACAAAAGGCTCAAAATCACATAAGATAAGTCATGCTACCAAATTCAATTTACCAATTCAAAATCCATCACTACATCAATTAATTTCAAGAAGCAAAACCATTCATTCAATCATGTTATGAATCGTATCTAACTTCAATTGAATCCTACTCATGAAAATACAAAATCTCCATTAATGAAAAGTAACTAAAAAGGACTCAAAATGATTTAAAAATAAGTGAAAAACATATTTTTTTAATTTTCTATTTGTTTAAAAACATTGAAAATCATTGAATGAAAACATAAAGTATAAAGTAAATAAAGAAAACACAAAAGTATAAAGTAAGTCCTAAAAGTCTCCCCTCATACTTAAATTTTACATTGTCCTTAATATAAAGCACATCAATATCATCTAGAATAATCATCAAGAAAACTAAAGGAAATAGAAAATAAAAGAGAAGGGTAAGAGAAAGCAAATCTAAAGTAACTTGGGTTGCCTTTCAAGAAGCACCTTTCTTTAATGTCTTTAGTTAGACCATGACTTTAATTTCTTCAACCAGGATCCTATATGAGGATTAGCTACCTCTTTTGCTTCTAATTTGCTAAGCTTTACTTCATTCATCAAAGAGGTGTTATGAAAACTTGAATCATCCATCATAAATGTGCCAAGTGCTATTCTTAAATTATTCTTGTTTCTTGAATTTTCAACTTCATCTGGTAAAATAAATTCAACATGTTCAACAAAATGGTGAGAGTGAGAATGATCAAGGTAAAAGCACTCTTTTTCTTTTTCTTGTTCTTTTTCTTGTAAAAGTAAAATGTCTCCATCATCACTTTATTTTTCTGTAATTTTTGAATGAACACTACTATTTTCATCTAAAAATATAAAAATTTCATCATAAATGGAACACTTAATAGCATCATCTTTACAAGTACATTCATCACTATCAAAACAATCCATAAATTCAAAAAATCCAGGAAACTCTACAAGTAATTCATCTTGAACAATATTAGCATTCAAATTTGAATGGTGCATAGCAAAATCAAAATTAATAGAATTGAAAACTACAGAATTAGAAATAGAAATGTGCACATAAAAAATAGTAGATATAGCAATAGAAACAATAGAAACAAAATGAGGAGAATCATGCACTATAGGTTCTAAAATGCTAAGAAATGAATATGGAGTTATCTTACATATCTTTAGAAATATCAAACTTAGTTATAGCACCATCAAACTCCATAATTAATGTTCTATCTTGGACATTAATTATGGTTTTTGCTAGTCTTGAGGAAAAGCCAGGCCAAGAATGATTAGTGGAAGAAAGCTTGAATTCTCATTTTCCATCTTTAAGATGTAAAAATTTGCTGGGAATATTAGTCCATCAACTTGCACTAAAATATCTTCAACAATTCCCAAGGGAAAAAATATTAGATCTATTAGCTAATTGGATAACAACCCTTGTTTCTTTCAAAACTCCTAAATTCAAGGCATTAAAAACAAAAAGAGGCATGACATTTATGGATGCTCCTAAGTCTAACATGGCATGCTCGATTCTTGTTTTCCTTATGATGTATGGAATGGTAAATATGCCTAGAACTTTGTATTTTTCTAGTAAATTTCATTGCATATTACAAATATATTTCCCTCCACCCTTATTTTCTCATCCACCCTTAATTTTCTTTTATTGATGCACAAATTTTTTAAGAAGTTAGCATACCTTGGAACTTATTTTATGAAATCTAGTAAAGGTATGTTAACTTCTATTTTTCTGAAGGACTTTAAAATCTGATTATTATCTTCATCTTTCTTTTCATTCTTCTTTTGATGAAAAAGATTTCTGTTTAGGAAAGGGAAGGGGATAAGGAAAGACTCTACCTCACTGCCACTACCTTTTTTCTATTTTGTTGGTTGCTTTTGAATTTCCTCTTGTAGTTGTTTCTATTGATTATGTTCTAGTTGCTTTCTCAATTCTGGTTGCTTAAGGTCTTTATGGATATGTTTTGTTTTTGTGTTTCTAAAAATAGTTTTCAAAAGATATTTTTAAAAATTATTTTCTTGTTCTTAAAAACTATTTTTAAATTGAAGAAAAATCAAGATTAGAGGGTAATTAATGTTGCAAATAAGAAAATATTTCATTTAATTAAAAAATTGATATTCAAACAAGAAAACAAATTCAAAAAATAACTAAAAGTTATTTCTATTTTCCTGTTTTTAAGTTACACATTTAGAGAACAATTTTTAAAAATAGATTCTAAAAATAAGTTGTCAAATAGGTTCTTTTATTTTTAAAAATAAAAAATAAAAAATTATTTTTAAAAATAGTATCCAAACAGACCTTTATTTTCTGGTTGGTTCTGTTGGTCACCTTCTAGTTGAATGCTTTTCTCTGGTATATGGCTTGCTAGTTGATTACTTGCTATTGAATGGCTTGATTTTGGTTATGCACATGAAGGATTGCTAACTTCTCTACCACTTCTTAGTATGATTGCATTTACCATTTCCTTATTCTTTGTGTTGCTATAAGATGACTGGCTGGATCTTTGTGCCTTAAGCTCACTTAATGTAGAAGTCAATTAGCCTATTTGTGCTTGCAAATTCATCATGGTGGCTTCTGCGTTCTACTAGAATTGCAAGTTACTTACTGCCATTTATTTAACCAACTTTTCAAATGATGGTTGAGAAGATGATGGATTCGCTTCTAGTTGTTAAATTGGGTTAGGCTACATTCTGCTGTAATGATATTGGTTCTATCCTAGATTGCTATTATACTTAAAATTCTAATTATCCTTCCAGCTAGAATATTAATTATACGACTGCTGGAACTGGTTGATCTATGGTTACGTATAGATACTAGTTTTATTTTTGGAATAAAGGCTTTCCAAGGAAGATAGCTACTATATATGCTAGAGGAAGAGGGCACTCATCATCTTGTAATGTGGGATAACAATCTGTTAAATGAGTTGGATAAGAGCAAATGCCATAAGCTCTAACAAAAGGAGTAAGAATTCATTGCTGTTGTCCCATAGCCACTTGCCTCACTAAAGTAGTTAGTTCATCTGACTAGAAAAATTGATCTCATTCATATTTCTAGTTGCAGCAACCATGATTCTTATTCCAAATTGCTAAGAATTTGCTACCATATTTGCAATGAGGTCTCTTGCTACCATAGGTGTTTTATCCATTAAAGCTCTACCACTTGCAACATCAATCATACTTTTATCCATAGGGAGAAGGCCTTTATAAAAATATTGAATCAACAGCTGCTCATTGATTTGATGGTATGGATAGCTTGCACATAATTTCTTAAATCTCTCCTAATATTCATAAAGTGTCTCACAACTCATTTGCCTAATTCCACAAATTTCCTTTCTTATGGCAACAGCCCTAGATGCAAGGAAGAATTTCTCCAAGAACAGCTACTTTATATTAATCCAACAAGTGACAAAACTAGGTTGAAGATAGTAGAGCTAGTGCTTGGCTGCATCAGCTAGGGAGAAGGGGAATGCTCTTAGCTTAATATTATCCTTAGAGATGCCCTTGTGGCTTCATAATAGAGCAAACCACGTGGAACTCCTTCAAATACTTATGTGGATCTTCACTTGCAAGACCATGGAACTTTGGAAGTAAGTATATTAAACCAAATTTAAGCACAAAGTTAGCATCTAATTTAGGATATTGGATGCCTAAAGGTTGATATGTGACATCAAGGGCAACCAATTCCTTCAATGTTCTGTTGTTAGCCATGTATTCAGAATTATCTAAAGATACATACTGAAGGTTAGAAGGGCTAGAACTACCAATATTTTTATTCCTATGAAGTGAATGAAATGTTGTATCAATTTTAGAATCAAATCATACAATTTAGTAGGATTTCTTCTTGTTATGCACTAAAACTACATAATACTATAGAAAACACCACTAAATAAAAGTATAGGAGCACTAAAACACTAAAATGCAAAAATACTATGAAAAATTAACCTAAACACATCTAATTAACCTATCTAAATAATTTTAAAACTTATAGGACCACCATAGAAAGTTTTCTCTAACTATGCAAAATAAAAAAAATGCAATAAAAAATATTAAAAAATTAAAAAGTGATCAAAATAATATTTTTTTTAAAAAAAAAATAGAGCACTCATAAGCTTATAACTATAACTATCGATAAGAAAAAAAAGATCTAGCTAACATAAAATTTTCAATCCAATTGGAGCTAGGATGAAAAAGTTATGCCCAAAATAAAGTATGAGGGCAGAATTTTATATAAAACCTAGTTTCTTCACCAAAAACCTTTATTTCAATGCTAGATGATATTTATTATGATAAAATATGATGAATCGAGGTGGAGGTATGAAAAGAAAACAAGGAATGCAATGGAATCCAAGATAATGCAAAAAATAAGAGTTACTATAAAATGCAAGAAACTCAATTAGTGGATGCAATTACCTATTGGAATGTTGTAAGAATTTTGTAATATACTGCTAAGAATATGTATGAAAAAGATAATGTTAATTATAAGCAAAAATTAGAGAATTCAAAAGAATATAATAAAACACAAAAAGACTAAAGGATGCACATTACTGTAAAATGCAAGAAACACATTGACGGAAGCAAAGACTAGTTGGAATGCTTGATCAATTATGTAATATACTGCCAAGAATGTGTATGGAAAGATACACTAAAATTATATTTAAAAGTGGTTATTAAAAATTAATGTAGAATAATGGCATAACCAGGTCGTACCCTTAGTGATCATTTGATTTTATCTTTTTCTTTTTAATTAATTCCTAACAATATATACATAATTATTAAGTTATTTATACAATGAAAATGAGGAAAACTTATGCAAATAGAATGGCAGTGCAGTGAAAATAGAATGTTGTCACATAAATAGAATAAAAATTGGGAGGGGGTTGTTGCATAAATTAAACAACTAATAAGTATGAAATTTAACTCAAAATAGAAATAAAATAGAAGAAAAATTAATGGAATCAAACAACCAATTCAAGAAAATTAAAAGCCTTAAATTGAATTAATCATAAATCAATTAAGATTTAACTTTTTCTAATTAACTCTTCAACCTTAAATTAGCTGGAATTCTTACAATAATTTGTAAATTCTAAGCTAGACAATTGCCTAGGATTTGATCAATTAAAATTAGCTAAATTAAGCAATCGCTATAATTCCTACGCTAGATTAAAATTGATTTATGAATAGAATTTAGTTGATTTGAGAAACTAAATTAGAAATATCTAAATTAATCTCTTAACCATTTGTCCCTATGTTTAAAATTATGATTTATCAATCATAATTTCATAACAAAACAACAAAGAAATTAGAAACCACAAGAGTGAACATCAATTATATCAAATCAACATCCAACACTAGGAATCTCAAGACTTTTAGCATAAGTAAATAAAGAAAGAGGAAAATTAATTAAGAAAAGTCAACATTACAAATCATGATCTCATAATCCTCTGGAAGAAAGCCTTAACTCCTTGAATCAATTACAAATTTAGGCTTCCATTAATAAAGAATAAAAATATCTAGAAGAAGAAGAAGGGAAGAGCTGTGCTATTGAATTTTCTATTTTTAATCTGAATTTTATTCCTCCATTTAACCTTCTTGCCTATTTATATAACCTAAATTGCCTAAAATCTTATTGGACTAGGACTAGATGTCTATTAGAGTTACAATTACAATAATAAAGCTTTTTAAAATTTGTAGAAACTTAGACTTATTTAAATCAAATTTCTAGGAGCTATCAAATTTCTAGTAGCAGCATCAGGGAATTCTTGCAAGTCTAACTTCTAGCCCAATTTTGACCATGAAATCGATGAATTCTGGAAGATCTGTAAACATCAAAGTTGTAAGCCTGTATCTTCTGAGAATTTGGGCACTAGTCTCAGGTTAACCAGACCACTATAGTTCTAGATATGGCTCAAATACAGAAATGGGTTCTGTTGGGATAGAAAGACAACTTTAGCTTGTCGGTCAAGTAAAGGCTTGAAGGAATCTGAATTACGATTTGACTAAAATATAAAAGCTGTAGATATTTATTTTAGCTTTCCATCAATATAAAGTTTGCCTCAATCTAACATCCGGAGCCTAATATATGACTAAAAAATAAAAATAGTATTAAAATCCAGTATTTATTAAATAAATTTAGAAAATTGTAAAATCAATCCAAAATTATAAAGCAAGGCCTATTCTATAAAATTAAGCACATGTAACACTTGAGAGACATAAAATAGGAAAAATAATAATAAATATTTTTATCAAAAGTACCCTTAGTGATATCTTGATATTATCTTTTCTAATTGGATTCCTAATAATATTTACATAATTATTGAATTATGTATACATTGAAAATGAAAGAAACTAATGCAAATTAAATAAAATATAATGCTAAATAGTAAATAAAAAGTAGTACACAAGATTTCAGTTAGAATATAGAACATAATTGGGGAGATTGGTACAAAATTAAAGTAATAGTAATAAACAAAGCAAAACATAAGTACACAAAAAGGAATTCAATATGAGAAAGCAGTCGATTTAAGAAATTAAGATGCTCTAGTTAAATTAATTATAGATCAATTAAGATTTGATTTCCCTAATTAATTCATTAACTTTAAATTATCTAGAATCCCTATAATAATTCACGAATTATATACTAGATAATCATCTAGGATTTGATTAATTAAGATTATCTGAATTAAGCAATTGCCACAATCCCTAAATTAGCTTAAAATTGATTTAATGTTAGAATTCAGTTGAATTAAGAAATTAAATTAGAAATCTTCAAATTAATCCCTAAACCTCTACCCCTGTGTGTAAAACCATAATTTGATATCAAAATAACAAAGGATTAGAAATCACAAGGATGAACATCAGTTATATCAAATTAACATCCAACATAAGCAATTTCAAGAATTCAACACAAGTAAATAGGGAAAGAGGAAATTAATTAAAAAAATTAATATTACAAGTCATAGTCCCATAATCCAATAGGAGAGAGCCTTAACCTCCTTAAATTAACTCTAAAAAATAGCCCTTTATGGCTAAAGGATACAAGGTAAAAGAAAAAGAAAAAGAAGAAAAAGGAAAGTTGTCTACTAAGTATGTAAAAATCTTGAAGTCTAATGAGTTTTCCCCTTTTATTTGACCTAATTAATCTAAAACCCTATTGAACTTGGATTATATGTCTCTTAGGATTACAATAAGAAGGCATTTTTAATTTTTAGAAGCCCAAGCCTATTTTTAACAAAAAAATTAACTTTAATAGTTACACTAGTGAATTCCTATGGATCTAACTTTCAACTAGTATAAGATTACTAAAATAAGGTAATTTAGAAAATCAAAAAATATGAAAGTTGTAGGCCTAGGTCTTAGCAAAGTTTAGGCATTAATTCCATGTTAATTGGACCTTTATAGTTTCAAATATGGTCCAAAAATGAAGGCAAGCTCAATTGGGACAAAGATAGGGCTTTAACTTCTCAGTCAAATAAGGGCATGAAGGAGTTTAAACTAGGCTTTGACCAAATACCAAAGTTATAGATTTTCTTTAAGCTTTCAATCAGTATATGGATCATCTTGATCTAACATCCAAAGCCTAAGATATAATTGAAAAATAAAAATAGTGTTAAAATTCAGCATTTATCGAATAAATTCAGAATATTGTAAAATTAACCTAAAATTACAAGGTCAATTTTATAAAATTAAATACATGTAACACCTAAGAGACAAAAAATAAGGAAAAATAAAATAGTAAATATTTTTCTCATCACTAGTATAATAGATAGCATGGAAAATTTTATCTTTTCTCTAACTAAGAATATCTCTAATGGCATAGTCACTTGCTTCACACATCATTTCAAAAAAAATTTCCAATTTAGAGCTATAATAACTAGTGTAGATACTAAAACATTGATGAGAAAAATATTTACTATTTTATTTTTTCATATTTTATATCTCTTAGGTATTAAATTTGCTTAATTTCACTAATTACACCTTATTTTATAATTTGTGATCAATTTTACAATATTGTGAATTTATTCAGTAAATGCTAAATTTTCATACTGTTTTTATTTTTCAAATATATCTTAAGCTCTAAATGTTGGATTAAGGAAAATTTTATATTGTTGGAAAGTTTAAAGGGAGAATACAATTTTTATGTTTTGGTCCAGGCTCAATTCAAGTGTTTTAGATGTCATAAATGGCTGAGAAATTGAACTTGTGTCTTAGTCCTAGCTAAGCCCACCTCAATTTTTAGGCCATAATTGCAGCTACAAATGTTAAATTATCTTGAAACTAGTGCCTAAATTCTATGATTTATCCAAATTGCATTGATTTCATGGTCTTACTCTGCTTGAAATTCAAGCCTACAAGAATTCACTGATTCATCTATTGGAGTTAATTAACTTGTAAGAATTAAATTTAGGCTTCTAAAATTATGAAGGAATTATTATTTTAATCTTAAGAGTCATACAATCCTAGTCCAATAGGGTTTTAGCTTAATTAGGTTAAATAAATAGGGGAGAGACTCGTTAGACTTCAGACTTTACATAGATTCGGTAGATAGTTTTCTTCTTCTTCTTCTTCTTCTTATTCTCTATTTTGCTCTTCAATGTGAAGTCATCCATAAATACTATAATAAATTTCTCTACCATATCTGAGAAGATTGTCATCATTGTTCTTTGAAATGTTGCAAGAGCCTTGCATAAGTCAAAGGGCATCTTTTTAAAGGCAAATGTACTATAGGGACATGTAAAAGTGATTTTCTCTTAATCTTCTGGCACAATTGAAATTTAATTATATCTCGTGTTCTCATCTAGGAAGTAATTCCTAACTAATCTATCCAACATCCAATCTATAAATGGAAAAGGCAAGTGATCTTTTATCATGGCTTTGTTAAGCTTTATGCAGTAATGCATACTCTCTAGCTAGTTATTGTTCTTTGTAGAATCAGCTCATTATTCTCATTAAGTATAACAATCATTCCACCTTTCTTGGGCACAACTTGAACTAGATTTACCCACTGACTATCAAAGATTGGGTGAATTATTCATGCATCCAGCCACTTGATCACTTCTTTTCTAACCACCTCTTTCATGTTGGGTTTAACCTCCTTTAGTACTCAACTAATGGCTTGTAATTATCCTCCATTAAGATTTTATGCATGCAAATTAAAGGACTTATGGCCTTTATATTAACTATTGACCATCCAATTGTTATTTTATACTCCTTTAGAATTCTCAATAACTTCTCTTCTTCATTGGACAAATAGAACACTTATCTAGTAAGTGCTTTAATTGGTCCTTTAACTCCTTTAATTTTACAATTATTGTACAATATAAGAGAATTGATATATGTTACATGCTCAAAACTAAGTCCATGCAAGACTCAATTTTCCTTTCTAAGGGAAAAGTAAGTAACTTCTAAAGGAAAAGTTTAACAAACTCCTTCATAATTGGAATTTCATCAAAATTTTCCTCTTGTGATTCAACATTTTTAACAATTGCTAAGAAACCTTAGCAACCTTTTCCTAATAATGTCCTTGCACCTAGTACATAAACAAAATTATGTGGTGCTAAATTTTGATCATCTTGAACTAGGAAGGATGGTTTTCTTAAAGAGTTAAACTTAACTACTTTTAAATGGTAGTTAATAATGGCATAATTGATAGTTAATCAATCCATGCCTAAAATTACATTAAAATTTACTATATCCAGCACAATTAAATTGACTATCATTTTCTTATTAACCACAACTATCTTATAAGACTTATGTAAATATTCAATAAGTATAATTTCCTAATAGGTATGGCAATAAAGAAAGACTAGTCTAATAATACTATATCTTTGCTAAATTAAAAAATAATAAAAAGGATACATGCAAGCACATAGATCTAGGATCAAACAATACATGTGCATCATAATAACAAATTAAAAGTATACCTATCACAACGACATAAAATGCCTGAGCATCTTATAGAGTTAGAGAAAACACATGCTTAGCTTCAACTTAGTTAGCCCTGATTCTATCTTTTGATCCTTTAACCTCCAATACCTCTACCAATCTATGTTCGAACCTATCTTACAAGTTAAACTGCTACAGGTGCTGGTGTTAATGCTGTATACACTAATCCTTGACTAAAACCTCTTAGTAATTAAAGGTAATCCTATTTCAAATGACCAACTTATTGTTAGCATATATGCCTTAAAACTAATCATATTGATGATTATAAATTTAAATCATGTTATTTTAATAGCAATTCTAATTATCATATTTATACATATATTATTTACATAATATATTTATAATTATGATAATAACTTTAGAATAATTATATTCTTAAATGTCCTTAGTAATATATCATTAAGGATTACGTTGCTTTGATATATTAAGACTAGCATGTGTAGTGACTTATATGAGATATTAAGTCTACATATGAGTACAAGTTAGAAAACTTATATACTAGACCAGCCCACCCTAAGAATACTACATGAATTGTTATGTAAGTGTCATGAGTGATTCTTAGTGATCATTATTGATATGGTCCTTTGACCTGAGATAACCAAGGTTCCCTACATGTGAGTTTCATATTTTGATACTACTCTATGTTACTCATGGTTGAGTGAATGTAAAGGTAGTTATTGGATATGTCACATATCATGCGAAAGGATTTATGTGATCAAGATGGAATTTGTCCCTCCTATATAACAGAAGTGACATCTATGAGCCCCTTGATTAAGTAAAACTAAGAAAATGCATGGCTATGCTCAAGTGAATTGACATGGGATGTCAATTATATTTGCTTTAGTTAACTTACTAAGGAATCAAGAAACCTTTGGATTGGGCTATATAGGAATGACACGGTTTATGTCTCGTACTTAATCTAAATGTCTAGGATAAAAGGACATAAATGATGATCATGTATAAAGATTCAATCGAATCACTGACTTTCTTATTAATTAAGTAATAATGATGTATTGTTAGACATCGCTCATTATTTATGATCATTAATATGATTAATGATCATTGTCAATATAATAAGAGTCTGTAGGGTCGCACACTTAGAATCTAGTGGATTTAGAATGTATACACCAAATTATTTAGGCCTAATATTTAGGAATTCCATGTTATAATTATAAGGCTCAACAATTAGCCTATAATTATACATGGAACAAAGCCCAATTAGCTAGGATTTTTTATCCACCTATTTAAATAAGATTATTGGATAATAATATATTATTATTCATGCATCCCAAAGATAAAAAAAATTCTAGCACCCCTCTTTAACCATAACCCTTGAAGAAGCATAGCTAGCACTACTAAGCAAAGGAGGAGACTTCCAATCAGTGGTTATGGGACGTTCACTGATGATCTGCTAATTTGTATGAATACCTTAGAGTTTTCGGGCGAAAGGAAGTCGAAAAGGTGATTAATGAATGAGTTCCTAAATCATCGGAAAGGTATTAAACGAATCATTATTCTAATCTAATGTTTTGCATGGATCCATTGGCTGGGATTGGTTAATTTTTGCTACATCTATTTAGCTCCTAATCCTAACACTTATCCATAATGAAAATGAGCACCTATTTTCCAATAGCACTATCCCAAGTGAAGTTTCTTGTAAGTTTGATATAAGGCTTGTGTTTTATTGGATTATTTGAAACTTGGCTAACTTACTTCTCCTTCTTTTCTTTGGTTGTATCTAGACTTCAATGTATTAATTGAAGATTTTCCAATAGATCCTAAGCCTAATTGTAAAACTTTTTATCATGTTTGAGGCTTTAATCCTTTATTTCCACTACTCTATCCATTATAAGCTCCCTTAATCTTTGCTTTTTTTAGATTTCTTTGCATAGTATGTCCTTACATTTCTCTTGTCCTAAGCATTCTTACACAATTTACTACAATTGAATAAGAAGGAAAAGTCTTCATTTGTGGTATCATGGCTTAATGTAAAGGTCTTACTAACCCTTATATGGACCTTTTAATTCACATTTTCTCTATAAAAACCAAGTGTAGAGCATAGCAAGATAGTTATGTGAAACAAATGCCATACCCTATTGTAGTTATGCTAGAAAGTTGCTTTAATGTTTCAAAGCCTCTAGCCTTTACCCTTTTCACACTTTTTAAGAGGAACCTTTCCATAAAGGACTCATTAAATTCATAACATGTTGTATATAGTGATCCTTGAGGTCTTGCTCCCATCTAAGCATTAAACTATATTAGGGCCACATCTCATAATCTAAATTCTACTAATTGAACTGATCTTTGTGAGAAGCAACCAAGTGTTTTACATATCTTATCAATATTATCAAGAAACTATTGTGGAACCTCATAAATGTTAGATCCTATAAACGTAAGAGGTTTTGTAATTTGATAAACTCGAAATATGACACTTGAGTACTAGGTGGTGGTTGTTGTCTAGCTTAAGTCTTATTAACCTAAAGGCCATTATTAATATAGGTCTTGCTCTCTTACCTACCTTATCTTGTTATAAAAACCCACAAAAGTCCAAACTATCCCTTTAAAGCCCTTATAGACCTGCCATCAATTCATCCATAATAGGACTTAGTGCTATATTTCCCCTATAGTCTTCATTCCTATCAATTTTAGTACATCCCCCACACCCATAAGCGCTACCATGGCTGTAACCTTTACGAATAAGAGATTAAGGCCTATCAAATGCATTATTTGCTTCATTCTCTCTAATCATGGGATAAGTCCTAAGAACAAGAGGTTGACAAATAACTTATCATGCCTTTAATAGTAACGTGATTATGAAAATGATCAAAAACATAATAACAATTATGAACCCATTAAAGATCACTTGCTCTAATAACAATGAGGAAACCTAAAGCTTTAATACCAATTTTGTCATAATACAAAACTAGGGATCGTGGTAAGTGCATGACCTTAAAGGACACATGTATGATTTAGGCCATACAAGCTTTTATTGCATTTAATTGCCTATAACTTATTACCTATTACTCATATTAAATATTTATCTCTACACCCAGTAGCTTAACCATGGACTTCTACACTTTATCATCAATATGGTATGCACATCTTTAGTATATTTATTAGCCCTATCAAGGGCTTTCATCATTCAATTATCATTTAAATATAGAATTAATTCTTATAATTATGAATTTAACCTTTTTACATACTTATAATTAACTATGACACAACAGAAGCAAGATCCCAGCTATAGATTATAGAGTACCACTAAGAGTTCGAAACATGAACTTTATACATGTAACAACTTTAACTTCTTACCCACACAAACAATGTGCATAGCTCTTCCTTATATGGCACTCTTATATATATGATGTCAAGGATGATGAACCTTGAACTTCACTTCTATTTGAAAAATACAGAAAATACTTAAGTGAATCATTAACTTAACGAGCAAAAAATAAGTATCCCAATAAAAATAAGAAAAGCTAAAGCATGAGTTTTTCATAAAAAAAAAACTTATAATTTATAATTAAGTCAAGTATAATTTGAATAAGTTATAGTAGGAAGATCATAGTTATCAATTAATAATAAAAATAATATAAAGATAAATACAATTATTTAAATTATAATGATAAAAAGAAATATAAAAGTTCAACATAAACATTAATTTTAAAACATAGAACTTAAACCAATTGATACTAAAAGAGGCTCCCAATCTTTTGAGCACACAATTCATAGGGAAAACTAACTAACCTGCCATATCTCACAATGTGATGTATGGAGCTTTTAGCTTAATTAAATCCATTCACATTTCTTTATAACCCATTAGGTTATTCAATTCCAATCCACATGTATTAGTTGACATATAAGGTTAGCAACACCTTTAATAATTGGGGTTTGGAGCAAGGTGCCTTAAGACTAGTGTCATCATTACTGCTAGCTACAATTTTCCAATTATTCCTCCTCTTAAAACAAGTTTATTAAGTAATAGAAATAGTAATCCTAAAAAATAATTATATAAAAGCAAATCTTTGATAAATAGTTTCAAATAACTTAGCTATGGTTAAAGTATATTTCATAGCCATAGAAGCTCCATTTTTATACAATCCATTTGGGTTCCATCCATAAATCATCCATAAACAATTTATCATAGTTCCTAACCTTCCAATTATCATACCATTTCATGTTTCATTTCCATACATATCAATCATTTCATATTCTTAATTCAAAACCATTTCATCATTTTGCATAATGATGACTTTCTAATATATTGAAACAAAATATGTTTGATAAACATCTTATTTTTAATAGAACAACTCACATTAACCATTTGGATCATCATACTATCATTTTAACCACATTTCTCATAACCATAACTTAACAGAAGATTTTCAAAATGCTTATCTTAAGAACACCTAGAGCTCTACCATATATGAGGAAGTAAAACATGGATATACTTAAATAAATTAATAATTAATGAAACTAATAATTTGAAAACATAGAAATAGTTAAAAAAAATATGGAAACACATTAGAATACACATTACTAACTCATCACAAAGGTTGCCTTTCTTGGTTTCAACTTCACAACCTTTCACATACAATTAAAGCTTGTAAGCGAGAATTTTGAACCTTTTACAAGCACCAAATGACATTTAAATCATCAATTAACTCATATATATATATATATATATATATATATATATATATATATATATATATATATATATTACATATACTAAAATTCTAACATTTATCCTTACATTAAAAACACTCTAAATCAAATCCTAAGCCTTATCATGATAAACATCATATTATCACTATTCATCACCTAAACTAAGCTAATCTAACTCCTAGTTAAGAGGATGAACCTTGGGGTTACCTTATTAGAGCAAAAGAATAAGAATCTCAAAATGGGTTAACTTGGGGTTTGTGATCCAACCATATATGTTGGCTCATACCATCAACATCTTGAAATCATTGGCATTTCAACAAGGAACAATAAGGGAGTAGAAGAAATCACGTGAATGATGGAGAAATTTGATAAGTTTTAGGTGTACGAAGTCAAAAGATGGAGAAGACAAGGGAAAGAGCTTAGACTATGTGGTTGTAAAGCATTTAATGCTCTATTTCAAGCTGAAGATGCCAAAATAGTGAAAGGGGTAGAGGGATGTTAGGTAATAGAATAACAAGTTCTCAACTTAGGGTATTCTAGGTTTGAGTTACTCGTACTCCTTATTTCTATTTATGTTATTTAAGTAAATGTTAAATTAAAGACAAATAAAGACATTTACTTAAGATATAAATATAAATAAGAAAATATTTCCCATTTGAATTCAAATAAAATATTAAAAAAATGTAAACTCCAAAGAATCAAATTTTAGATTTTGGTTCTAGTTCAAAATTATAAATTTTAATAGTTTTATAAATTTTCATCTAATTAAAAAGTTATTTGAAGATGTCCAAAAATTCATTAAAAATCATACTTACATAAAAAAATTATCAAATCAACTATTAACAAAAAAAATTTCAAATAATATATATTTTATATAACTCTAATGAAGTGCCCCATTAACACACAATTCCTTTGTTCAAAGAAATTACAAAGAGACTGCAGTAGTTGGTTGGCTTAGCAAAGTAAATTAAATTTTAAGGTGTTTCAGTCTTGGTAAAGGATTTTTTGTTTGAATCTTGGAAACTTCTTCATTAAGAAAGGTATACTAGCTGCTGCTTCAGTCCCAAATAGAGCTTAATTTTATATCTAATAAAAAAATAATAATTTAGTTACGAAACAACGAAAATTATATAATCATGTCTGATAATCAATTTCTCTCATTTCTTTTTTTTTTTTTTAATGGATTGGAGTTTTAGAAATTCGATAGTATTGGCGAGCACAATTCTCCAAAATTCAATACCCTAAACTGACGCTCTGTATTACTAACGGGGTTATTGAAAAGTTTAATATTCGAATTTGATTCTCAGATTGCGGCGTTTTTACGTTAAAACGTTGTAGGTTTTGATTTTTCAAATCTGAACAATCGTTTCAAACTCTTGAATTTCTTATTTTACAATTTTAAATTTGTTAGGAAATCGAAATTAACAGAATTTAATATGGCAACCTAACAATAGTATCTATTATTTAATACTTTCGCCTTAAATAAGAATTAATTTTATATCTCGTAGAAAAATTGTAGGAATACCTTGATTGTAATCTTTAAAAAACTAAAAGGAAATTCACTTGGAGGAACTCATTTATTGTTAAAATGAAAAGTCAACAGTTTTTCCAATGACATAACGTTGCAAGAGCTATGTATCACAATGAAGCTCAAGAACAAGGGCAAATCTTGTAACTACGACCCCTTTAATCCTCCTCATATGTCATAATAAAATTTAAGGTCACGTCTAATTTTGATTTCTCTTTATTCAATTTTTTGAATAACTTTTTTTTAGCAATTATAGAATATAAAAGCTTTGTTATTTCGTTACAGATTTTTTAAACAGTTATAGAGTACTCAAATTTAAATCAATACATCTCTTATGAGTATAAATATATTCTACTTAGTAGTTTATATATATTTCTCAAATATTTTCTTGTATTTTATTCCAATTTTATGAGGTCTTCATACATAATTTGTTTTATGATCGACGATATTTTATTTTTATTGCATTAATATGTTAAATAATATTTATGAATAATTTTTTTTAGAATTTTACCTTTTGACCTTACCACTCTCTTGATCAAATCTAAATTTCCTTGTTTACATAGGGAATCTGGTCCGTATAATCTTTTCTTTTAAAAAATTGTCATTCTGTCTTTTCAAATGAGGTTAACTTATGCCTATCATTAATAGATGCATTTGCGTAGAAACCATCCTTTAGTATATTAAAATCTTAGTATATTAACTATATAATCGCACTAATTAATGGTTTTTTATTCATTGTGACAAGTATAATCTTAAGCTGATCAAACACCAAGACCTTTCTTTTACAAGAAATCTAGGTTAACATTTGAATAGTCTAATTGAGCAACTGAGGGGGTTGAAAAAGTTTACAATGCATTTGGGAGGTGGATGCTTTCGTGTAATAATTTTTTGTTAGCCCTTTATTTTATTTTTAGAAATGTTTTAAGAGAATTTCACACACACACACACAGTATTTTTAGAATGTTTAATTATTCAAAAATTATTTTTTAAAAATATTGTTATAGAGAAGGTGAATATTTCCTAAATTTAATGATATTAAATTATTATTTTATTTTAGAAAATATAAATTTGAAGGAGAAAAATACCAATTTGTTATCACTACAAGAGCAGGCTTGCCCTTCAAGTACAAAATGAGTTTAACTGGATGTTCTTTAACAAAGCAATGCTCCTATGATAATATATAAAGTGATAGAAGTGTAAATGGGTGAAACTATTTATGCGCAACTAATTCATAAAAAATTTGATTTGAATTTAATTTTAAATAATTTAAATTTAAATAAATTAAGCTTGATTAATATACACACCAAATTTGAATTTCATATTATTTAATTCAAATTGTTCATGTTTTGAATGAGCCTTTTATTATATAAATAATATAAGACTTTAAAAAAATAAAATAACATTATTAATTATTGAGGTTGCATATTATTTTGGTTGAAGTAATTAGTTTCTTAATATATATATATATATATATATATATATATTACTTTTTATTAAATATATTTATTAGTATTATATGACTATTGTATATATATTTTTTATATTGATAGATATAGAAAAATTTATATTCATAAATAAAAATAAGATAAAAAATGATATTTTATTTATTAGTAAAAGATAAAATTTTATACATATAAATTTAAGTAAAATAACAAATTATCTCAATAATATTGTATTGACTTGCCCAGGATCATATTCATTAGAAGCTCAAATTCATGTTTGAATATTTGAAAGTTCACGAGAAATTAAGATCGAATAATATATTATTTAAATAAATTCATATAAATTATTTAGGTTTATATTCAATTCGAACTTGAGTTAGAGTTTAAATTTAAAATGATTTTTAACTTAATTTTAAATTTATTTATTTTTAACAAGTTTAAATTTAAACATTTAAATATTTGACTAGTCTCGATTGATTTGCATCTCTAGCAATTGACACTAATTACTTCTAATTTCATTTTTTATAACAAAATAAAAAGATATTTTACCCAATTTTCCACTAAACTCTTACCAACATTATCACTTCAAATCAATATTATGCATCATTGATTGCGTTTTATCATCTCATTAATTGCTTAACTTTTCAGCATTGACCTTTCAATAACCACCATTGATGATTATTTTCTTGTAGCTAATTTTTTTTTAGTAAATTGTTGAAAATTTATTAAAATTTTAAAAATATATAAATTAATTAAAACATATTATTATAACATTCCTAAAAATAACGTTAAGATATTACATTCTTAAAAACATTAAGATCTCTGTAAATATATGATTTATGAGCCGAATGCTCCTCTAATGTCATTTTAAGAGAGATATTAATACAAATTAATTTATAAAAAGTTTTTTTCTATAAGATTCTAATTCCCATAAAATTTATATCCTTTTCTTTTTCCTCGTGGTTTTCTCTCTTCTAGAACGAGTATCCTAAAGCCATAAAGCAAAATGACATCATCCAAATCCTCAGCCTTAGTCGATGTTACGAAAGCCTTCATACTTGCCGGCGACGGCGTCAAACTAAGCCAAATGCAAGGGGTTAGAGATACCTTGTGACCAAAAGCCGGCAATTTAATTAAGCAGCAATAACTTGTCGGCGTCTCACCCCACAAGGTTGTTTAGCAAATTAACCATCTTCTTTCGTCAGTTTTAAAATTAATTCCTTGTCGTATTTAAAGTTTACGCTACAATATTTACATCAATTAAAAGTTAACAACAGTCAAAACGAGATTTAGTTTAACTCCTTGAAAACAAGAATTTATTTTTAAATAATGTTCGAAAAGATTTTATTTATAATTTTTATTTTAATTATATTTATACTAAATGATGTTTGATATTAAATAAAAAAGATATTTTATTTCATTTATAAATTCAATTTTAATTACTTTTTTTAAAATGGATAAGTGATTAAATCATTGTATATACATACGTTAAAATTAGAGATCGAATCTTAGATGTAAAAGAAGATATAAAAGCTTCAAGAGATATCGAATACTACTTAAATTAAAAATTATTTTAATTATATTTATATTATTATAAAATTCGTCAAATTTAGTATGAATTTATTAGAAATTATTTTACTTAGTCTAAAATAAATATTATATCAAAAATTTACTCTATTTCTAATATTATATTTATCATGATGTAATTAAAATTTAATTTTAATTAATTTCATGCAATTTTCAATATATTCTAAACAAAAAAGTGTATTTACAAATGAATTAAAATCATTATTTCTCTGCAAACAATAAAATTTATTTATAAATGAATTGAAATCATTTCTATTAAAATAAAATGAAATCAATTTTAAAAAATTTTGATGTCAAACTAACTCTAAGTGATATATGTATAATTTTATTTTGAAGGTTATCTTTTTGTTATAATCTAAGTTTGATTCTTGTTTCTTATACGTTTATTCAATAAATTAATATTTTTATTAAAAAAATATATTATATTCATTTTTATTATAAATTTAATATAATTATACTTGTATTATTTTTATTTTTAAAAATATAAATTAACCATCATATTTTATATACATTCATGTTTCTTTTTCCTTATTTTTAACACATGCACACCTCCCTTGTTAAAAAAAATAAAGTAAATATTTTAAAAAAATAAAATAAATATATATTTCTAAAAATAAAATATTTACGTATAACATTATTAAATTTCTAAAAATGTAAGTTCTATTTTCTATAAAAATTAATTATGAAAATAGTTATTAAATTTTCTAACGAGTAGGGCCGTGTTTGGACATTTTAGGGGTCTTAAACAAAACCACTATAATATAAATCATTAAATTCTCATCTTATTCTTCTAACTTTCTGAATTGCAAAATTACTTATTAAAATTTTATAATTAAGTAATTCTTACATTTTACTCTTAATAGATAATATGATTATATTCAACATATCAAAATTACTTATCAAAATTTCATAATCACTGTTGAGATTGAATTAACTTTTTAATTTTTCTTTTTTTTTTTAATTTTTCAAAGCCACATTCATACTTTATATTTGACATATTCTATTGCTACAAAGTATAAAAATGAAATAGAATAACGACAACAATAACAATATAAATAAAATAAATGTACAAAGTAAATAAAAAAATGATGAAATGATAAAACCTAAAAACTTAAAAATAAAGAGAATTGCGCGTCCTACTATTTACTAAAACAATTCAATATCAATTTACTTTGAGTATTTATTTTAAAAAAGTATGAAAATAAGAGTGAGAAGTGAGAACAAAATGTGAGAGTTAAGAAAATTTAAAGAGAAAAAAGTTAAAAATCTATGATATATATAATGAAAAAAATAAATGTTATAAATTATAATATTGAAAATTGTTAATTGGTAATAATGTGCAAATTTACAACTAATTGGGAAATAATCCCAAAGAGAGTAATTACTATTGAATTACTAACGTATAACTAATTTTTTATAGTTATTAATTATTTATTTTATATAGTCATACAAAAAATCTACAACTAATTTGAAAATAAATCTCTAATTATTCCTTCAATTAGTTATAGATTGTATAGTTAATAGTAATGACTATACAAATAATTTCAAAGAAAGTAATTACCATTGGAATTTGAAGTTCAATTAATTGACCAATGACTATATAAAATTTAAAAAATTTAAGTGGGGCTTAGGAAAAATTGGAGGCCTAAGGCAAGTGCCTTACTTGCCTACCTAAAGACACTATCCCTGCTGACAAGGATGCATACACTTATATAAATTTTCAACTTTTCTTTTAGCAACAACTATAAAATTATGTATCATGATAAAAAAAATTCTTAAATAATCCAATTATATTACATACAATCATTTAGAATATTCCTCTGTGGTGTGTAGGAATTGACGGACTACACTGTATATCTTTTGCATAATCTTAAGATTTAGATGCATAAACTTAAATAAATTTTGGACTTTTCTTTTGGCAACAACTATAAAATTATGTATCATGATAAAATTCTTAAATAATCCAATTATATTACATACAATTGTTTAGAATAATCCTTTGTGGTATGTAGGAAGGAGACAACCTACACTGTTTATCTTTTGCATAATCTTAAGATTTAGATGCATAAACTTAAATAAATTTTGAACTTTTCTTTTAGCAACAACTATAAAATTATGTATCATGATAAAAATTCTTAAATAATCCAATTATATTACATACAATCATTTAGAACATTCCTCTATGGTGTGTAGGCATTAGATGGCCTACACTGTATATCTTTTCCCCAATGTTCTTTCCCTTTCAACGATGAAATATAAATTTAACATTTTGGATATGATGATTAGAATAAAAAAAAATTATTCCAAGATATCTTTACTATTGATTAATGGATACAATTGTTAGGAGATACTTTTTAATTTAAAATTTAAATTTAAATATTTTGCTAATAATCAATTTTCTAATGTTTATCTTTTTTATTTTTTCTCCCATTTATTATCATGCCAATTTTTTCTCTATGGTTGTTGAACTAAATCAAATTTATTAGAGATTATCATGTTGGTTGTTGAACCACATCAAATTTGTTAAAGATTATCATGCTAATTTTTTCTTCATGATTGTTGAACCTTATCAGATTTTCTTATATATATATATAACCAGCGGCATACATATAAAAGTCCAAGCTCTAATTCTCAAGTTTTCTCTTAAAAACTACAAGTTATAAATTAAATAGATTTAAATTTTTATGAGCATTGTTGTTCATCGATTCGGAAATCTTTCACCATACTCAATTGGTCCGATGGATTGACATATAACCTAGTTTCTCTAAACTCATCATCTAAATTTATTTTGCTCTTTAATCTTATTAGTTATTAATTGCATTATTTATAATTTGATTAATAGAAATACTACTACCCATTTTTTTATTTTCTATTTTTTTCTAACAATCTTAGAAAGAAAAACTTACTATCTCAGGTAGTATTTCCATTAATCAAAATGTTTGCCATGGATATGATTAGGTCTTTTTTCAATAAGCCTGAAAAATTCACTAGTGAAAATTTTTGTTGCTAGCAACAACAAATGAAAATTTTGCTTATTGAATTAGATTTAATTTCTTTGATTTCTAATTCTAAAATTGAAAAGAAAATTTTCACATCCTTTAAAGAAGTGGTTGAAATTGATGGTACTAAAACTACTACTAGTATTAAAGAAGATGCTATTGATAAGGATATTATATGCCATGGTCAGTATTTTGAGTGCTTTGTCTGATAATATTTATAAGATTTTTTGTCATACTAAAACTACTGTTGAGTTATAGGACGCACTTAAATTGAAATATGGTTTTGCTAAAAAGGGTTTAAGTTGATATTCTAGTGAAAAAATGATTGAGTTTCAAATGGTTGATGAAAAATTCTTTTTGGATCAAATTTATGAGTTTGAGAATATTATTTATAACATAAAATTGAAAGGAATTGTTTTACCTGACTTTATGCTTGGGAGTTTCATGATTTCAAAATTACCTCCTTCCTGGTCCAAACTTGTTGGAAGTTGGCAACATAAACCTAAAGATTTTACTTTTGATTATTTGTTTGTTTGCTTATGTATTGAAAACAAACACTGACTTTCTCAAAAGAATTTGAAAAAATATAATTTTTAGGCTAAGGCCTATCTTGTTGAAAGTTCTACTAAGCTTAAATTAAAGCCTTTTAACCAGCATAGGCCTAACAAAAACAAGTTTGGTAAAAAAAAAATGAACTTTACTTGATATGGTAAATGTTATACTTATAAGTTCTAGTTTGCCTAAAAATTTGTGGGGTGAAACTTTATATACTACTTGTCATGTTCTTAACAGAATTCTTTACAAAAATTTTAACAAAACCCTTTATGAGTTATGGAAAAATAGAAAACCAAATTTGAAATATCTTAAGGTATGGGGGTGTCTTGTAAAAGTTAATATTCTTATTAATAAGAAAAGGAAAATTGGACCCAGAACTATTGATTATGTTTTTATTGGATATTCTTTGTATAGTCCTATTTATAGATTTTTGGAGATAAATTCTAAGATTGCTAAAAATTTTAATAATACTATTATTGAATCTCCAGATGATATTTTCTTTGAAAATGTTTTTCCATTAAAGAATAAATTGTCGAAACCTGTTAATGAATCCTCTAGTTCTAGTTTGACTTTTAGTAGTAATGCTAATATAGATGTTAACCTTGAACCTAGAGGGAGTAAAAAAGTTAGAAAAGCTAAGGATTTAAGTCTTGAATTTTATTCACTCCTACTTGAGGATGATCCCAAAACCTAAAATGAAGCCATGAGGTCTGTAAATGCTCTTTTTTGGAAAGAAGCTATTAATGATGAGATGAACTCCCTTAAAGCCACTAAAACTTGGTTTTTGACTACTTCCTCCTAAGCTATAAGAGTATTCATTGCAAATGGGTTTTTCATAAAAATTTAAGGATTGATGGATCTATTGAAAAGTATAAAGTTAGACTTATTGTTATCAGGTGTACTCAAGTAGAAGGTGTTAATTACATTGATACATATTCTCTTATTTCTAAAGTTATTACTATTAGTATGTTAATTGCTATTGCTTGTATTTTTAATTTAGATATTCACCAATGGATGTTAAAATTACATTTTTAAATGTTAATTTGCAAAAGAAGAGATTTATATGAACTAACTAGAAGGTTCTGTAAAGCTTGAAAAAGAAAAGAAGGTTTGCAAGCTTGTTAAGTTTTTATATGGTTTGAAACAAGTGCCTGAGCAATGACATGAAAATTTTGATTAAGTTATTCTTTCCTATATTTTTCAAATTAATAATAGTGATAAATATATTTATGTGAAACAACTTAATGATGGTGCATGTATTATTTTATGTTTATATGTGGATGATATATTGATATTTGGGAGTAATGTGAATGTCATAAAAGATATAAAATCTTTCTTGTTTAGCAATTTTGATATGAAGGACCTTAGTCCTATAGATGTGATTTTAGGTATTAAGTTAATAAGGAAAGATGGTGTCATTATTTTGACTCAAATCACATTATGTTAAAAAATTGTTAAAGAAGTTTAATTATTTTGATGTGAAGCTTATTTTAATACCTTATGACCACTATTAAATTAAAGAAAAATATGAGTGAAGGTGTTTCTCTGCATAAATATGCTTTAAATTATTAGTTCCTTGTTGCATTTAACAAATTTCTCTAGACCAAATATTGCATATGCAATTAGTAGATTCAGGAGGGATACTCATAATCTTAATCATTCACATTAGATCGCATTAGAAAAGGTATTTAGATACTTTAAGGGAACCATCAATTATAGTACTTATTATACTCATTTTCCTGCTATTATTGAAGGCTTTAATGATGTCAATTGGATTTCTAATTCTGATAAAACAAAATTAACTAGTGGTTATGTTTTTACATTGGTTGGAGGTGCAATATCTTGGGAATTTACAAAGCAGACTATTATTTCACATTTTACTATGGAAGCTCAGATTATTGCTTTGGACATTGCTAGTAGTGAGGCTAAATTTATTAAAAATTTTCTATGTGGTTTGCCATTTTTGAATAAGTTTATACCTCCAATCTCGATGCATTGTGATAGCCAAGTTGCTATAGCTAAAGTTACTAGCAAAAATTTTAATGAAAAAAAGAAGACACACAAGAATGAGACACAAGTCTATTAGAAATTTGATATCTTAGGGAATTATTTCTCTTGAATTTGTCAGGTTATAAAATAATCTTGTAGATTCGCTTACAAAAAGGTTAACATATCAACAAGTACTTGAGTCATCAAGGGGAATGGGACTAAAGCTTATCAACTAGTCACAATAATGGATACCCGTCTCCAAGTGAATGGTAATCCCATGAATGGAGTTCAATGGGTAACAAGAAAGTTGTTTGTTAACTAAAGTACACTAAAAATATGTTTTTCTTGCGAAGCTATTTCAAGGCCCATTCCTATGGTGAGGTGTAGTTTGAACTGTGGCAAATACAAGGTTGAAGTACACATTTTTTTCCAAAAATTAAATTAAAATACCTTTTAATAAACCCAATGACAATACTTTATGGGGTTGGTGGTCATAGATCACCTTTTGAAAGTTCACCTAGTGAGTGTGGTAGTGAGGTTGCCATTACAAGATATAGGCTAATACACTCATGAAGTAAAATACATATGCAAGGCTGTAACGCATAACCACTAGTTAGAACCTAGATGAATACTAATATTATAGGTATTATCTTCTAAAGCTCAACTCAAGTAGATGTAGCTCAAGACAATCAAGTTTCCATATCTTCTTAGATGGAAGTACATGTGCACTATGTGTAAGGCTCAAACCTAAATGGTTCCTTATGCTAAAAGTATAGTATTATATGCTCTCTTAAAATTCAAATTAAAATTTTTATATTAGTTTTGTTTTACAAATGTGTTAAATTTTAAATTATGTAAGGGGATGTTGGAAGATACTTTTTAATTTAACATTTAATTTAAAATATTTTGCTAATAATCAATTTTCTAATATTTATTTTTACTATTTTTTCTCCCATTTATTATCATGTCAATTTTTCTCTATGATTGTTGAATCATATCAAATTTGTTAGAGATTATCATGTTGGTTGTTGAACCATATTAGATTTATTAGAGATTATCATGCCAATTTTTTTCTCCATAATTATTGAACCTTATCAAATTTCTTGCATATATATATAACCAATGGCAGACATATAAAAATCCAAGTTCTAGTTCTCAAGTTTTCTCTTAAAAACTACGAGTTATAAGTCAAATAAATTTGAATTTTTATGAGCATTAGTGCTCATTAGTTCAGGAATCTTTTGTTGCACTTAATTGATCCAACAAGTTGACGTATCTTAGGAGAAGAACGCATCAAATCTTATTTTTCTAATATAGGGGGCATTTTCTCTCTAAAGATAACATTTTTATGGCATGCTTCAATCCAAGCTTCTCTAAACTCATCATCTAAATTTATTTTCCTCTTTGATCTTATTAGTTATTAGTTACATTGTTCATAATTTGATTAATAGAAATACTACTACCCATTTTTTTATTATCTAATTATTTTTCTAATAGACATAACTAAAAAGACTTAGTCCTTTTTCATTGTTTATAGTCTCATGTCCTACAAATTCTTAATATGACTTGAATTTCAAGGCAATCATTTTAATATATCAATATATAAGTATATCAGTAGATTTAATTATTAAATTTTTATGCAATATTATATAGTATAAATAAAAGTCAATGATAAAATTTAATAGTATACAATGATCACTTGGTAAACTTGTATGGTGATGTATGGCATATTTATGGGAGTGTTTAAGATACTCCACTGGTGCCTTGTATCACTTGATTCAATGGTTTGAATTTACAAATTAGGGCAGTATTGTATGGATTAAATGAAATTTAACAATTTAAAACCTATGATATGTTGTAAGATGATACATTTTAATTTTTACCAAAATCCTTGTAATGTCTTCCTAAATATTAATCTCATTGTACTAACTAATAAGAAAATCGTTGTTTTTTGAAATTTATTAATAAAATTGAGATCATATTAATTTGAGAAAGAAATTGGCACAATCATTTATTTAAAAAAATTTGCGTATGAATTTTTTTCCAATAAGAATGCTATAAATATCAAAATTGAAATTTGAAATTAAATTTCAAAATTTTCATATTAATTAGATTTAATTTTATAAATTTATTCTATCATTTTATATTTAATGACAATTATTGATTTGCATTCCCAATCTAATTTCAAATTTTATTTTCATTACATATAATATTATTGCTATTTTTTTAAACTCTCATTTTTAATTTCATTTTTAAAAATTGACGTATCAATTTCATATCTAAGAGATTAAATCTATCTTGCAATAAATATAAATATATAAAATAAATTAGATTTATCTCTTATAAAATTTAATCTAATTATGTTCATACTTTTTTATTTTGAAAATTTTATATCTATTTTTCTTATTTTTCTTGAGTAGCCAAGTGTATTTATAAAAGAAGGGATGTCAGTATATATATTTATATAATCAATGTATATTTTTAAAAATAACATAGATACGAATATAATTATGTTGAACTTTCAAAGAAATGACGTAATTTATTCTAAAATATAATTATGAAGTTCACTTAAAATGAGTTTGTCAGGGAAAATGTAAATAGTTCGTAGGAGCTTAGTTAAGTTCAATTTCCTGCTTTTATTCTTTGAATAAGTTCATATTCCTACTTAAGTTAGTATATTGTATGTCTTGGGTATGAGCCTCTTTATAGTTTATGTATGAAAAAAATAATGTAAACTTGAAAAAACAAAATTGCAATAACCCTCAAAATTTGTACAAGCAAGATTAGGGAACAAATTGGCATGAAGTTTTATAATGGTATGCAATTTTTATATTTCAATTATTAGCGAATCACATAATTGGTATACTATTGTTATGTTGATATAAAATTAATAGTAATCAAAATGTATGCATAATTAAATTACATTTTGACATTTTGCTTTATTATTTTAAAGAACAAAGTGTTAATGATCGAACTTGGAATGAAAAGTTGAAACGACATGGAAATCATGGCTAACAACAAAGTGTCAATGATCGAACTTGGAATGAACAGTTGAAACGACATGGAAGTCATGGCTAACAGGTCAATACCATCTAACAACCTCCGAAAACAACATGGAGAAATTTGTGATCATTGTGATTTTGACGTTAAATCGTTAATTATAGGCACTCTTACCTATCCACAGGATAAATCCAGCTTCATTATCATTTAATTCATAACAGTCCCTTGTTTGAAACCAACCTTCCCATCCTTCAATAATTCATAACAGTCCCTTGTTTAATGCATCAATGGTGATTTTCAGTTACAAGCTCTGAAATCAAAGCTCTGGACCCAAAATATTTACATTTTCTCCTAAATCCTTCTCTTGTTTTCTCTGCATGCATTCTTCATGAACATAGGATATTCCCGAAATCACCTGCTTCTTGTCTGTTCTGATCATTCATTACAACTTCACCTTCTGCGTTACTAAACATCCACCTGGAAAGTCTCAAACTTTTCTCATTTTCTGCGAAGAATTTGCAGAAAAAAGGTGATTTTTAAAGAAACCCATTCAAACCCAGATGAAAACGAACTCAAATCCATGGTCAACGATTGGTGTTGTGATTTCTTGGTACAGTTCAAATATTGGAGTGCTTCTTCTGAACAAGTACTTGCTCAGCAATTACGGGTATCGGTACCCGGTTTTCCTCACGCTTTGCCACATGACTTTGTGTTCGTTCCTCAGCTATCTTGCCATTGCAGTGATGGAAGTTGTACCTTTGCAAACGATACAGTCCCGCAATCAGTTTGTGAAGATTTGTGGGCTGAGTGTCGTTTTTTGCTTCTCTGTCGTTTGTGGAAATGTGTCACTTAAGTACATTACCGTGTCGTTCAATCAGGCAATTGGGGCCACAACCCCATTCTTCACTGCCGTTTTTGCTTATGTGATGAGCAGGAAAAGGGAGGCTTGGATTACTTATGGCACCCTGTTGCCCGTTGTTGCTGGGGTCATCATAGCTAGTGGAGTAAATATAATTCTATCTTCAAGTTTTATTTATTTATTTTTAATTAAATTTGCCAAGTTTTTGCTTATAACATCATGATATTCAGAGTGCTTGATTGGAGAAAATGGATCTAGTTTGTTTCTTTGATTTTATTTCCTAATATATTAATTTTTCTCTTTTTGTTGGTATGCTATTTTATGTTGTCACGGCTTTCCTTTAAATTGGCAGCAGAGAACTAGGGTGAGATATATATCTCTCTCATAAGAATCTGAGAAAATACAGATGAGCTAGAAGAACCATAAAAATACGTTTCTTGTTCCATGATATGGATGCTTGTCTTTGCAGACAATTAGAAGAAGATAAGGAAATCAAGGGGTTGAAGTTAACCCAAAATCTTCTCAAGATCCTCTCTTTAAATACAAGTAAATTTGGAGGGGCATGAAAATTGAAATTGTAATAATTAGACACAGAAGTTGCCTTTCTATACAACAGCTGAATGACGTGTTACTACTGAACTTTTCTTGCAGTGTTATAGGAATTATAATAATAGCAAGAAAACCCATTAGGACAAGTTTCTTGTGTCTTCAGATGGACATATTTATGCTTGCATACAATCAGGTGAAGATCAGCAAAATGAAGGAATTGAAGTCAACCGCACAACTCCCCTTTAAGCCCTTTCTGAAATTTTCTCACACCTGTGTATGGGGAAGTATTAATACTTCTCACCCTCATTTCCTTTTGTCTTTTGCTTTTTTTAAACTGAAAGTTGATTGATCCTTCTTCTGCCTTTGGCAGGTAAAAACTGACTTTGTCGAAGTACTCACTAGGACTGTTAGTGAGTGCTTGGGGAATGCCCCGAGAGTTTTATGCTCACAACCCCAAGTATGAAACCTGAGATATGACCCTTCGATCTAGACCATTTTGATTCCTCTGTTTTAATTAAACAGAGCAAGCATACAAAATTCACCTTTTATATGCTCATTTGCCTTGAATTCCTGTTATTTTATACCCTTTCCATGCCTTTTCCTCCGAATTCTAAAACAAATGACTTTAGACCTATTCATAAGCTGCTAGTATCATTTCTCAATTCTCATCATCAATAAATCTTATGATAAGAAATCTGTTCCTGATATTTTCTCTTCAGAAAATTTTAGATATTTGCAGTTTAAAACGATACATGGCGTAATCATAAATGAGCTTACATCAATTAAAATATGCCTTATGATAAGAAATCTGTTCTTGATATTTTCTCTTCAGAAAATTTTAGATATTTGCAGTTCACAACAATAAGTGGCGTAATCATAACTGGGCGCACTTCAATATAATATGCCTTTGAATTTATACGCATAACAAATGATCAAATCAGAGAAACTCACTTTTCCTCTGGGCATTTTAGAGATAGCTCGCGGCATAGTTATGCAATGTAGGCAGGAATGTTAACGAACCAATTGGTCCAAAATAGATGGACTGTGTTGTTGGCTACCGAAGATGGTATCCAGCAGACAAAGCACCAAGTGAAATATTTGTGTTAAATTTTATGTTAAGTTTTGGGGGAAGGAAAATTTCAATATTGAGCTTCTAATAGTGTAAGAATGAGAAAGCTTGCTTGATATCATGACAATAATGTGATCCACATTAGCAGCTACTTTCCCAAATCAATTTGTTCAAAGCCAATATATTCTTTTTTTTTTTTTCTTATTTCTTTTTCTTTAGACTTATTCATCGGAACTATTGCTTGCAGTTCTTATGTTTTATTTTCTCTAAGAACCCACTTGTTTATGTCTTTTTGCACAAATATCATTTTTCTGTAGGGTGAACCAAGTTTTCATCTGTTTGGATTTCTGATATGTGTTTCAGCAACCGCTGCTAGAGCATTTAAATCGGTACTTCAAGATATCTTGTTGTCCTCAGAGGGGTAATGAGGCTATCTGTTCTTTCTTTATTGTATAGAAAGAACTCTCCTATAGAAACTTATAGTAAGTCAGTCCTAATGTCTTTTTCCCAATTAAGCCAAAGTAACATGATTTTGATGATTTTCAGGGAAAAGCTGAGTTCTATGAACCTGCTGCTTTATATGGCACCTATAGCAATGTTGGTCTTACTTCCTGCTGCACTATTGATGGAGGAAAATGTGATTTCGATCACAATGGATCTTGCCAGAAAAGATATCAGAGTCATCTGGTATCTGCTCTTCAGTTCTTCTTTAGCATATTTTGTGAACTTGACAAATTTTTTGGTGACAAAACATACAAGTGCTCTGACACTTCAGGTATGTTCTAGTTCCATTGTTTCTGTTTCAAGTAATTTAAGGCTTCCTGAGATTCAATTCGAGCAAATTAGCCCTCTTAGTTGAAATTTGAAGTAATTAGATGCAATTTTGCTTTGGCACTTGATTAAGTTTTGGTTGACTGAAAATAATGTTGTGTCATAAATTCTGCACACATGGCAAGGAAACATCACGGGGAAGTGTGATGTAGACACATTGTGTGACCTGGCAAATGACATGAAGTGTGTCACACATGATTGAATGTCATGTCAACTGCAATGTGACTCAATATGTCAACATCATGATTCCTCTTGATGCCTTTTATTTGTCATATCTGCAGAACATGTGAATGATCATTTTTTATCAACTTACTCAGGACTCAAGAATCAGCGTAAATTGGACCAACTGGCTTCAAAAGTGCAGTAAATCCCCTTTTTTTAACTTGCTCTGTTCTTAAGATATATTAAACATTAGAAAAATGGTTTCTATGTTCTAATAAGGATTTGGATCCTTTCCTTTTTATTTATTTTTTGTTTCTAGTTTTGTTCCTATCATGTTGAAGAAATAGATATAAGATTTTTTTTGGAGATCCCATTGCATTATAAAATAAGGGATTCTGGATCCCACTGCACATAAAAATTCTGTATCAATCTCTCTTTAATACGATAGGAACATGACCAAAAGGAAAATGAGAGAATCCAAATTTATTATGACAATGAAAGTTAGTTCTATACAGTACTCTTCCCCACCACCCTGAAATAGTTAACTCCAAAGCTGTATAATTTCTGTCCTAAATAATGACAGCTCCTGTCAGAGACACTCTTCTAAATATTTTGCCTATATTTATTTTACACCTGAATCCACAATTCTAGTTTTTCATGGTTCCAAACGGGAATTAAATATGTTTGCTCATTTTCAATCGACAAGCACTGATCCAAAATATATATAAAAAAAAAATTTGACATATTGTGGACTCTGATAAATTTAGAAGGGAATAAAATTAGAATATGGAAGCAAACATTATCTGAGCATGCTTCTCAAGCAAGCTATTAATTCATTGCCAATAATATTATTACTTTTCGAGGGAATAAGATATGTTCTTTGATTCTTTCGTGTTGGATGAGTCTAACAAAAGCTTTCTTCAACTTTCTGTATATCACACAGCATTTTCTTGGAGATTTGTGGTTCAATCTGAGTCTGAATTCCTTCTGTGAAATCTTTTCAGGTGTTGGGAAATGCAAAAGGAGCAGTGGCTGTGGTTGTATCAATTTTGATATTCAAAAATCCCATTACAACTATTGGAATGGTGGGTTATGGACTGACTGTCATTGGGGTTATTCTTTACAATGAAACTAAGAAGAGATATAGTTGTATGACTTAATTTGGAAAACATTACCATCAAAGCACAAATTATATTGGACCATCAAGTTTGGCAGAAAAATTGTTCTATTCACTTGAGTGAAGGATGTATTTCACCCTTCAAAACTAAACCCAAAATTATGGGATCTGAATTGGGGTTTCATGCTTAATCAAGTCATTTTCCACTAGCTCTGCTTTCTTTGATCCTTGCAACAGCATCTTTACACAGAAGAGCTTGTTACAAGTGAAGTGTCCTGCCCTTTCACCTGTAACATGGCGTGGGCTGGGCCCTTACTCTTGCATAGACCCACTCCCTCACCCCTGTCAGGCTTGAGACGAAAGTATAACGATGGATCTTTCTATTCCAACGAAAAAGTATCTTCATAAAAATGATCTCATATTTATGGTTAAAAATATAGATTTAAATTTAATCTATTTTCATTGTCAATATCAATCATTTTTCTATTATTACTCATCTATATGTTATTGTATCAACAAAATATTGATGAAAATTTTTTTATTATGATAAAAAAGTTTTAATTGCATTTTTTTAATGATTCATTTTCTTTCCATTTATTAATAGTATAAAATATTTTATACAGATTGAATTTAAAATCCAAGAATATTAAAATAAAGAAAGTTGTATATATTTATTTAAAATAATACATTGGAAGTATAATGAAAAATAATATTTTTATTTTAAAATAAAGTTTCTTTTCTCTCATTAATATAATATTAGATATTATTTTATTAATAATAGAATATATAATTGACATAAAAAAATCTTTAATTATATAAGTAGATGATTTTTTTTTACATAAAAAATATCTTCTAACATCAAACTTTGTCAGGACGTGTACAATTAGGACGAGTAATTTTTATATATCCAATAGATTCCAGAAACTATCAGACAAGCATGCTTCACTTACCTCCACATTTTTTAATGTGATCCACGTCATCTCACATTAACTACTGTTTCTTATCATATATTATAAGTAGTTCCTAGAGGAACATAGAATTTTGTATAATGTTCAATGTACCGGGCCAAATTGAGTTCCCAATACAATAAATACTTTCACAATCATTGATTAGTTATCTGGGTTATGAACTTGATGCAATCATGCGGTTAACTGAACCAGACCACCATGAACTAAAACAAGCCCCAGAACCAGCCAAACCGGCTAAAATAACCAGACCATTTTGGTCAAATTTGGTTTGGAAAGTGCATTTTATTCAAAAGCGTGAAGCAAAGCATGTATGATGACCCAAACACAATCCTCCATGTGCAAGACGAATGGCTTACCACTGAACCAAGGCGTTGCAAAAAATGGTACTTTTTATAGGCTTTTGAATAATAAGCCTGTTGTCTTCTGTTTTGGCTTTATGTCCAATTTGACTGGAGACTTATTTATGACCCTTGTGTGCCGTATCTTTTCCGTTGGAATCGCATCGTATCCTTTTCTTTAAAATAAGGGGGGAAAAGGAAGAAGAAAAGAAGGTAGAAAGAAACGATTTGCCACCATTCAGCTTATAAAATATGTTAAGAAAAAATTGATACAGAATAACAAGAAAATAGTGACGATGGAGGAGTCACGAAAGAATCGATTTGATTTTGAATCATCTATTACACTTCTTGCAAGTTTTTATGGCCCAATATACGATAAAACTTTTAAATATTAGAAGACCCAATACAATGGAAATAAATTAGTAGAATATTTTATTTACAATTATTGAACAAATACTCATTTTATTAAAATAATTATTACAAATAATTATATCTTCTAATGCTTAAGTTTTGGGGAAAAAAAAGGTATAAAAATATTATTCGTAAACTAATTTATGCGAAGGGTTCCAACTCCAACAAATTTTAAGATTGTTATCTATAAATTATTTAAAATATAAATATGTTCTTCTTTTTTTCTCCTTTCCTTCTGTCATTCTTAGAAAGATAAAAATACAATTTATATCAAAAGTTCATTATTTTTTTAACGAGACCCATCATTTCCTTATAATAAAATTTATGCTTTTATTTTTCTTTTAAAATCACCCTCTCCTTTTCTTAGGGAGAGGGGAAAAAAAAGGAGTAGCCGTATGCATTTAAAATTGACTTTTCCATATAACCTAAAACTTAAAAAGTGGTTAACATTTATAAACTACCAGCTATAGATGATCACCCTTGAAAAAGACAAAAAAAATACAACTTAAACCGTGGTGAGATTTGCATTCCTCCATTTCCTTTTTTTATCAATTTCGTTTAATTTAAAAGAAATAGAGATATAATATTTTATTTTAGGATTCAGTTTTGCCATTAAAACTCCCCACAATTTTAATATAAATTTTTTATATTTATTTCTCTCTTAAATTCATATTATCAACTTAAAAGAATAGAGGGATCTAAATTTATAGCGGAGTTATGCATAATATTACATGTCATATCATTTCAGCTATCAATCATTTAAAAGTGAACTCATTATAAATTATATGTGTAATATTGTCACAATATGTAAGGTATTGTTGCCAATATGGAAGTCATAATCAAACATATTTTGGTACTGAGATTAACGTGCATCAATAGTGTTAGGTGCATGGCATTTCTTTCTCTTTATTTCATCACAACGAAGAAGAATTTTCGGACTATGTTAGTAGTTTACTTTCTGACCTAATCCAAGCATGCTGATCTACGCTAAGCGTAGTGAATTTGTGAAAGTTTTACCCTTTTATAGTCAAATTTGGACCCTAAACAGTAAAGTGATAATTAAACTCTTTGGCGCGATTTGAAGTCATAATAGCACAGGATCAAATTGAATAAATAAATGAGATAGTATAGTATAAAATAATGAAATAATAAAATATAATATTATAAAATTTTTGATAAATAATTGTATAAGTAATTTGATAATATAGATTTATCTTTGTTATCAAACATGAATATAATATGATAGTATCAAAAAATTTGTTCAGACAAAATCAAACTTATTTAAAAATAGTTTAAATTACAGTTATTTATAGTATTCGATATTTATAAATCTTTTAACATTTTATAATCATTTTAATAAATAATAATCAATATAGTGATTTATTTATTATATTTTACCTATTTTATGTTTAAATAATAATTACTAATATTTTTAAAATTAAATTAGGTTAAGACTAATTTAAAATTGATAAATAAGTAGGGCAAAAATTAGGCTGATACCATTATGCGCAATTTATTGCATTGTAGTACCCCAAGCAAGCTTTCTTTCAACCAAGTTCATTCGTAAGTTCAGATTTACCAAAATGTCCATAAATAAAACAACACACCTGTTCCATGTTTCAAGAACACTAAGTCTCAAAACAGAAACAAAGAACCAGTGAAGCAACTCGGGAGAAGAAATAAAACCACCGCAAAGACCGGCGAAAATTACAGCAATACAAATTGTCCGATACTGTATCATTAGAAATCATCATTTCCGGCCTTTTGTCATTTTTCAGCCAGTCCATAATAGTAACAACCCACAAAACGACACACCAAAATGAGTCGTCAAAAGGTAAATCCTACATCCTATTATGTGGTTTGCATACTCTGATTATCTTGGCATTAAATTGACAAAAATGTTACTGTTTTCGTCCATGCGTACCTTTATATATGTATAGTATATATATTGAAATGAAACCCTAGAAGTTATGTTGAAACAAAATCCTAGAAGTTAGAATAACAAATGTTTATCACATGCTACTATCGCTAAACTTCATGTTTCTGTTAACGTAATAAATAGAAACATGGATCACACGTGTTCTATTGTTTTTAGGAAGCTTGTTGTCATAGATGCAAACAAAAACAATTTCACTCTTCTGTTACTAAATAGAAACATTGAATCCAACACCTTTTTTTTTTTGGTACAATGAACTTCAGTTTTACTCGATGTTATTGATACATTACTAGTGTTACATTGACTGATATGTTATTTTTAGTCAATGTTACTGTTTTGTCTAAAAATAGTAACATACTTTTTTTTCCAATTTAACTACTAATCATGCTTGGTTTGTTCATTTATTATGTCTTTTCATTGATGTTACTATTTTCTGATCAAATAGTAACATCTTATTTGCAGGAAAATAACATGTTATTGTTTGTTTTTTAAAATAGTAACATGTTACTTTTTTATCGGTATTTTTGTTAATCATGCTTAATTTGTCTATTTCTAACTATAAAAAAATAAGTAATCGTGCATTCCAATCATTACATTGACTAATGTCTTGTTTTTAGTCTATGTTACTATTTTGTCTGAAAACAGTAACATGTAGTTTTTTTCTCAGTTTGACTGCCAATCATGATTTGTTTGTCCATTTAATTTGTTTTTGAATAATGTCATTGTTTCCATATCAAACAGTAACATGTCATCAGAGGAAAACAAAATGTCATTGTTTGCTTCTGAAAATAATAACATGTTATTTTTTTAACAACAACTAGTATATTATGTTATGCTTTAAACATCTTGTGTTACTGTTGCATGATAATCAATTTCATGCAAATAGTATCATAATTTTTTGATGACGTTACTATATTGCATGAAATAGTAACATGGTATTGTCCAATTGTTAGTCTCATTTTTATAGAGTCTGACCAAGGCATTTTTTCTTATCCCTAAACAAAAAGATCTAAAAATGCTCAAACAATCTGAAAAGGCTAAAGAAACAGCTAGCATATACCAGCAATACCAATCCAATCTATTGGCATATATAAGATAAATTGACAATCTACAATTCAATGATAGCCATAAAAGGGTGCTGTAACAAAATTCTTTTTTATTTTTAATTAATGCCATACTGATGAAGGAGCTTGATCATAGTATATGCATGAAGAGCGATTAAGAAATAATGTCATTACTTGGTACCTTCTCAAAAAAGCACAATAGTTTCCAATTTGGAGGTAAACAATTGAGCATCACACCGATTGTAGTGAAGCTCATTTTTGGTATAAGAGATGGACAACGCCCCATCGACACATCACTTGACAAGAGGCCACAATCTGATTTTGACAATAGAAGATTTTGTGGCCAAGGATGCCTAACAAAACCAAATGTTCACAGTGCACTACAAAGTGCTGTGATAGGAACATCAGAAATAAATATCCAAGATGTCTCACACCTTATAACCCTGATGATGCTCGTGACCCTTTTTGTACCAAATTGGGCACAAATAATTGCACGGTCATACCTCAAATACATGGAGGACATTGATGACATGGCAAAATATTGGTGGTCTGGACATATTCATGAGCAGCTAATGGTCTCCATTGCAAAGGACACACCACCAAATATCACCAGTTATGTCATGCTACTGCCAGTAAGTTACTATTAACAAATTTGTGTTTATTCATTTCATTTACTTTGATACTGTGAATATAAATATACAAACACAATAACATGTTACTGTATCAGACCAAACAATAACATGTTACTATTTGTTGTGTAAATAATAACCTTACATTTTCTGGCAGTTTTATTCATATTGTGACACTTGATTCGTCCATTTATTCTGAGATTCTAATTATTATTACTGTCTATATGCCAGGTAGCAACATGTTTCTTTTTGTGTTGTAAACAGTAACATTTGTTATTTTGTTATTTTTTTACTACATCTTTGAATGTAGTTTCAATTGAAAGTGTATATGACAATTTTCATATTGTATTACCCACAGTATTGGCTGTGTGAGACAATGGATATGCTTGATGGAACTCTAATTCAAAAGATACCAAGATGTCTAACATGAGACCTGAAGAGGCTCACACACCAATTGAAGATTAAATTGCCTAGCCAGCTTTAGGTAACCTTTGGAAAAAGTCCGTTCATTTTCCCATGTCATTGTTATGGAACCACGTTATCTTACTTTTCATGTTACTATTTCTCATCAGAATAGAAACATGACAGCCACTTGCACTAACAATTAACCACCAATTCTTTTTAAGTAGTGACTGAAGAATTGTAGCCCAGTGATGAAGAAATAACAATATTTTACAACTTTCACACACACAAAAACATGAAACTACACCTAATAAAATATGGACAATAAACAAACAAACAAATCACACCCTCTGAATTAAAGCAATTCGCAACTGATGATGACACAAGAACATCATAATATGTAATGCAACCATGAACAATAGCACTGGAGCAGTTCACAGACATTGCACTATCCCACAAACAATACTGCCAATAAGAAAATGATGAAGTAAAACAGTTGAGGGATCAACTCCTCATAGCAAACTAAAAGATAAATTAACTAATTAATGAATTGATGTCTCTGACCGAGAAACTTCAAATGTCAAAGCAACAACTACAACAAAACAATGAGACAATCACAAAATTAAAGCATGAAAACACAAAAATCCAAATAGAACTAATTGATGCAACTACACATACAAGCGACCTCGAAAACACCATCACAAGCCTGGAGGTTAAAAATGCCAATCTTGAAAATAAAAAAAAACCAGCTGATTGCATAGCTCACAAACATAACTGTGCAGTTGGTTAGGCAATAAAAGCAAAACAAAGAAGAAAATAAAAAACAGAATATGACTGAGAAGAAACAATGGTTAATGATCATAGGCATTAAATACAGAACAAGGAAAACAAAATGCCACATAGACTATACATACTCTGATCCACGCAAGAAAAACACAAAATAACAAGAAACACTACAACAAACAACACATGCTAAGGAGACCACTGACAACGAGGCTCATGTCTTCATGTTGGAGGAATCGGAATATGAAATGGCTAAACAGAAAAAGACCACAAAGAAAATCCAAACTACAAAATGGCCTGCTGAAAAATATCTCCCACAAAATACTAAGAAGAAATTGGCCCAAATCAGAAAAATAAGGGACTTATCATAAGTCATACCCTACTTAATTGTTAATCATGATTGATTTTGCCATTTTTTTTTATTGATGTTACTGTTTCTCGATCAAATAGTAGCATGTTATTCTCATGTAAATAACATGTTACTATTTTTTTCTAAAATAGTAACATGCTATTTCACCCTCAATTTTGTTATTATCCATGCTTAATTTGTCAATTTATTCTAATATTGCTTAATGTTTCTTTCTCAAACAAAACAGTAACATTGAATAATCTTTTAAGTCATGTCCTACTTCCTTGATGATTCTATTGATTAACTCAATATTATTGCCTAATCCTCAACTAATTTCTACACCACATCATAATTTGTAGATTTATCGTCTAGACATCTCCTCAGTCAGATACATGCATATCATTGGACGAGTTGCTGCATGTGCTTCAAGACAAGCTAATAACTTCAAATGTATTATCCCGTGATATTCTACAACATTAGTTTTTTGTGTTGTGTAATGGTTTCTAATCAAAATAGTAACATGGCATAATAAATAGTAACATGTTTATGATGATTAATTTTGTCATTTTTTTATTCATGTTACTGTTTTCCTATCAAACAGTAAAATATCATTTACATGAGAATAACCTGTTACTATTTATTTTTTAAAGCAGCATTTTCATCCTGCACATCATAATGTTGTTGTTTGGGATCCAATTAGTAACAAATGTTATTCATCATCATTCTACTTGTTTGTTTGTTTGTTTGTTTGTTTGTTTGTTTGTTTTCTTTGCTCTTAATCACTTTATCTCACATAAACTTATCCTTGAATTTCAAAGCATAGATTACCATGCATTAATGCTAAGCATAGCTGACACCTTCACTAATAACAAGATATTCATTTTTGACAACGTGTGTTAGGTAAGATTTAAATCCATTCCCCAATCTTGACATGCATAAATAATAACCTTGATACTGACTCATGCTCCAAATATATTCATAGACCTATGTAGTGAACCCTGTTCGTTTATACGAAGAAATGAGGGCTTTCAAAATCGATCAAAATATGGAGAAAGCTATGAATGCAGAAATTATTTTATTCTCGATAAATTCAACTGGTGTAAATGACTACACAAACCCTAATCACTTCACTCCACTGACCCTCAATAACGCAGAGTGCAAGTGGACTCATTATAATTTGATGAGGCCTAGAAGAGAAGGGGCTACAGATCCATACTTCCACGACGTCAAAATAGTGGTGAGTGATACCTCTATTAGGAATAAATAATAACAATTCTTCCTGGTTGATGTCACTGTCTCATATAAAAATAGTAACATACTATTTTCTTGCATTTTCCTAGTTAATCATTGTTCATTTGTCTTAAAAAATTGTTCTTTACTAATATTACTGTCTAATATGTTATTTTTAGATGATGTTACTGTTTTATGTAAAACAGGAACATGTGATTTTTTGAAGTTTGACTACTAGTCAAGCTTGAATTGTATATTTATTTTGATTTTTTACTTCATGTCAAACAGTAACCTTTCTGACTAATAGAACTGTATATTACTGTTTGTTTTGAAAACAGTAACATGTTATTTTTTTAATGATGGTTAATTTCTATATTTATTTTCTGTTGCTGTTTACACACAAGACAGTAACATATCATATTTATCTTCACTTGATATCTCACTTAACTTGTTAATTTAACAATAGAAGGACTATTACGAGAAAAAGAAGAATGAATTCCTTTAGAAGAATGAGATAGATATGGGAGCAGAACCAGCAACTGCAGAGTCACCTTTTGATATCATATCGTATGAGAGGTCACTGCAACAAGAACTTGGATTGTAAGTAACATATTATTCACTACTATAAAATAACAATGATTAAGAGTCACAAACTAACTCTTCCTATAAATTTACAATTTTAGGAAAGTCTGTGGGATTTTTGTTTCTAAACACATAAAAGATTTATTCAACAAGAAAGAATTTGAAGACCAATTTCCACCTGAATCTGTGAGAAAATATAGGGCAAAGTCAGTGAATAAATTTCTCAGGAATTTCAATCCTTGAACAATAGGATGATTCTTGTGTACATATGTAACATTTTACTCCTAAATCGAATTCAATTGTATCTGAGTAGAACATTCAATCATAAATTTTTATAAAAAAATTCAACATATTCTTCTATCTAGTTTCTATCCTTTAACATTTAGAATTAATTTACTTCATGTTCACAACTTATACCATGATGTTACTTTTTTAAATCAAAAACAAAAACATGCAAGTAATTGTGTAGTTTTTAGTCATTAATGTTATATTAATTAATATGTTATTTTTAATAGATGTTATTATTTTGTTTGATAACAGTAACACATGTTTTTTTTTTATTTTTCCTTGTTTACCACACTTCATTTTTTTATTTATTTTGATCCTTTCTCTATGTAGCCATTTCCAAATAAAAAAGTAACCTAACACCACAAGAAAATAATATGTTACTATTTATTTAGAAAATAGTAACATGATGTTTCTATATTATTCTTGTTATTAAACTTGGTCTATTCTTTAATTTATTTCTAGTTTTTTAGTATTTTTGTTTCAAGACAACAGAGTAACATGTTTTCAAATGAAAAGAATAAAGTTACTATTTCTTATTACAAATGAAAAGAGTCATAAACAATTAAATCATGACACATAAAAAGGTGCATTCAAATTAGCTGCTTGTAACTTTTCTTATTATGATGTCCTAGTTTGCCACATCTTCCACACCTAATCTTTTTAACACACTCACGCCTAGACTTAATCCTCATCTTTTTAGGTCTTCCTGCTTGTCTTTTAAAAATAGGGCTAATATAGTTGCTTCCTCACCTAAATCAACTTCCTGCCTCAGCATTGTAGGAACGAGATGTATGATTTATTTGTAAACATTCCTGTACATGGTCATGTGGAAATAATTATCAACAACCTCATGCAAAGAAATCCCAGATCTTCTTATAGTAGCAACTACATGAACACAAGGAAAATCATCTAGTTGCCATTGGTGACAAATGTAACTACGCTAATAGATATCCACACACACGGTTGGATCTGCTAACACTTCAAAAACTATTTTAGATGACTTCCTAACAACCTAACATCTGCACTTCCTTAAGTCTGATTCTAATCTTGACACCCAGACTAGACAAATAACACTGTTCCAATGTAATGATTCTAACCTCCATTTAGCAAACCACTTCATTAGTTTCAAATGAATATTATCAACCATATTTGTGATGGGTAACTTGCATCACGAATCCATGAATTGTAAGATTTAGCTGCATTTGATGTCATCTCACTATAACAACAGCTACAGTTGAAAGCATTCGACCAACATTCAGGTGTAAGCCCATTTAGAAAATTCTCAACAATTCGGCCTCCTTCTCTTTTGAAAGCTTCCAAATTCTACCTGAATGCATCTACTATTGAGGAATATGCACACATTAAAAATAAGTGAACTATATGCTCCCTAAATGAATTTGTAAATGCAACACCACTGAATCTATCCCTTAGATTCTATTTTAAGTGATGCAAACAAAAAAAATGAGGTGTTGTTGGAAAAACCCTTAACATTACTTCGAGCAGTCCTAAATTATCATCAGAAATAAAAGTCACCATGCATTCTACATCAAGTATTGTGGACAATTGTGAAAGGAACCAAAACCAATTTTCCTAATTTTTGCAGTCAACCACAGCAAAAGCCAGAGGAAAGAACCTTGAGATGAAACAATAAAATAAAATAAAACATGAGCCATTGCAAAAGCATGAAAACAAAATATATACATAAATAACATGTTACAGTTTGTTTCTAAAACAAAAACATCGAAAAAACTCATTACAAATCATTTATATTAGGAAAAAATAAGGTGTTACTATTTTATCTTCACATAGTAAAATGTTACTATTTACACAAAGACAGTAACATCAACCATTGTAAACACCATATATACAGAAATAACATGTTACTGTTTGTTTCTAAAATAGAAACATCTAAAAAACTCATTATAAATCATTTGTAAAGGGAAATAATAACACGTTACTGTTTTATCTTCAAATAGTAATGTGTTAACATGTTACAATTTACACAGACACAGTAACATCAATCATTGAAAACATGATAAATTACACAAATAACATGTTACTGTTTGTCTCTAAAATAGAAACATCGAAAAAACTCATTACAAATCATCTATATAGGGAAATAGTAACACGTTATTGTTTTGTCTTCAAATAGTAATATATTACTATTTTATTCAAAAGTAGTTACTTCGTTAAATATCATATTACAACATTTAATGTTACTGTTCTGAGACTAGACAATAATAATTTATACGGTGTTACTATTTTGAATCAAAACAGTAACATCAATCAAATCACTAGGAACTTAAAATGAGAATAAATCACTTTGATTGCCATCCTTGCCAATAGCTAAAAGGATGATCCCCTTGAACTTGAACTTTAAAAAAGTACCATCAATAAACAAAACAGGTCTGCAAAACTTAAATCCTTCAATGCAAGCACAAAATGCCACAAACATCCTTTTGAATCTCCTATTACTGTTATCCACATCCACTACAATGCAGCTACTTGGATTCACTTCGTTCATAACAGATACATACCAACTGATTTGTTTAAAAGAGTCATCAAAATCATCAAATACTATACCCTTTGCTTTCTCCATTGCACGCTATGCCTTGCAATATGAAATTACCAATCCATAATTATTTTGAAAATGATCTACAACATCACTTGCTGTCAATGATGGAGATTCCCTAACTAAATCCACAACTAATATAGAAGCCAATTTAGAAATCAATTTAGAACTCATCCTTCCTGAAGTTAAATTATTTAACACGAGACCATAGGTGTGATTATTCACTAATTTCTTAATATAGAAAAAATCATTTATCTTGGACAATGAAGCTATAACAGCCTACTCACATCTTTCCTCGTGCTTCTTTGAGCAAACAACTATCACCTTCGTTTTAGTTTCTCTAACATAATCAAATGAAAAACCTTTCTGTATCGAATACTTGCATAATGCATTCCTAAACTCATCAACACCACTAACGAAACTCTGACCAATATGGTTGACTGCACTTGACCATGAATCGGACAATAAAACCCTTGAACTGCTTGAAGAACATAGGCTTGGAACTAAGGCACCATCATAGTCCATAACATTCGAATTAGTAAATTGTTCCTCCAAAATAGCAACATCATCAGAGGGCGAATGTGATACAGAAATCATATTAACACTAACATTCACATATTTCAAGTTTAGGATGCGAATCAATTCAACCATATTTTTCAGTTTTGACTTATTCCTCAGCCGAACTAGATCATCATAATCCATACCACTATTGATCCTCAATACCACAGTTTCATTCCTACTCTTACATAAGAGCAACACACATTGTTCCATTGACAAAAAATTCCAATTATCTAATAACGATGCAATCGCAAAAGAGGAGTGGATCAATGAAGGCAATGACGATCTAAAAGGAATCCAAAGATTATCATGATGAAATAGATCAAAGGAATCATGAAATTTTGAATAATAAATAACAAATAAGGATTTATCAAAGCAAACTTCAAAATACAATGTCGTGAAAGGTATCCTGCAATTGAGAAAAAGGGTATTTTAGGATTGTAATATTCATAAATTATAAAACATACATTTATTTGAAATAAAGATAACCTCTACCACCTCTTTGAAAGGAAGTTTGAGAAATAGCACTACAGTGTAATTTACCGTACAAATTTTATTTTAATTGCATTTTATTATAACAAGTTTAGAGCGAGAAGATTAATTTCTTTTACTTACTCTATAAATTAAGTTAATTGAACTATATTATATTAACTTGTGTAAAGCATAAATACCTGCTAAATATAATAATATTATATGAAAGACATTTGTTGTTATTTTGTTTCATGTATACTCACAAAGATGAATTTCTACACAAAATTTAGGAGCTAAAGCGTAAAAATGAAAATTGGAGGGAATCAAATTACTTATATATATTTTTTTAAAAATATACATAATTATATCATTTTTATACATAATTTTAAAAAGTTTAAGAGGGTCATAGATCTTCACGTTCCAAAGAAGCTTCGCCTTCTATTCATGATAATTATCTGCAACAATCGGGATCACCTTTAATCTTGTTATATTTTAATAAAAATAATTAAAAATTAACGTTTTTAATCATTATTGTTGTGGATCTTATCTCTTATTGTATTTTAATAAGTTAGATAACTCTATCTTTAATTTTAGTATTTATGTATAAAAATATTAAACTTATGAGAATATAATAAATAATAATACCACATTAAAATTAGAAATATTTTTTATTTTTTATTTTATTATGACAATAAAAATAATAATTTATATGATATATATATATATATATATATATATATATATATATATATATATATATATATATATATATATATGCACACAAAATTTTACATTCATGTTTTAAATATAAAAATTAATATTTTAAAATAACATCAAATATCACTCTACCAAAAAATATTGATTAGTGGCCAGAAAACATGAAAACTACGGAGAAATTAAATCAGACAACCACAAGTGGGGTGATCGGACATGGAGAGGAGGCATATAGCAGTAGCAGTCAATCGGAACCATAATCTTCTGCCTCCGACTGGCCATTGCCTCCGTGCAAGTGGTCCACAGGGTTGTCACATTCTTTGTGCGGTGTGCCTAAAACATACCTCTTTTACTTTAAACCATTAACCAATCCTAGCGTCAAGACATTTGAAACAATTTGGTATATTCTCCCATAAAATTGTGGAGTGTTACACTTCTTCATTTAGAGTAATTATTATAATTCATAAGTTTGTTGTCACCTTTTTAATAAATGTATAATATATATATGGTGTAGTTGAACCTAATTATAAAAGTTTTGTAAATATTGAATAGCACTTTTATACAAAAGTAAAGCTTCTTAGAAAACTGTTTTACATAGATTATGTCTAAAAGTTATAACAAAAAAAATGTGTCAAAACAATATCTATTGATTTCTTTTTTTCTACAGTAACGGCAGAAGAGTTTGACAAATTATTTATCTTTCATTGCTAGACAAGAGAAAATTTAGCATTACTGTGTCATACTCACAAGAAAATCAATAAGAAAAATAGTATTGTTTCTCTGGAAAAAAAAAATTAAATATCAGAATAATCAAGTAATTAAACAAGTGACACATAAGATCTCAAAAATGATATTATGTTGACCATTGGCAAACTTCCTCTAGTAATTAGTACAAGTTTAAATCTTGCAAATGACACTTACTAAAATAGAGAAATTCATTAATGCTTTAATTCATTTTATTTTATTTCACTATGAGTGCTTGATGGATGAGCCAGGTCGGATGGGCTTCATTTATGCTCATTTTTAATGAACCCGTCAAAGGGCAATTGTCTCTATTTCTAAAATGGGTCAGATCAGTCCACAAGCTAACCCATCTGTTTTTATATTTTATAACTTATTATTTTCATTGTAAAAAAATTTATATTTAGTGATGAAATATTAGCAAAAGAAATACCGTTAGTAAATGAGTTTACAAGCCCTAAATATATGATGTTAATTTAGCAACAAACATTCGAGCATCCATTGTTAATTTTTTTTAATTTCTTGAATTTTCAAACTAAAAATTAAATTCATCTATAAATTTATCAATAAAATTTATTGATGGAATAAAAAATTTCATTTTTAAATTACCAATAGATTTAGTAATGAACTAGTATACAAAAATTTATAATGCAATAAATTTTTGTGAAAATTAGCAACAAAATTAGCAATGGATGTTTTAGAATCTATTGCTAATTAGAATGTATTATTTCATTAAAATAGGTTAGTGATGAACTAACTCATCACTATACTGAATCTTATATCAAGTCTTGATGCCAAATCTCCCACTTTTCCTCTCTTTCTCCTTGAGTTATTATTGCACTTCTACCTCCCATGAGTTTGTCCACCATTATCATTGCCATCTGCCACTATTGTTTGTTCATCATCAACTTATCTCCTTTATAATTGGTGAATTTTCTTTCATATATTCTATTTTGATTTTTTTTTTCATTTTTTACAAATTTTAAGGTTTAATTTGTCGATATATTACCGATCATGCCCCCAAATTTGCATGATTTAGTTTTAATTATATTCTAATTAATTGATTTTAAGGATTGGTTTGTTAATTTGTATGTTTTGTTACTAATTTCAATGTTTGAGGTATTTTAATTTTTAGTTATTTTTCTATTGATTAAAATTAGGATATGATAATTTGAAAATAAAATAAGAAGTCATTGGTAGATAAGGTACTAATTGGTTAATTAATTTCAATCATTTTGTTAACTTATATGAATTATTTAAGGTGTTTTGCTTTTTAGTTATTTTTCTATTGATTAAAAGTAGGGTATGATGATTTGAAAGTGAAATAGGAAGCCATTGATGAAAAATGTGCTAATTTATTGATAAATTTCAATTGTTTTGCTAATCTATATAAATTGTGTGAGGTATTTTAATTTTTAGTTATTTTTAAGTTGATTAAAAATATAATATGATGATTTAAAAGTGAAATAGGAAGCCATTAGTGAATAATATGCTAATTTATTGATTAATTTTAATTATTTTATTAATTTATATGAATTGTTTGAGGCATTTTAATTTTTAGTTTTTTTTGTTAATTAAAATTAGGATATGATAATTTGAAAGTGAAAGAGGAAGCCATTGGTGGATAATATGCTAATTTATTTATTAATTTGAATTGTTTTGTTAATTTATACAAATTGTTTGAGGTTTTTAATCTTTAATTTTTTTTTGTTTATTAATTGGAATATAATGATTTAAAAGTAAATTGATAGCCATCAATGGATAATGTACTAATTTGTTGATTAATCTTAATTGTTTCATTCATTCATATGAATTGTTTGAGTTTTTTTGTCAATTCTTTGATTGTTTAAAAATAGTTTTTTGTTAGGAAAGCAATAGGAATTTGAAATTAGTGCATGGTTTAAGTTGGTTTTAGTTTTAGTTTTAAATTAGTTTTAGTTTTAATTTTAGTTTTATGTTTGGAAAAAATTAGGAATTAAAATTAATGTTTTACTTAACTTAATCTTAGTTTTAAGTTAGGAGAGAAATAAAAGTTTGAAATTAGTATTAACTTTAAGTTAGTTTTAATTTTAGTTTTAGTTAAGGTAGTTTTAGTATTAATTTTAATTAGTTAATATTTGTCAAGTTAGAAAATTGAATTTAATTATTTGTTAAGTTTGGAAACTCCAATTTAGTATTAGTATTAATATTAGCTTTTAGGTGGGTTAGTATATATTAAGTTAAAAAATTGAAATTAATTCTTAGCTAATAAAGGTAGAAAACTACAACTTATTTTTAATTTTATTATCAATAGTAGTATTAGTTTTTAGGAAATTTAATTTTTAGCTTAATTATTTGTATGATTATAGCTTAAATTCTAAGAATATAGCTTAATTTATATTGTAATAATCAGTTATTTAATTTGTTGATTATGTTTTAGCAGCAGTGGTCATAAGCTTAGAGGTCATAATAATGATAAGATATCGATGACTTCTTTGTCTTTGACCACTTGGAGTACCATACTATCGACAACCACAGCATCAATATGATCACAATAATCATCTGAGCAAGAGTTCTAGACTTCTCAGCCAATTACTAAGAGCCCTTCCTAACTTGTTCCTAAAAGCCTTTCCTAGCCTATTTTTCAAAACCCTACATAATAAATTAGCTCGAACTAGGCTACTCATTTGGGAAATCCACCGACATATCCTTGGGGTAAAGATATAGCTAATGGTAGGAAGTATTAGTTAAATTGAAACAATATGTCTATTGTTAGAATGAATTAGTATTAATTAATTATCTTCCAATAATTTATTTGTATTAATTTGTATTATTTAATATTTGTATTAATTTTGTATCATTGTAATTGACTTGTAGGTTAATTACTGCATCTAATCATAGTTTTATTAAGGGTATAACAAAGGTGATATAGGGACACTTCATAAAATTGACCTTTACCTACATTGATATCTTCCAAAACCTTAAAGACATCTAGTTTAGGGACTGATAAATAAATTTATAATTTTAATTAATGATCATGCATATATTTGTATTAGTATTTTGATTTAGCAATTTTCTATTATTTGATTTCAATTATTCAATGTTTATAGGCTATGTATGAGTAGCAATATAAGGTCACATACATGATTAAAAAAAATTTTTAATTATAAGGTCATAGTCAATTATAAGGACATGGTAGACTAGATGAGGAAAGGCTACCAAAGATATCTAAGTGGATGCTCAAGCATATTTTTAAGGATCTCAAGAAGAGATGGGCTGAAAATAATTACTTTAAGGGAAAAAAAGATCAACAAAAAAGGCGTCTACTATTGGAAAGAGTTACATATTGGCAATTCCATCTCCATATCTAAGTATAAAAGGAAAATAATGAGTTAATTTTTAGTTTCAATTTAATGTTAGTTTTAATGTTGTTTCATTTCAACTTACTTTTATGTTTGTACATTAATTTTCAGGTGACTAATCTTGGCCGGATGCCTACTAATCTAGAGGTATTCCTATGTATCCACACTTATATGAGTAAAGAGCACACCTAAGAGTTTGGTCACAAAAGAGTAAAGAGGACCTAAAGAAGATATAACTTACTTTTGAAATATGCATGACATTATATGTTTTTGTATATGAAAAGTATTTAACATTCAAATTTAATTTTGTAGGAGGAGTACTCTAAGATATTAAAGAAGCAATGTTCTCATGCATCAACTGACAATAGTGAGGGTAAAGTTGTTGAAATGGACTCAGGTCCCTGGACAGCTTCATAAGTCTACAAAAAAAATGTGGATTATGATTAGATCTGGAAATCTTAATCCATATATATTTATCCATCTATATCCATTCTTATTTTGATTCATCAATATCCATCCATTTTAACTTTAGGGTAAATATGGGTTAGGTCATTATTGACCTATTAAAATAAGAGTCATATTAAGTCAACCCATGGATAACCATTTATCCATTTATATTTATAAAAGATAGATTTGTACACTGTATAAACTAATATTATAAAATAAAAATATTATAATAAAATATGTTTAAAAATTTAATATAATTTAAATATATTTAAAATTAATTATTTGAAATAAAATATTATAATATTATTATATACGTGACAATATGAATTTCTTTTATAAAAAAATAAAATCAAGTCCAGTCTTTTATACTACAATTTATAATAATTTAAAAGAATACATATATATGTAAATATGATTTTAATAATGTGTTGAACACTACCATTCATATATGTCACACTAATAAAAATGGTTAATTTTTTATTTTTAATAAAAACTTTTAATTATTATTATAATTTTAATAATGTGTTATTTTATTATTTTCTAATAATGTAAAACACATTACTTGATTATAAATTCACTTATGTAATTATCACATCCTTTTATAATTTATTTACAATTATAATTTTCGTATCAACACTGCAATTTAAAATTTTAGTATGGTTAACAATGACTACATATTATATATCAGCTTTCTACAACTTGAGTCCAAACGAAGCAAAAAAGGATATGCGCATATAAACCATTTATACGTCCGGCCTTTTGGAGTTGGGTAAATGTATATCTAATTTCATTGTTAGTGCATGTAAGTAGTGAGCTAATGGGTGTGTGTGTGTGTGTGTAATATGTTGGAATTCTTAAATTGAAGTCCTTACTGTCAATGTATTAAAAAAAGGAAAAATCTACGGAGATAAATCATTATAGTAAAAAATTAAAATTAAAATCTAATTGTTGATATATATGTAATTTCAAGTGATACTTTACAAATTGAAATCTAATTATTGATATATATATGTAATTTTAAAAGTATAATTTATTTTTGTAAAAGAATACATATAATTCATAATTTTGAATTTTTTTAATTTTATTGTAATGTCTATTTTAAATTAAATAGGTTTTATTTAATGTATATTAAAATTAAAATATTTAATCAATTACATTTAATATTAAAATAATTTTTAAAAATTAATGTTAAGAAAATAAGATAAAAAAACTATAATTTTAAAAATTAAATAAAAATAAAAAATAAAAATTTGGATAGCTTAAGTTTGTTTTGAAATAATACCAATAAATATAAAATAGTGGTAAAAATAAAGTCAATAAAAATGATAAAATATAAAATAATAATTTGATTGATAAATGAATGGGTTAGGTTAACCATATATCTAAGGGTCATGGGTCATCCATAACCAATTTAAAATTTTAAATTGGGTTATAAATGGATAAATGTATTAACAATGACTCATCTACTTTTAACCCAATCCATATTTATCCTAACTTATCCATTTGCCACATCTAACTATGACTAGTAGAAAATGAGTCCATTTAAATGCAAACCTAAAGCAGTTTGGTCAACTCAATCCACAAATAGGTTTGTGTTCTTATATATGTATATGTATGTATATATAATTTTACCTTCAAACTAAACTAATATATTACATAAATTTTCATCCCATCAATCTAATACTCAATCTTTAACTTAATTTTTTATCTTTTAAATTAACCTAACATAAATAAATTATTTCTAAGCTAATAATTTTGTTCCTAAATTAACAATTTCAAAGTTAAATAATTTTTATTACAATTTATTTAGTCTTAAATTATTAGTGTGGATTAAAAATTTATTAAATATATAATTTTTTGAATTTACAATTATTAATTTAGGTTTAAATTTATTTTAAAAGTTGTAAATTTATTTTTTCAAAAATAAAAAAGAGAAAAGCTCACAAACCCAATTTGCGATTCCATAATTTGCAAATTTTAGGACTCAAACTTACATTTAGGGAGTATGTAATTTTTAGGGACTAAACCTAATTTAGTCCATTTATGGTTGATCTATAGACGGACTGGATGGATTTGATTAACAATTATAGGTAAGGGTAGCTCTACATAGGGTGATAAGACCTTTGTAATAACCCAAAAATGGGGCAGGAAGTAAATCTTTCTATAAAATTTCATTTCAGAATCTTGGTAGGAAAATCAAGTGAAATTCAAGAGAATTAAAAGAGTAATTTCAGAGTGAGACTAACTAGAAAAAATTTGAAAATTTTAATAAAAATTATAATGAATGAAAATCAAATCAAAAACCTAAAAATAGATTTAGGAAAATTCATTTAGAAATTTGTCGTATTTCTAGCACCCAATAAATTGAAAAAGTGAAAAATTAAGCAAAAAATATAACAAATTAATTTTAAAATTTCATGACTGGCTTATTAATTTTTAAGGCTTAAAAATGATTGTGGAGGATCAAAAGTGAAACTCTAAAAATATTTATATGTTTAAGAGTGAAAATGCAAAGAAAGGGGAAGATTTAGGAGGGCCAAATTACAATAAATCCTTTTTATTTTTATAAGCACGTTATTGTTTATTTGTATTGAGTTAGATTGACCCAAGTTTTAGAAGCCCAAATATGAATTTTTAGGCTAAAAAATATGAACCCATGGTTGGCCCAAGCTTTCAAAAGAAGCTAAGAACCAAAGTGAAAAAAAGAGGCAAATTTGAGGCCATTGTGTAATAACTAAACTTAGCCTTTTTGTGTAGCTAAGTTTTATTGGCCAAAAGGAGCATCATTTGTTACTAAAATAGCACACTTGGATGTGCAAAATGGCTAGCCAATTGTCCAAAAATATTTCTTCAAATCCAAGAAAAATTAATAAGGAAATTCATAGAATTTTTTAGAATTAGGGTTAAGTTTTTTATATATAATTATGGAGCCTTAAGAGCAAAAAATTTTTGCCCATAAACTAGCTCCAAACCATAAATTTGAAGGAAAAAAGAGAAAAGAAGTCTAGTCTTTTTAAGTGAAAAAAAAAAAAGCTTTACAAATTACTTCTTAATCTAATAAGGTAAGCAAGAAATTCATTCAATTTCTTCCATAAACCATCATTAATCTTCTCCTCAAATATCTAAAATTTAATTTATTTTCATGAAGCTTCCCTTGTTGTTTCAAAAGAATTGTTGGAATTTTTTAGGAAGAAAAATTAAGGTGAATAGTAACTCTCATTATTTTTAGAGCCATTTCAAAGGAATAAGTGATGATATTGTTAGTATATATTTTTTTATTTTCTAGTTGAAATATGCTAAGGTATGATTCTATTTAGAGTGTTTTAATCAATATTATGATGATATGTTGTTGAAATATTGATTTTAAGAATGTTAGAAAAAGGATTCATTAAAAATTATTTAGGAAAAATGAAAATAGGAATTTGTGGAATTGAAACTAGCTTCTCTCATGTGGTACTGAATAGGGGTTTAGGATACCTAGTGTAATTGAAGTTTTGGGAACTTTAAAAATTAAATTTTTATCATTTTATGGTTATATTTGGTATTAGGATGAATATAAATTATTTCAAGAATTTTTTGAAAATTTTTAGGTAGGTCATAAGGCAAGTTGATGGTGAAACTCCTAATTTTGCCCATTTTAGAACCTTGGACTAGTTGGTATAGGGTTTCAATTTATTTTACCTATCAAATGAATGGTAAAAACCATGAAACTTCTAGTATACATCATTTGGGATGTTAACAATCTTGTGGCAAAATTTGATGGTAATAGGAGTTGATTTGGTTACCTAAATGGTAGCTTTATTTCAATAGTTCTAAAACTGTCCGAATTTGACTTATCGAAGTTTTTACTTTTAATATGCTAGTAAAACTACAAAATTATTTATACAACACTTAAATTATCTTCTATTCAATGTGTTAGGAATGTTGTGGCAAAATTTGGTAATAATTAGATTCCATTTGACTAGTGAAAAGGGGCTTTAATTACATATGCCTTGTGTTGCCCTATTCTACGATTCTTCTTTTGGGTTTTGAGTGAACAGTATCCATGGAAGTATTTTGAACAATTTGATTATTGTATCTTGTGTAATAAAATGGTAGAAATATTATAATAATTTGTGGTAAAATTTAGAATGAATTTAGGAAGAGGCTCCAGCCTATGATACAAATATAAGTTTACTTGAAACTCCTTAAGAGTTGTTAAGAAAGAATTTAAATGCATATGACACATTGATGTGATGCATAATACACTTATGGCATGTGGCTATTTGTCTATACACTTGGAAATGGATAAAATGGTCGATGTGTTGACATCCCATTATTACTTATTGTGAATTGAGAGGAAGAGATATAACATCCTTCGCAAAGAAGAAGATGTGTGGTTAGTAGTGAAGGGAAAAGGTTAGTGGCTTAAAGTCTAAGGTGACGGGGAATAAAGTGGGATCGAAGATAAGATGACACTTGTATACCTACCACTGTTATTTTCTATGACGAATTGTACTAATGATATATATAAGGAAAATTCCGTACAAGGCATTAGATAGGAATTGTACTCAATGATAAGATAATTTTTTTTATGATGAAAGTGATGAATACCGCTCACTAAGTATATTTTACACTCGTTCTTTGTTGTGTACATTTAATGACAGGTACCCACCATGAAGCTAAAGTAGCATATTGATACTTGTACAATAACTTTCTAGTTTCTTTATGAGATCTAAGAAATATTATTTGATAGGGGTTCATTTGTTACAATATGAAATGTTTTGTTAATTATTATGTTTGTATAAATAATATTTTTACGATATATGTATATGTACATATATATCTATATGCATGTATGTATATAACTTCTAAACTTACAATATATGTAGTTATTTTTCCTAGTTTAGATGTCTATTCTTCCCCAATAATAATTTAATAAGGATATCAAAGTATTAAAGGCTTATAAAGATATCTATTTAGGAAGTTAGCACTAATTAACTATCTTTACGCCAATCATGATAATCATAAGATGGTTTGTGACAACCTTATTATTAATGGAGGTAATTAGTAATTAGAACAAAAAGGGGGCACATTTATGGCATAAGATTGGAGCTGTAAAAGGTTATTAGGCCATCATTTGCTATGACTCATTTATTCTCACAACTTGAGGTGTAGAGCACTATCAAGTAATAGAATGTAAAGCTTGAGGCACACAAGAAAGAATGATAATCTAGGAGTAACAACTTACTTTGCAATAATAAATGATTGAGGAGCATAAGTGTAAATTCATAGCATTGTTCAAGAGACTGGAAATGACTAGTTAAATTTTTCCCATGCCAGTTAACTAAGGATGCAAGCACTATTAAGATAATTAGCAGTAAAATGACAAAAACTAGCTTCATAGTTCCTTGGGTTTTGTATTTGATTGTTATTGTATATATTAGATCTTATATCATTAATTTTTATTTTTTTAATGTTATATAAATAAAATATTTACATGTAATTTTATTTTATGAAATTTGATTCCAATATTTGATTGTTAAATGAGTATTTGCTTTTAAAAATATTTGATTAAAGAAGTGTGTTTATCATTTGGCTTACTACAAAAATAGGTAGTATATTAACAAATATTTCTAAATTATTTACAAAATTAATGATGGATTTTTGAATAACAACATTGCTAATTTTTCAAAAATTTCTCAATTTAACAACAAATTTACCAATAAATTAAAAATTAACAACAAATTAATCTATCGCTAAATAAAAATTGTCAGTAAATATAAGATTAGTGATAGACAAACATGTCACTAATTCTATCTGTTATTCATTTTCATTCGTTGTAGGTTCGCAAAATTTATGATGGATATAAAAATCACATTATTAATTAAATTACTAACACACTATTTATTGATGCCCTATAATCTCTTGCTTAGCAACAAAAATTTTTGTTGTTAATATTTGTTTATTTTATAGTTCTATTTTTAAAATTTTTATATTTATTACTTTATTTATTTTATTTTATAGTTTTATATTCATTTTTTTATAAATTTTATTATTTATTGATATTTTTTATGTTTGGTTGTTAAGTAATTGATTTTTTTTTTACAATTAAATTAGATTTTATAATGAATTATGATGTAAAAATAATTTATATGTTACTTTCTCTTTTTTTAAATACTAATAACATTTAAATCATTAAATATAAAAAAGTAAATTAGAAAAGAAATGGGCTTGCAATCTAGTCTAGGCCTATTTAAGTCCAATTCATTTGACTTATGGCTTATAAGACTAAACCCTTTAGGCCCATATTTTAGAGGACTTAATTTTTATTATTAAGTCCAATCCATATAAAGTTTGTAAATCAGTTCATTTGGCCTACAAATCATAGGTATATTAAACACCCTTACACTTTACAACTTACCTACATGATGAATAAGAAACAAAGATACATTGACCATTAAGTGAAAGCAAAAGATTCTAGTCATTCACTCATTATTTGGCATAGCCAAAAATAAAATTTTATTTATTTTCAAATGAATTTTTTTAAATGATGTTTAACTTTAAGTAAAAGGAGATTTTATTTTATTTATAATTTTTATTTTAATTACATTTATATCATTAAGAAATTCATCAAATTAAATTAGTGAGGATTTCACCAAAATTTCTTTCATTTAGCCTAAAACATATATTATATAAAAAATACCCTTTTTCTTATATTATATTAATCATGATAGCATTAAAATATAATTTTTAATGGAATTTCATGAATTTTTTTAATACTTTCTAAAAAAATTTTATTACAAATAAATTAAAATTGTTATTTTTTACATAATTTTGTAATAATAAAAAATTTTATAAATGAATTGAAATAATTTAAATTAAAATGAAGTTAATTTAATTTTAAAAAATTTTAATACTTAATGAATCCAAAAGGATTGTCGCAAAAATAGTTTATTTTTATGTTACAAGTCATTTATGATATTTAGGTTACAAGTGTATGAGGTATTAACATTGATAATAAAATAAGGTTAACACTATAAGATCATATCAAGATTAAACTCTCAAAGTGTAAGATGTATTTTTAAAGATAAAGTAAAATATCATAGTTTTTAAACATTTCATAAAAAACTTGATTTCCCAATGGCTATTTCGGTGGCAAAAAAAACCAACAGCAAAGGAAACATATCAATTGAGAAGGAGCGTAAAGAAAGTGAAGAGAGATGAATGTAGTTTTAAGGAAAGTACCACAGGACTTTGGTGATACAATGATTTAGCAGTCCCTATAGAAAATAGAATCAACCATTGGTAAGTTACCTTTGTACAAAAGTATGGTGTTAAGTCAAAATAGGGAGAATCAAGCTTTTGACTTTAGTAAGGATGATATAGAGGAATATGGTTTTGATAACTTTCATCAGAATCATTCTGAAATTAACCTAAACTCAGATGGGATAATTCTAGTGGAATTAAAGTGGTGGATGAACTAATTGATAAGAAAAAAATTTGCCTAATTCTAAAATTATCAAACAAAGAAGAAGAGAGAATTTGGAAGCCATGGAGGAACTACTTAATCATTAAGCTATTAGGTATACGTATAGGATTTTATTTTTTGTAGAAAAAACTTATTCAAATGTGGAAAGGAATTGAAGTTTTTGAACTTGTTGATCTAGGCCATGATTATTTTATGGTTAAATTTTCTTGTGCCAATGATAAAGGATGTCATTCTATTAAGAGGCCCATGGATCATCCTTGATTACTACCTAACTGTTCAAGAATGAATGCCAAACTCTAATCCTATAAGAACATCAATTGATAAGGTGGTAGTTTAGGTTCGATTTCCTAGTTTGGCTATGGAATATTATGATAGAAAGTAATTGCGTGCCATGGGAAATAGGACTTGCGAAGACAATTAAAGTGGATTTTATGATAGAAGAAAGAGCTCAAAATAAATATGCTCAAGTATGTGTAATAATCAATTTGAATGAATTGCTGATTCCCTAATTCAAAGTTGGCTTAGATATATTAATGTAGAGGATGAAGGAATTCATTTAATATGCTTCAAATATGGTAAATATGGACATTATGCAGATGGTTGTACAGTTAAATTTTCAAAAGGTGAATCTCATCCAAAGAGAGCTGGGGTTGAATTAGAAGGTACTAATATTGATGAAAAGCATGCTCTAAAACATATCCAGCTTGTTATAGAAGAACCTAATATGGAAAATGGAAAGTGGTTCAAAAACGAAGAAGAAACAAAAAAGGGAAAAGAGCTCAACTTAATCAGTAGGGGCCTTCTAAAATTATAGGTTTTAGATTTGCTACCCTGGCTAACCCAATGTTTGAAGGGGAAGAGGACATAGTTAGGAAACAGAAAAACACCTTAGAACCTAGTGTGTTTTATGAATAGAATTTGTCTGTAGCATAAAATAAGAGGCAAAAGCCACACCAACTCCAGGTGGATGAGAGGCTTTCCAATAAGGAAGTTCTTAAAATTGTCTCTAGTAATAAGGTCAATCAAGTGAAAAATAATTCATCTAAGCTATCTACACTGGTCCTAGGTGCTAAGTTATCTGTAGAATTAAATGTACAAACCCAACATGTTTTTTTAAATGGAAAAAATAATAAGTTCAAATATATCCCCATTGCCCAGCACACTAGAATAGATTAACAGTTTATGTTGAACCCATAACATATTAGGCCAGAGATATAGGATAATAATAATGTAAGAGAGCCTCAGAAAGTTATTGATGATAGTCCTATGCAAATTGACCATAATGGCAGGCTACCAAATACTAACTTGTATATGGTAATTACGAATATATCTCCAAGTGCTCTAATTTCAATGGTTGAGGACACTTCTTGTACTAAGAAGGTTGTTAATAATCAAAATGTTTTCTCCCCAACAAGGGTCCAATAAGTACTTTTTCATTTATTATACTATGCAATTTCTTAACTATACTTTAATTAAATATGAATAATATCCTAGTATGGAATTCTAAAGGAGTTGGTAACCCTAATTTTTAGTACAATCCAATGGAATTTTATCCAAGAATGAACCTAATCTTATTACCTTCGTTAAAACTAAAGTTAACAACTCAAAGGCAAGTGATATTTTTAGGAAAATTCCAAATTCCTATATTTCATGTGCAAGAAAGAAAGGGCATGGCTTGTGGCATTTAGATAGGTTGGAAAGATTACCATATTAATGTTTAGGTGGAAATTAACTCTTTCCAATTTGTCCACTTAAAAATTATTAATAGAGCTTTTTTAAAATGGTTTTTGACCATAATCTATATGAGCCCCCATTATAATATGCGTGTAAAATGTTGTCACCAAATCTTACAATTATCAAACTCTATTCAAGATCTATGGATATTAGCTGGGGATTTTAATGATATTACTTATAGTAGGGAGAAAAAAGGTGGTTTTCCTACAGCTAAAGGTTAATGCATTGAATTTTTGAATTGGATTAATCGGTGTGGGCTAATTAATCTGGGATGGCAAGGATCTTGATTCACTTGGAAAGGTCCTCTTAGATAGGGGCATCATAAAATATTTGAGAGACTTAATAAAGCTTTATGTAATGCTCCTTGTTGCAGGAAATTCTAGGAGACCATTGTAAATGTTCTTCCTAGAACTTATTCTAACTATCATCCTTTACTAATTAATTTATCTAGTGTTAAGGCGGAGAGACAAAATAGACCATTTTGCATTGAAGTTGCTTGGTTATTGTATAACAAATTTAGTCAGTTCCTTGAAAGACACTAGAAAAAGAATTTCTTCTTTACTAATGAATCTCAAGTCCCTGCTCATATTCTTACTTGGAATGCAAAAGTATTTAGGCACTTTAGAAAGAAAAAATAAATTCTATTAGCTAAAGTCAGCAAAATTCAAAAGGCCATGGAGAGAAAATGGAATCCTCATTTGGATAATCTAGAAAAATCCCTTCAAAAGGAACTTACTTATGTTTTAAAACAAAAGAAAGCTTTGTGGTTTCAAAAATCTAGAACACAATGGCAAAAAGATGGGGATTGAAATACAAAGTATTATCATACAAGAGATATTAATAAAAAAAGAATTAATAGAGTGTCTATGTTGAGAAATTCTTCTGGTCATTGGGTTGAAGATAAAGAAAAGCTAACTAGTATGGTAGTTAATTTTTATCAAAACCTATTCATCAATGACTCATTTTCTACCACCTACTTGAATACTTCTATTTCCTTTTCCAACCATTGATAATAGAAGTCTCCTGAAGCTAGTTGCTACTATAAATTAATCAGAGGTTGTTAGTGTATATACCCTAAAAACCAATCATATTGGTAATTGTAATTTTGAATCATGTTATTTTAATGGCAATTCTAATTATTATATTTATAGATATTGTATGCATAATATATTTAATTATGATAATAACCTTAGAATAATTGTATTCTTAAATGTCCCTAGTCATATATCATTATGGATTAGGTTGCTTTGATATGTTAAGACTAGCATGTGTGATGACTTATATGGGATATTAAGTTTACATATGAGTACAAGTTAAAGAACTTGTATACTGGACTGACCCATCCTAAAAATACTACATGGATCATTATATGAGTGTTATGAGTGATTCTTAGTAATCATTATTAATATGGCCCTTTAACTTGAGATCACCAAGGTTCCCTATATGTGAGTTTCATATTTTGATACTATTCTATGTCAGTCATAGTTGAGTGAATGCAAAGGTAGTTATTGGATATGTCACATATCATGCAGAGGGATTTGTATGATCAAGATGAAATTTTTTCCTCCTATATAATAGGAGCAACATCTATGGACCCCTTGATTAAGTAAAGCTGAGAAAATGCATGGTCATGCTCAAATAAATTGACATGGGATGTCAATTATATTTGCTTCAGTCAATTTACTTAGGGATCAAGAAACCTCAAGATTGGGTTATACGGGAATAACACGGTCCATGTCTCATGCTCAATCTAGATGTTTAGGACAAAAGGACATAGATGACGATCACGTGTAAAGGTTTAGTCAAATCATCGACTTTCTCATTACTTGAGTAACAATGATGTGTTGTTAGACACCGCTCATTATATATGATCATTAATATGATTAATGATCATTGCCAATGTGATGAGAGCCTGTAGGGTCACACACTTAAAGCCTAGTGGATTTGGAATTAATTGACTAAATTGTTTAAACCTAATATTTGAGAATTTCATATTATAATTATAAGGCCCAATAATAAGCCCATAATTATACATGGAACAAAGCCCAAATAGTTAGGATTTTCTATGCGCCTATTTAAATAGACTTGTTGGCTAATAATAAAGATTATTATTCACACATCCCAAGTATAGAAAAACCCTAGTACCTCTCTTTGACCAAAAATCCTTTAAGAGGCGTAGCTAGCACTATAAGGTAAAGGAGAATAATTCTAACCGGTGTTCATGTGAATGTTCATTGATAATTCGTGGATTCGTGTGGATACCTTGGAGTCTTCAGCCAAAAGGAAGCTGAAGAGGTGATCAATGACTGAGTTCTAAAGTCATCATTAAGGTATTGAACGAATCCTTATTCTGATTTAATATTTTGCATGAATCTGTTGGCTGGGATCAGTTTATTTTGCTACACTTGTATGGTTCCTAATCCCAACAGAGGTTAAGCAGGAAATTTTTGATATGGGAGCTACTAAGGCTTTTAGAAATAATGGATTTCCTATTATTTTCTACCAAGCTAATTGGAATCTAGTAGGAAGGGATCTATCTTCTTTTGTGAAGGAAGTTTTTAAAAGAAAAGCCTTAGTCCAGCTTATTAATTAGACTTTAATTACTTTAATTCCTAAAGTTTAGCATCCAAAATTTGTCAATCAATTCAAACCTATCTCTCTATGTAATGTTTGCTATAAATGTATCACAAAAGTGATAGTTAACAGAATGAAACATTTAATGCCTAAACTAATCTCCCCGTTCTACTCTAGCTTCATTCTTAGGAGATATATCCAAGATAATATCATTATTACTAGGAAATGATTCACTTAATGAAGAGGAAATGAAGTAAAATAGGCTTTATGGCTATTAAAATTAACCTAGAAAAAGTATACAATAGAATCTATTGGCACTTCTTATTTACAATTCTTAGAAAGGTAAGGATCCCAACAAAACTTCACAAGTTGATTATGGATTATATTTCTACTCCAAGCCTAAATATTTTATAGAATGGGTAAAAAAAAACTATTAATTTTAAACCCCAAAGAGGGATCAGACAAGGGGACCCTATTTCCCTTTATATCTTTATTTTATGTATGGAAAAACTTTCTCATATGATCTAAGAAGAAGTTCAAGTTGGTAATTGGAAGGCCATACGAGCTGGTAGGAATGGACCTCAAGTCTCTCATCTAATGTTGGTAGATGAATTATTACTATTTGTTGAAGCTACTCAAGATCAAATGGTGTGTATAAAATGAATATTATCTTCATTTTATGATACATCTAGACAGAAGATTAATCCAACTAAATCAAAAATTCTCTTCTTAAAAAATATTGATCAAGGGGTGGTTAATGATAAATTAAAATTAAGTGGATTCATCCAAACTTCTAACTTAAGAAGTACTTAGGCATTAACTTGATTTTTGTTAGGAGAACTAGAAGTCACTACAATGATCTTTTAGAAAGACTAAACCAAAAACTAGCAAATTGGAAAACTTAAACTCTTTCTATAGTTGCATAATAACCTTAGCAAATTTAGTTCTCACTAGTATTTTGATTTACAATATGCTAGTTTAAAAGTTATTAAAAGGAATTTGCATGGACATAGACAAAATTCAATGAGATTTTATTTAGGGCTATAGTAACCAAAAATAGAAAGCTCATACTATTAGCTAGTACCAGATTTGTCGACCCAAAAGCTTGGCTTAAGCTTTTGAAAGGTTGACAAAATGAACTCTACATATCTAATGAAGATCTATTACAAGATTTGTACTAGAGATAAAGGACTCTATCTTGGTGTTTTAAAGGATAAATATGGAGTAAGAGGTGAATGGCTAATGATTTTAAATTTAGCTAATAGCGACTCTTTCATTTGGAAAAATCTTTATTCAATATGGAAAGATACCATAAGAGGTATGAAATGTTGAATCTATGACAGGAATACTATTAAATTTTAGTTGGTTAGGTCTTAAAATCCTTTTAATTCACTTCTTACCTAATTCTATTGATGAATAACTTAAGGGAGTTGTAGTTAAGGAATTCACAGTTAATCAAAATAAATGGGATTAGGATTTATTGAAAAATATAATTCTAGATTTTATATTTTCTTATATTCAGTCCATTCATCCTTCTATAGCAGAGAATGGATGGGATAGATTAGTTTGGGTTGATAATCCTATTAGTGAATTTTCTATTAAAAATGCCTATGAGTTACTTATGCAAGAGGAGTGGCATGAGGAAGATAGAATCTAGAACTAGGTATGGTGTGTAATAGCACCTCAAAGAATTCAATGTTTTATATGGCAAGTATGTCATGATGGGCTACTCATAAATGCTATCATAAGTAAGTGGGCCCATGGTAACAAATATTACTTTTTCTACAAAAATACAGAAGAAACAATGCTACATGCATTAAAGCGATTTTCCTTTTATTTGGGGTCTTTAGAAAGCACTTGTAAATCCCAAGCATTTAATTGAATTTAGCACAAGTCAATTGTATGACTGGTGCTCCCTAAACTTAAACTAGAATCTTGGTGTTTTATTAGTCAAACAGCTCCTATGGTCTTCTATTTGGGTGATTGGATGTTGGTTGACATGGAAATGGAGAAATAAAGCTATCCATCAAAATGATTTAAAGAAACCCGTGCATCCTTTTAAATTGGTAACATATTTTATTTTTGATATAATACTTGATAAAGACATCTCTTCCCACAAGGGTAATAAAAGAATAGGTCAAGTAAGTATTGATTGGAACCCTCCCCTAAATGGGTGGATTAATGTGAACTCAGATAGAGCTTCCAAAGGCAAAAATCAAAAGGTTGGGTGTGAAGGTATTATATGAGATTCAAACAGAAATTGGATTATGGGTTACGCAAAACCATTAAGATAATGTTCAGCTTATATTGCTAAATGTTGGGGAGCTATATGTGGATTGCGAATTGCTTAGAACCTTGGATATAAAAATGTAAACTTCGAATGTGATTCTAAAGCTTTCTTCTATAGCTTAATTAATATCCACCACAAAGGGAACTATCTTATTTCAATTTGGCATGATCTTCTTGAAAGAGATTAGGAAGTGCAAATCAATCATTCTTTTAAAGAAGGCAATGCATGTACAAACTGGATAGCCAGTTTTAGTCTCACTTTGAATGCTGGAATTTACTATTTTTAGAGGCCTCCATCCCAGATATCTTTGTTATTTCTTGTTAATATATTAAAAGTTTCCTAGACTCGTGGTATATTTATTTCGTAGTTTTTCCTTTCCTTTAGGCTTAAGCCCCTTTATATTACTAAAAAAAAAATTTATTTTATGCAAATAGTTAATAAGTTAAGGTAATTAATTAATAATTGATACATTAACTATTATATGAAAATGGTTAATTCACAAAATTAGTTAAAAATGTAAAATAATATAAAAGAATATGTTAATATAAATAGATGTATAGATTAAATTAATTCATATTTATTTAAAGATTAAATTATATTAATACAATGAAAACGTTCAAAATAAAAATATAATTAATTATATTTCATAACCTTTTCATATTTATTTATTTACATAACTTTTAATTGATTGTTAATTATAACAAAAATATAATTACTTAAAATATAATTAATTATACTTTATCACATTGTATATTTATTTATGTACTTATTTTTACATATTTATAATTTAAAATAAGGATATAATTAATTAAAATTAAATTAATTATAATTTATAACATTATATATTTATTTATTTACTTATTTATTTTATATTTAATTATTTATACTAAATTTATGATATTATATATTTAACTATTTACTTATTTATTTATTGTTTAAAATAAAAATATAATTATTTTTAAAGGAAAGAATTATAAATTAATAAAAAAATTGAAAAACTATCATCTTGTCTGTTATAAGCTATTCAAGATAATTTATTAAATTAAAATCTTTTTTTCCAATAAGTTAATGTACAAATTTTTTTGTGCAAAATAAAATGTTAATGAAAAAAATAAAAGGTTGTGTAATTACAAATTTAAAAATTATTTTTAATTAATTATTATTTATTAAATTTTAAATTTTTAAAATTTTTATTAACAGTTATGATATCTTTATTTGTTTATGTGCATCTTGTCCATTAAAAAAGTCCAATCCATGTGAGCAATCACAAGGACTTTATTTCATATAAGTATTTAATAAATTAATTGATAATTGATTGTAAGTATTTTACAAAATTAGTTATTGAAGTAACTAAAAATGTAAAATGATATAAAGAGACATATTAATAAAGATAAATATATGAATTAAACTAATTCATATTTATTTTAAAATCAAATTATACTAATGCAATCAAGATATTCCAAATAAGAATATAATTACTTAGAGTTTAATTAATCATATTTTATAACCCTAATATCTATTTACTTAAAGAATTTTGATTTAATTATTATTTATAGAAATAATATAATTAATTAATGATATTGTATAGTTATTTACATTCATATTTTTATACATTATAGTTTAAATTAACAAAATAATTAATTAAATTAAATTAAATATAATTTATGATATCATACATATATTTTTTCATTTATTTATTTTTATTTATCTAGGGTATAGGGTAAGAAAATAATTATCTAAAATTTAATTAATTATAATTCAAAACATCACATATTTACTCATTTATTTACTTGCTTATTTTTATTTAAATATTTATACTAAATTTATGATATTATATCTTTATTTAGCTACTTACTTATTTAATTTTTATTTATTTATTATTTGAAATATGAATATAATTATTTATTAGAAGTATGAGTTTTAAATTAATAAAAATTTATAAAATATAAAAATATAAAAATGATCAATTTATAGATTATAAGTTATTTAATATAACTTATTAAATTAAAGGCTTTTTTATAAACTAATTGTGAAACATCTTAATAAATTAATTTATAATTTATAAATTAAATTAATAAATTATAAATTAATTAATTTATTATGTAGAGCAAAATCTGATAACATAAATAATTATTTATGATGTGATCACATGACTACGTGATCCCAAAGATTATTAAGAGGAGACAAATAATATAAAATGAGATCCCAATGCATAAGTTATTAAATTCAAATACGAGGTAGTGAGTCCCATTTTGTGTTACTTGTGTATTATGATTTCCATTTTGTATTATTTATTATGTTTTAACTGTTTGTGCCCAAATATGAAGTGGGCAATGGGATTGTATCGACCTAAAAATTTCTCACATGTGACCACACGATTTACGTGATTGATCATGTACAATCATATTAATCGGGGACTTGTTAAGTAAATCAGTGGATCAGTTTTGATAGTTGTAAGTACAGACAAAAACTAGAGCAAAATATTGAAAATTTTAAAATAGGATTTATTAATAATTCATATAATATTTTAATTTTTAAGAGCTAGATATGAATATTTTAAAAAGGATAAAAGAAAAATGTAATAAAACTTTGGACTAGATTTTTATATTTATGTACTTTTTCAAAATGTATATATCCAGAAGATTTTCAATATTAGCTTGCTGTATGTCTCACTATTAATATCAATCAATTAATTAGTCAATTGTTTCTCTTATTCTAATTTTTATAATAATAATTAATATTGATGATTGTTTAATTATTTTTAATTTTATATTAGAAATAAATTTAAAATATTTTGATATTTCATAAAAAATAAGGTGGCATATTTTTACTTAAGGATAATATGAAAAATGTTATAACAATATAGATGAGATTCAAATTTATTATTCACACATAATATATTTAAAGTAAAATTTCATAACATATAATATTAACACAAAAATTAAAAATTGTGAACTATGAATATTAAAAAACAAAAAAAATGAAAAAAGAAAAACCTGATTCAAGAACTCCTTTTTAACTTTATCAGTCTTCCTAATTAAAAATTGGGGGTAAACCCCCAAAAGCTGTTTTACCTGTTGGCCCCCCAGGCACCGGAAAAACAATGTTAGCGAGAGCTACAGCCGGAGAAGCTGGGGTTCTATTCTTTTGAGATGACATTTGGTTCGTGAAATGTATTTAACATTTTCGAAAACAACACTGCTATTTGTCCCGGAGGAAGTATTGAAACTGGGCTTCGAAAAATTTGCAACTGTTTGATAAGTTTAAATTTAAAACCCGTGCATTACATATTTATTGTTTTCGGGACTTGATTACCGGTAAAAAGTATTGGTACATTTAGCACTTTTCTTTCGAAAATATTTCAGTAAAGTATTACATTCTCATATTTTATTTAAAATTTTAAAAAAATATTTACAAATGTCACATTTCCAAATATATTTTTAATCCAACTTTCTTCTAAAATATTCCTATAAAGGAAAGTGAGAATATCATATTCTCATGATAATATTGATACTAAAATAAAAAAATAAAATTATTTTCATATTTAATTATTTTTTATATTTATCTCTTTATCAAATAATTTTTAATTTAAATTAAAAATAATTATCACTTCATTTTTAAAATATTTTTTTATTATTAAGAGATGCAATAAAATTAATTTTTAACTATAATTTCTTTTCTATTGTTATTCTTAATATTTGAAAGATTATTCTAATATAATTATATATACATATAAGTTTTTAATTAAAAAATAATAGAACATGCTTGGAGTTTCTTTAAAAAAAATATTTATATATAAAAATATAAAATAATAATATTTTTAAATTAGAGAAGAAATTATAATATAAAATTTAATACCAATATGAAATATAATTGTAAAAATAATTTAATTGTTAAATTTTATAATTTTATAAAAGGAAAAATACCAAGTATATTTAATATTATGGTAATAATTTAAATAAATTATACTTACTTCATTTTAAAAATTAATCTAATAATAATGCTAATAATTATAATAATAAAATATAGTAAAGTGTAAAATATTTATATATATATATATATATATATATATATATATATATATATTAATAAATTTTTAGATGTTAAATTTTGAATGTTAATTTATTAGGTGTTAAAAATTTTTATCATTTATGTAATTTTAAATAAAAATATGGTTTATTATATTACATTTTATAATAAAAAATTTGATGAGAGTATTTTTGAAATAATCTTAACATTATCAAAAATATCAAATATGAACCAAACATAGAAATATAATATATATAAGATTCTAATAAAATATTTTCAGAAAAATTTATAGTAAATCAAACATAGGAATGTTATATTTTATTAATCAAATTCTCATAAATCATATTTTCAGGAATGTACACTTTTTTAAAAATGTAAAAATTCGCAAACTAAATGCCACCTAAGAAAAAATTCAAAATACTCTCTTTAATTTTGGGTGATTATATTTTATCTCCTCCTATTTTTGAAACTTAGAAATTACCTCCTTAAATTTTATAAAATTTGAATTTAACACTTATTGTTAACTTAATTAATTATTTTATCAAATTATATAATTTTTTATAAAATATTTCACAACGATTTTAATATTATAGTATATTAATTTATTTTATCATTTTTTCACATATAATTTTGCAATCTATTTTTTATTATTTAATTAAAATTATATATATAATTTAATTCCTATTAATAATATAACATAGAAATTATTTATGAAAAAATAATAAGATAAATTAAAATATTATAATATTATGATTCTTGGTTAAAAATATTATTAAAAATATATAATTTGATAAAATGATAAAATAAGTTGATATTGGATATTAATTTCAAATTTTATATGATTTAAGGGAATATTTTCAAATTTTTAAAATAAAAAAATAAGATCTAACCAATCTAAAATTTTTAAAAAAGTATTTTATATTTTTTCCTACTTTTTATTCAGGGAAGGGAGTTTGAAGGGATAGATACTGGCGTTGGAGCACAAAGGGTGAGCGTTCTTCTTTTTTTTTCTTTTTTCTTCTTTGATGGGATTGATTATTGGAGGAAGACACAATCGTGAAGATCTGACGTCGTTGAGGATGACTTTGAAAAGAAGAACCTAATTCAAGAACTATTTTTCAACTTAATTCAAGAAAATGAATTAGGTTCTTTTTTTTTTTTCATTTTCATTTTTTTTATATTTATACTTCACGACGTTGATGAGGATGACTTTGAAAAGAAGAACCTAATTCAAGAACTATTTGTTAACTTAATTCAAGAAAATGAATTAGGTTCTTTTTTTTTCATTTTCTTATTTTTTTTAATATTTATACTTCACAATTTTTAATTTCTATGTTAATATTATGATATAAAATTTCACTTCAAATACATTAGATGTGAATAATAAATTTAAATCTCATCCATATTATTGTAATATTTTTTATACTATCCTCAAGTAAAGATATTCCACGTTATTTTTTTATTAAATATCAAAATATTTTCACTTTATTTTTAATACAAAATTAAAAACAATTAAACAATTACCAATGTCACTTATTATGGTGAAGAATAGAATAATAGAGAGTATTGACTAATTAATTAATTAATTATGATAATAAGATATATGATAAGTTAATATTAAAACTCTCCCATAGGTATATATATATTCTGAAAAAGTACATGAGTATAGAACTCTAACCCTAAAACTTATAAATTTTTCAAAATTTGAGTATAACGTAACTTCGTGGTAATTATGTTGATAAATGAAAAGTCCAAATAAAGTTTTCACTTGTCCTTAAAAAAATTAAAGGGAGAAATTTTGTTGCACTAGTTACATCAATTTATCATTGGTTTAAACCATTAAACTTCATTCATTTATGTAATATTGTACTGATCCAATTAATATATTATAATCATTGCTAAATAAAAATGCCTTTCGCTTAGAAAAAGTACCTACTAATCTACTTGAATTACATAGAGGAACTTCACCGTTTAGTCGATTGACCGTGATGATAATAATCTTGAATAAGACATAATTATTAAAGAATAAATTAATAAATTAATCCTGAAAAATGTAGGTTACATTAAATTCTTTTAAAGATTATTTTATGTTAATTAGTCAAAATTTTGAAAGAATTCTAATATAATATCTATTTAGATAAATTTGATATAGAAATTAAAAATTTGTATATTTATATGATATAAAATAAATTCTCAAAAGAATTAATATAATATACATCTTCCGGAGATGTATTTAATGGTTAGCTGGTCATTAAACACTCATCATCCATAATTTATGTTTTGACATATCCTACCATTATAATTCATTTGATCGGGGAGAGGCGGAGAGGTGTAACCGTCCTCGCAACGCGAGAAGAGTTCCCGCCGTCCACTCCGGCAATCCTCGGCCTCTCAATTGATAACGTGATACTTGGTGGTATGTTTATAATAAATAAATTAATTTATAATTTATTAATTTAATTAATAAGTTGTAAGTTAATTTTTAAAAGTTTTTGATATATTAATTTATTTAGAAAATAAGTTTTGACTTAAATTTTTAATATAATTAATTGATAATTAATAAATTAATTAATTATATTAAAAGTGTTTGATAAAATTAATTATTAAATTAATTAAAAATATATAATAATATAAAAGAATATATTAATATAAATAGATATCTCAATATATTAACATATATCTCAATTAAATTATTTTATATTTATTTAAAAATTAATTATATTGATGTAATCAAAATATTTAAAATAAAAATATAACTCTTTAAAATTTAATTAATTATATTAATAACATTATATATTATTTAGTTATTTTCAAATAATTATATAATAACCTAAATTTTAATATCACATATTTACTTACTTATTTTTTATTGATTTATATTGAATTAATGATCATATTAAATATTTATTTATATAATTGAAATATAATTTGTAATTTAATTAAGATAAAAAGGATAAATTTGAAAAAAAATTAAAAAACTACTAATTTATAACCTATAAGCTATATTGAGAAACTTATCCAATAAGAACTTTTAAATTACTAATAATGTGTCAAACATATGTAAAAACTAGTTTATAATTTATTGATTAAATCAATAATTTATAAATTATCATTTGTTGTGCCAAACACACATCGTACTAGAAATTTGTAACCTATAAGTTTTTATTTAATAAGTTTCATAAAGTAATTTATAATTTATAAATTAATAATTTTTATCTTTTAAATTTATCCATCTTCTTTTAATTAAATAATATCTTATATCCTAATCATGTCAATAAATATTTGTATATTTTTAATAATTTAATTTAAATAAACAAAAAATAAATCAATAAATAAATATATAATATCATAAAATATAATTAATTAAATTTTATATTATTATATTATTATCTTAATAATAAATAAAATAAAATAAATATATAAAAAATGTATAATGTCATAAACATAAGTAATTTAAGAATATTTTGATTAAATTAATATAATTTAATCTTAAAATAAATATAAATAATTTAATTAGTATATCTATTGATATTAACATATTCTTTTATATTCTTTTATATTTTTTAACTTGTTTAATGGCTAATTTTGTTAAATAATTTTAATATAATTAGTTAACTTATCAATTATAAACTTTCAACAATTAGTTATCAATTATATTTTTAATTAATTATGCCAAACAAAGCTATAAGCTAATAACTTTTTAAAACTTTTCTAAATTTATCACTCTTCTTTTAGTTAAATAACAACCTATTTCCTAATTATGTAAAAAAATTTGACATTTTCTCATTAATTTAATATAAATAAATATATAATATTATAAAATATAATTAATTAAAATTTAAGTTACTAAATTATAATTTTTAAAAATAAAAAATAAATACATGATTTCATATTTATAATTAATAAAATTTAAAAAAATTATATTCTTATTTGACTGCATTTATATACTTTGATTTCAAAATGAACATGAATTAATTTAGTTTATATACTTATTTATATTAACATACCTTTTTATATTATTTTATATTTTTCAACTAATTTTTATTAGAAATTTTTAATGTATTTAACTATTTTATTTGTTATCAATTATAATTTTTCAAATATTACTTATTAATTAATTTATTAGTTAACAATTAACTTATTAATCATTAGTTTTAACTCAAACAAAATCTAAATATTATTCCCGTGGGATCATTAAGTCAACAACAATTGGCTATATTAAAATCATTCACATATATAGTCATTAATCTTTATCCCGATAAATGCTTTTATGACCAAAATTCTTGTACGTTATTTAAAAAAAATTAACACTTTAATCGAATCTTTTATTTTAATAATTATTATTATAGAAAAATTTATTATTATAGAAAATATCTTTAATAAGAAATAATATTTAATATTTAGTTAAATATATTAAAGGCTTAAAAACATGTTTATACTTTAAAATCTACGATCAACCTGGTTGGCTAAATCATACAAAATATCTCCATCAGTCGCTGTGTCCCAGCCCATTGATTTACATTGAATTGAATTGAATTCTATATATTTAAACACCGATACTGCTAACCTTTGTAGATAAGAAAATTAGTAACTTTTATTTTTTAAATTAGATTAAAAATGTTATTTTTACTTTTAAAATATAATATAATAATTATTACTTAAAAAATTTTAACAAAAAATTAAATTTAAAATATTTAAATTAATTTTATTTATTTTCTTTTATATTTATAATAAATATATTTATGAATTAAAAAATTATTAATAATTATAAATTAATTTTAATAATTTTATTATTTTATCAATATTAAGTTAATAAAATAATTTTTTTCATTAAAAATGGAAGCAGTAATCCTTACGTAGAAATCATATTCGAATAATAGAATGCGCCCATCCACCAAAATAATAATAATAGAACGTACGCAATTCACGTTGCTGCTGAGGTGGTGATGAATGCATACAATTCACGTTGGAATGAAGCAACGTGCGTTACTGCCTATGTCTTCAAATTCAAAATGCCAAGAAGAGCTGCCTACGTTAACAAGCTGACTTTGATCATCGTTTTCAACAAAGGCAACGAGACCAGTTTCAATGTTTCATCACCATATTAACTGGCAAAGAAGGTGAGTTTTTCAAAGATTAGATCACATATTCTCGATTTTTAAAATAAATAAGGGAAGTGAAAAGAGTAGTTGATTGGGAGCTAGACTTCGATCGGATGTTTTTACGTTATATTATTTTCTCTCAAATACTAAAGTAAATGAATTCAAATAAAAGACATTAATTGTAATACATTAAAAATAATTTGATGGCGAAAATATCTCACTTTTTGAGAGATTGAACTTTCTATAAAATTAACCGATAAAACTTTTTTAAAGCAAAATTGAAGATTCAAGGATAAAAATACTTTATTTTTAGCTAAGAGTGTTTAATAAACAAGTTGGATTAGATTAGGCTGAAATCCATTGATGTTTAATTTATTTAAACCTGTTTTAAAATAAGTCATTTTAATCAATCCAATTCAATCCACAAATTTGCAAAGCTAGCTTTTTTTTTCTTTTTTATATTTTAAATTACATTTTGTATTTTATTATTTGTTATATTTTTCAGGCTTGATATACAAAAAAAACCGCATGCTTCTAATTTGTTAAGCACCCTACTTTTACCGATTTAAACTTCTCATAAATTTATTTACCTATGAACTTTTTTTTTCATAAAAATTTTACATTTACAATACTATATAACTACTAATGCTAAGAAATATTTCTATATTTAAGTCCTCTCCCAATGATATAATGACACGTAATATTATTGTTGAGATCTTTCTCTTTCTATTTTATGTGTTTGAATTCAAAATAACTTGTTACGTCTGCTTTTGCCAAAAAGAAAAAATAGAAAAATTATTAATTGCACTAAATATATTTAAGTTATGTATATTAAGTAAATAAGAAAAATGAACATATTAATAAAAACAAGATAAATAATGTATTAATGTACAATTATATAAAAATAGATAAATTACATAGAATTTTCATGTACTTTTATTGATATGTGATTTATCTTCTATAGTATTAAAATATCCTACTTATGATTTCTTGCAGTTATTTAATGAGGTGCATAACTTTATTCTATTAATTCTTTGTTAAATATCTAAAGAGAATTAAAATATAATTTTAAAAGAAACTGATACTAATTTAAAAAAAAGTCACTTTGCATTCTTTCTCCCTCTTATAATATTGAAAAATATAAATTATGATTTATAATGTAGTTAAACAATCACAAGCTTTATTCTCATTTAGTCATTTCTTTTTGATAAAATAATTGTTACTTGTACTAGCTTATTTAAAGTATTTTTAGTTCAGAGAGAAAATTTTCCTTACCTCTCTCTAACTTTGGCAATTGCTTAGCAAATTATATGTTCATGATTAAATTGTTATCTAATTATCATTAGTAATTAATAGCAATAAAAAAAATAATTGCTATATCATAGAATATCTTATGAAAATAGTCTCTTGATATTTGTACAATATAATTCTTAAACCATATTATATATGACCAACATGTATTTAATTTCTTCCTAACAAATATTGTATTCCATTTTCTTTTGTTAGTGCAAACAAGGTTCTCCGATTTTTGACTCAATTTTATGTTTAAATCAATAGAAATTTGCTCCCACAACCAACTTACATTTCCTATGGGCTAAGACAAATTCATGATAAAGAAAAGCTAAATTGTTTCATCATCAAAATGAAGCTAAACCATAGTATTCAAGTGTGAGAAACTCATAGTGAAATTCCCTCTTGTAAATCCCAAATGAAATAACTAAAGTTAAAAAAAATTGCTTTAACAAAATGGATGTTTCAAAATAATAGTTAAAATGATGAAAAAAGGAGAATGTTAAAAGACATTGGCAAAATTAGCATCAATTTTTTTAAAAATATTGAAGGAAACTAAGTGACATGAGAATCATATATTGATTGCATTAGAATATCAAATGGGAAAATTAACATCAATTTCTTTCCAATTTTGGCCTTAGCCTAATTTCCTTTTAAATCCCCTATATCAACCCCCATTCCCATATTTCCCTATATGTCCCACCCATCCTTTCCTTCTTTTTTCATTCCATTACAAGAAGAACTTACTAATCTTCCTTAACTCATCACATTCCATTTAAGTTAATAAGATAATAAATTTTATTCCTCCATCCTTGTAAGGATCTTCCTTTATTTTCTTTTTAAGAATTGATGCATTAAGGATTTTTTTAGTTAAAAAGGGGATTTGAAAACCTTAACCACAAATCTTTAATTTTTAAATGAGTGAGAATAGGCAACCCATAATTTCTTCCATCTAGTACCTTCTCTTTACAAGATGAGTGAACATTTTAGTTAAGACTTGAATAAATTAGATGACTTGAATTAGTTTGAGTTGGGTTTTCTTATATTTCATGACTTCATGGAAAATGATATGATTACTTATTTTTTATTGGATTTTCTTGATGGATCTAGTCTAAAACATGATATAACTACATTTTATATGGTGTAAATTTAGTATGGTAAGTGACATGATGAAAATTTGAGGATTTCATGTCAAATATATAATAAAATCAAATCAAAATCTATGAAAAATGAGGCCATGATCAACTATATAGTTGACTATAATTTGAAGAGTTACTCTTTAAAGGTCAATAGTTAAGCATATAATTAACTATTACTTGAAATTCTAGTCACAAAAAGTCTATAGTTAACTATATAATTGATAATCTGAAGAGTTACACTTTAAAGGTCTATGGTCAAGTATATAATCAACTATACCCTGAGAATTTACTTTTAGGCAACTTATTGTTAACTATATAGTCATTTATTACTCTAGATCTTCATTAATTAACTTCTTTAAAAGCATTATAATATATGATTAATCTCTTGATGTTAACATGAAGTCATTGTACATTAAATAATGATATATAGGTAGTATGAGACTATGCAAGGAGATATGATAGTATTGAAATTTATAAATAGTTGACTACGATTTGAAGAGTTACTCTTTAAAAGTTTATGATCAAGTATATAGTCAACTATGCCTTGAGAATTTTCTTTTAGGCAACTCATTGTTAATTATATAGTCATTTTTTTCTTTAAATCTTCATTAATTGACTTCTTTAAGAGCATTATAATAGGTGATTAGTCTGTTGATGATAATATGAAATCATTATACATTAAATAATGATAAATAAGTAGTATAAGGCTATGTAAGGAAATATAGTAGTGTTAAAATTTATAAATTTTATGTTATGTCTTGAGAATGTAATGAATAAATTTATTTGATACTTTGGAGTATGTGTTCACACATATTATGTATCATGTAGTATTTAATTTATTCTTAAATTAACATATTAGTTAAGTGTAGTTTATATACATGTATGTTATAAATATAACATAGATATACATAAGTATTTTTAGATGATATTGAGTTTATGGTTTGAAATGAAGTGTTGGTTGAAGCATTTATTTATATTATGATTAATCATGCACCAAATAAGATTTAATGATGTTCAAGGCAATGATATCTATACTATAGCTTATTACACTAAATTTATATGCATGTTTATAAAGAGATAAGGCTAATCCTTGAAGGATAAGATTGAGTTTGTGAAAGGAAGGATGATTAAGAGTTATAAAGAAATTTACTTACCTCTTTCTTGATATATCGATATTAAAATGTTATGATTGAATTAAATGGCTTAACTGAATGGGAATTATGGAGTGTGACATTGATTTAACCATGACAATATATATAAAGATCATCTCCAACTTTATTTTCAATCATATTTATTTTGTGTACCCTACCTCTTCATGCAAAGGTATGAGAAAAGGAAATTTTCTATTTTGTTTTAGTAAGATCCAAATAACCTTTTTTTCTTTTTGTTATTACTGAATTTATTCTCTTCTTATGTTTTAGCTTAACCTTCATTTTCCTCTGTTTTTCAAATAATTCGATTTACTTATAAGTATTAAAGAAACTCACTTTTCTTTCTTTTTTTTGCTTTTCTTTAAGGGGTTATCCTTACAATTACTCAACTACTATTAGATGAGTTAGAAATGACCTTGACATTTACGTAAGCCATATGATTGTTGGCCTAGATGTATATAAATATTAATATTTGCATCCATGCTTGAATATAATTCTCCTGCACTTGAATATAGTTAATATTTTGGAAAATTATGTATAGTTATATGTCCAACATTGCATTAAACATGTATAGAAAAGTTCGTAAGCGATTACACCTAGCAATTTACTATGCTAATCACATGCCCTAAGATAGGTCATGACAAAGGAAGTCTTACAACATGGCCTAGGTCATAAGAAAGCATTTTATTTAAAAGCATGGTTTAAAGGTTTCCAATTATCCAAATGAGTAATCTATAAGACCAAATCCTTAATAGTGGACTAGCAATTAACAAAGGGTGTAGTTAGGCTAGATGATGTCTTTATACCCTACAAAAAAAATATATATTTAGCAATGAAATTTAGTAATAGACTATTTACGATGAAATTTCCATCAATAATTTTATCAATAAGGTGCAAATACATAATATGATTTTAATGATAAACACGTTACTAATATTTTTTATTTCTAGAACTTTCTAACTTAAATAATATTTATCTCTAAATTTGTTAGTAAATTTTATCAACGAAATTAGTAATAGAATAAAAAAATAAATTTGGAATTAGTAACGAATTAGTGACAAACTCACCTATGAAAATTTAAATTTTGTTTGCCAATACAATGATATTATTTTTAATTAGTGATGGAATTGGCAATAGATGCCATTAATGCTTATCACCAATTCTATCACTAATTGAAATGCATTGATTCATTGAAATGTATTAGCAATGAAGTATTTTATCACTAAACTGGACCTTATATTAATGCTTGATGTCATAACCCTACTTTCCCCTTTCTCTGTGCTCTGTTGTCCACCATTATTGTTACATAACTCCATCCTTCTACACCTATTTATGCCATGGCAACCACTTACTTTAGCCACCATTAGCTTTACCTCCATCTACTCAAGGTTTTAATTAGAAAGTTTTGTTTGATTAATTCATAATTTAGGGCCAATTTCAATTTTTCCTATTTTTAAGGTATAGGTTTAGGATTGTAAAAATAAATTTTGTTATATTTACACATTAATTAATCTAAAATCAAATGCTTAAAATCCCATTGCTTAACTTGAAAGAGGTCGTTTGCCATATGCATGATGATAATTTTGTACAAAAAGTAGAAATTTCATATCAAACAATTGTGAAAATAAAATGAAATACTAAACTTTAATTCAAAAGCTTGAATTAAGAGTTGCAAGGTATTACCTTAATATAAACTACTCTTTGTACATTTTTTTACTATTCCTAGGTAAAATTGAATGAATTTTACTACTTTTCTCCTTTTAACCAAAATTGCATATCTAGTATAGTTGAGTTAATTCATCCTTCTATTTTAAAACATATATAGTTATTTTAACTTAGATTATACTATATGAGTAGGTATGAAGGAAACTATAAATAACTAGTCACATAAGTAACATTTTTCTAAATGAAAAATTAAAAGTTTAGGCAAATATATAAGATAAAATTGATCAATTAAATTTAAGTAAACTAACTATTACATCTATTTCTTATAGAAAAGGGTAACTAAGGAACCTAAATATTAGAAAAACAAAAGGAGTTCATTTAGGATAAGATGTAATTTCTAAATAAGTTTGTTCAAGTTATAATTTCCTTAAACATGATTAGATTATTCACCTATAGATGAGATAAGGAATTTGATACTAACAAATGTGTTGATTATAACAAGTTTTTTCTTCTAAAGTTTTAGCTTAATTTTTTATTACCTGATTAGATTTCTATTAAGTTTTCCTAATGTCAGTGTTGCTTGGAAGTTATGTTATTGATATGATGATTTGCATATTATATGTTGTGATAAATAGTATGGAGCATGTTATCACTACAAGCTTATTTACATATAATGACAAATATTAGTAATGGATAATTAGATACAAATTTAGCAATGAAAAATCTATCAATAAATAAGAATATAAGAGTGAAAAATGCATCATGATGTTATCAATAGAATTAATAACAGGCACTAGAATATCCATTGGTATTTTCATCACTAAATTATAAGATTTCTAGAATAAACCATTTGATAACCATATCGATCTTCAACCTTGTGAGTAAATTTTACTAACAAAATTAGTGACAAAAAAGAAATTTTGAATTTTGAATTAATGATGAACTTAAGGACAAATACATGCCTAAAAATTTAAAATTTGTTTAGCAATGCAATAAAATTTTTTACCACTTAGTGACAAAATTATTGATGGAAGTTCTAGTATTCATTATTTTTTAAAATGCTTCATTTTGTTTAAATGACTTAACAATAAAATTATTCATCGCCAAACTAGTATTTATACTAGTTTAAGACATTAGACCCTTACTTTCCCCTTTTCTTCTTTTTCTTTAGTTTTCCTTTGCTTTCCATCATCGTCATTGCTTCCAGTCACCACCATCTCATCTCTACCACCATTATTGCTTAGTTCACCTACAAGAGCATCACACACTTCCCTTTGTCATTTATAATCAGTAAGTTTCTATAGTTTTCTTCATTTTTTAGTAATTCAATTTTTAGAGAGATTTTAAGGTTTAAAAATCTAAATTAGATTAGTTGATAAAATTTCAATCAAAAAGGGCTTTCTTTTGTTTATCCTTCTTTTGTTACTCAAATTTAAGATTTTAATGTCTCTTCACTCGTTTGGAATGTGATGACAAATATCCCCTCCAATTTAGCTAAATTTGTGATTATTATAGATAAATTAAATGTGGCAATGAAAGTTTGCTATCAAAATTGAATAAAGTTGTTGTCGAACAATTAACTAAATTGTTTGCATAAAATAGGGCATAAATAAATTTGGAAAGTTACAAGCTCCAAGAAGTGGGAATTATTTTTAGATTAAGTTAAAATTTTGATAGTATGTTTGAGAAAGGGTTTGTATGGTCAAATTAAGTGTTAAAGAAATACTAGATATGCATTGCTGAAAAATGTGGGAAATTGAGATATAAAAATGTTAATGAATTAAGAAGGAAAATTTAAGCATTATCGTTATACATATAAACGAATCCTATTAGCAAATTATTTTAGTAATACATGTTAGTAGAATATATTATATAAGGAATAAAAGATTAGATAAGAAGATTAAGCTTAAATAAAAGCTTTAAATTCATAAGTTAACATAATTTATGATGAGGTAGGATAGCTAGCAATATACTTAGGAGTTTATTCATGTGTTATTGTTAAATAAAAAGAAAGGGATAACATCTAAGATGATAATAGTTTGTATATATTAAATGGATGTGGAAGAAAGAAGATAACTAGGAGATAGGCTTAAGTGATGGGCTTTAATTAGGATTAAATTAATTCTTGAGTGTTTTCAAATGACTTGATTAGATGAACTTGCAATAGTATTATTATGAGTTACATGAATTTAGAGAGTATGTTTAAGTCATGAGTTTACTTCAAGTGCTAAATGGAAGTAGCTTGTTTTTGTTTGCCTTTTGAGTTATAAGTTTTTCATTTTAGGGTGTGTGGCTGTAGAAAGTATTCATATAAAGAAAACTCTATCCATTTTTTATAAAAAGTATTTTTTACTAAACATTAAATGAATACTAGCTTTACAAATTTCTACGAGATTTGCATCAAAGCTAGGCTTGTGGAAAGTCACCCCGTGGTGATTTCCTATACTTTATTTTAATTCAAATCCTATAGAAATTTTTAAAACTAGTATTCATTCAAAATTTAGTCAAAGACACTTTTGAATTCTATAGAAAAAATTATAGAGTTTTTCCTATATTTTTGTAGTGATAGAGCTCAAATATTAACAATATGTGTTAGTAAAGTTTCTATTATAAACTAGATTAAATTAGCTTTAGGAGTAAGATTGTGTACTTCTGACAAGTTATAAAATAAAACTATACTAATTTAGTTTTTAGAAAATTCTTGTATATGAAAAAACATTAGAAGAATTAATTTTTAGAATGATTGATTATGACTTAAAAACATAAAAATGCTATATTTATTAAATTTTTTCAATCATTAGTACTCTACTTAATAATCTTCCAAGTTTGTTTTTTTTTTTTACATTTCAAATGTTTTTTCTTAAATTTAAAGGATTTTTTATATATAGAAAGATTAAGGGATTATTTTCTTTTTTTACCTTTTTTTTAGGTATTTGTTAACTAATATTTTAAAAGACATTTAGGGTATTAATTAAAGATTATTTAATGGTATTAAAAATATAAAGTTTTTATGAACTTATGTGTTCTTATTTAGCTCATTTTTAAAAGTTTAGGGCATTAATTAGCATGTTATGTTGGAAGGTACTATATTAATTGGTTCATGCAGATCTAGTAGATGTATTTCTAGTAAGGATGGTAGCCTTATTGTCAAAGGCTATAATTTAGTCTTTGCGACTCTATTTCCTTCACTATAATTAACACTCACCCACCTATACCCATGCCTAATTTACAAACATCCTTGCAATCACCTAGGTAGGAGTTTTAAGCTTCCCTGCCTTCAACCAATCAGCATATCCTTGTTGATTTTTATGTTGGGTGCCCACCCAATAGGCGACACATCACTTAGCTCCTTGTTTAGGGTAGCTTCCAACTCATCCCTAGGATAAAGATCCACAAAACAACTGCATTTGGGTATATCTAAAGGGTAATTCATAAGTATTATCCATATTCAGATATCTATATATAACATAATTATATTTATTTTTATTGATTTCTATGAATGTTTTATATTTGTGATAAATATACTCTAATATATTTGGTTATAGTTTGATTTATTGCATTCATCCATGGTCTTGTAAATGATATAACCAACATGATTCAAGGGAAATTCTTAAAGCTGGCCCTTACACCAATATCTCATAGTAACTTAAAGGTGATTAGTTCAAGTTGTGAGCAATATTTAATTTTATACTTTATAATTTAAAGTGTATTTTAATTTGTATTTATATCTTATATTCTAATAATTATGTTTTAATTTGTATTTATACTTTAACTTATTAGTTATTTGTATTTGAGTAGGATATATTCAATATTTGTATGTTGGGAATAAGTGGCATCCTAAGGATGTATACATGATTAAAAAAAATTATGCCCATAAGGCTACAACTAATTATAAGGGCATGATGAATTAGATGAGGAAGAGCCTACTAAAAAATCTTGAGTGGATACTCGAGGACATTTTTGAAAAGCTTAAGAGGAAATGGGTTGAAGATGTTTACTTTAAGAGAAAATAAAAGGTTAAGAAAAGAAACATGGCATACATACTAGTAGTTTTATCTCTATTTCAAAGTATAAAAGGAAAATGATGAGTCTTCATTAGTTTTAGTGTAATCATTTATTCCATACCAAAAACTTTATTTTGATTATGATCACATTTTATACGAAGGAATTAGGCTAGTACCTATAGTAGTACCTATAGTTCTGAAGGTCCTTTTATGCATCCACATTTATCTTAATTAAGAGGGCTACTAAGCATAAGTAAATGAAAGATTTGAGAAAATTTAGGTAAGATTCTTTTTTATCCTTTGCTTCCATATATGTAATAATACTATCCATGAAAATTGTTAATCTTTACTTGTTATTTTGTAAAAAGAATACTTTAGAATAGTAAAGGCACAGTCCTTCTAGACATCTATTAATGGTGATAAGGCATTTGTAGTAGAGATCAATGAGACCTCACTTTTGGTAGAGGCAACTGGTAGCTGGAATAAAAATAGGTCACATTTATGGCATGAGATTAGAAGCTTGCAAGGTTATTTATTTGCTATTATTGGAGGCACCCCATAGGTTGAATGATTAGAGAAGCTATAGAGTACCATTAGTAATAGATGAAAAAGCTTGAAATAGCTTAAGATAATGGTGCAATAATAATTTTAGGATGCCTTAAATTTGATTATACAAAATAGGTGCATGATTAATGATTTAGAGTAGAGGCTGTAAGAGAATGGTTCAACTTTTTCACCATCACTGGGTAACCAAGATGGCCACCACCAGTTTTAATTTTTAAGCCATGTAAGATTATGTATTTTTTATTATGTACTTTTATAGTTTATTTTTATAATTATTGGATTCAATTAATTTTTTTAATTTTTTATATTATATAAATAAATTCTTCCCTTTTAATTTTATTTTATAAATTTTAACTTCAATATAAATAAAATGTATATTTCATTTAAAAAATTTAAATATAATGTAGCATGTTTGTTGTTTGCCTAGGTAGGTATACAATAAATGTGTCATTTTAATGTTGGAATAGTAATGAATTTTTTATAATGATGTCATTAATTTTACAAAAATTACCTAATTTAATGATGAAATAAGTGATAGACACATATTAGCGATGAATTATTTTACAACTAAAACAAATATTAGTGATAGAAATTCTCTCAGTAAAATCCATATTAGCGATGTATTAAAGTATCATAAATTGCACTCGTTATTCCTAATTCCCTATTATAGGCCGTAAATTTAGCAATGAAAATGGCGATAAATGGAATTCTTTTTGTTGCTAATATTTTACCAATGCATGTTGACTTTAGCCCTATTAAGAAGATTTTAATGATAATAACATATTTTGATTTTTCTTGGATTTAGCAATTGATCAACTAAAATCCCAATGTAAAAAGTGAATATTGAAGGAGATTAAAGATTGAAGATCATTATTAACTAAGTTAGGATTCTAGTTAGGATTATAGAATAAATTATATAAAAGGAATTGATTTAAAAAGGGGGTTCAGGTTTTTCATGAAAGAAATATGAACTATTAAGTTAAATCTTGTGTCAAAAGCTTTTAAAATGAGGTTGGAATCTTTTCAAGAAAGAAAACCATGTTTTAAAATATTTTTTCTTTGAAAAACAAGAAGTGAATTGATTGATCTATTGATTCCAAGCATCTAGCTAGCACACTGAACATACTAAATCGATTGACCAATCAATTTAGAGGGTTCAAAGAGCAATCAGGGTAAAATGAATCGATTAATCAATCAATTTAGTGTTTCAAAACTCAAATATCAAGTTTCTTGAATTGATTAATGAACTCACTCATTGCTCTGTAACTTTTATTTAAAACTAAATTTTCAACAAGGTAGAATCAATTAACCAATCGATTTTGCATATTTAAAGCTGAACCAAGCTTTTGGTGAATCAATTAACTTATCAATTCACCATGTGCTAAATTCAAATGTATAGTAGGGTGAATCGATGGATCAATCGATTCACAAGGTGCTAACTACCTCATAATGGCTATATTTTTTATGTAATAGATTTTTTAACTCTCTAACATCTATATAAAGGCTTCATTTTAATTTGAAAACATAAGAAAGTGCTATCACTATTATATAGACATAAGAAACTTCTTTTTCTTTTATCTAAAACTTGAAAATCGTTTAAGCCCAACTGATAAATTCCTCTCTTTAACTCTTCACTGTGTAATCCAACTTTCAAAGTTAATTAGTTTCTTGATTCCTAATAACTGATTTATTGTATATTAAGGTAAGGTATGCCGAGGAACATCAAGAGTGTTGGATCTTTTTATAGACAAAACCTTTGAGAGAGGTTTTCTTAAGGGGATTTTTCAAGAAAATAATGTCTTGTACTGATGCTTCTTCAAGTGCCTTCAAACTTGAAGAGATAGTGGATTAGAGTTCAAAATCCAAGTTAATGAGGCTTAGTGGTGGATGTACACCTTAGAGTATTAGATCTTTAAGGCTGGAACCACTATAAATAGTAATGTTTAAATCTCCTTTTTCTCTATCTCTCTATTTACCTATATTATGCTTTATTTTTCTGATAAAATTTTTTGTTATGTTATGTTTGTATCAAGTTGATTATTTCCATTCTTGAATTACTTATTAAGTAATCTTTCAAAACTAAGTATATTATTATTATCTTGCAAAAGTTTTTATACCTAATTCACCTCTCTCTTGTGTAAAATACTAAGCAACATGCTATATTTATTGACTTCTTACTTCTTGTAATTTTATCACTAAAATATTTAGTGATGAAAAATTTTAAATTAGCAATGGATTTTTTCATCACTATTTAGTGTTTATTTGGTGGTGTATGCTTAATTGTTTGTATTATTAGATATTTGAATGGTTTAGTACTTGTGTTTAGTTTGTATTAGTAATTAATATAGTAGTTTGTTATGGATTTGTCCTTTTTTTTCTACATAATAGGATCTAGCATCCATTTAAAAATTATTAAAATGATAAACCATACCCTTTAACTTAGGGTATATGATTCAAGATTATAATAATAGAACTTTAGGAAACTTTCCAAGTTAACATTGACTAAAAATTTAAATTGAGTCTTAATATTGAATATTATCATACACCTATTATATCAAGTAACCAATTAAGACAACAACGATTTTTTAAATTTAAGAATGATCCTTACTAACTTTTAGATCTCATTATTGTAAATATAAACACTTGATAACACATCCTCTTGTTCTTATTAGTTACACACTTAACTTGCCTCAATTTAATAGATACTTTCCCTAATCTACCATAAGATAGTTATTCTAAAGTAACTAGTGGTGTTATCCTAACAAATAAAATCCATATTCATTGGTATATGATGTTAGCTTAATTTCCATACTTCAAGTGTTTGTAGATTGTACAATAATATATAAGCATATATATCCATTTTTAGATATCAGAGCTAAAATGTATTTCCATTATTTATTGCTTGGAAATTAACATGATTAAGAAAAATCTCTGAAAGTGTAGTTAACTAATTATTATGATAAAATTGCTAACTTGCATATGCAAAGAGCTTTTTGTATATCCCCAAAAGTTATATTGCTAATGTTTTGCAACATGTAGTCTCAATTAGCCTATGTATGTTTTAAAAATGAACTATAATATCACTTTCGTAAATTGCCTATGTTTTTTATTCTTGAATAATTACTTTGAAAACTTGACAATTTATTTTCTTATCAAGTGGTTGATATCCTGGATTAAGTGCATGCTTGTTTATAATTGTATGACATAGTTTTAGTTTTGGCTTTGGCTTGCTTAAATGTTATATGGTTTGGTTAATTGCTGCTAAGAGGATAAGTTTTAGCGCAATTAATATTACAAGTAAAAAAATAAAAAGTATAAAATGCTTATGATTAGGTGGTTAAATGTTATTGAATATTTTTTTTTACTTGTGTTATTAGTTTCTTTATCTTTAGTTTTATTTGTCTTTCTTATTTCTTTAATTCTCCATATAATGGTTTTAGTGATAGAATTTTCCTATCCATGCCTTCATCTTTGTAAATGAGGAAAGTATAAATAATTTTCATTTAAATTAGTTTTAGCTATAATGTTAATATTAGAATTAGTTTTAAACTTATTATTAATGAGTTGGTCATTTTGTCCAATGTTGTAAGGTAGTATATCGTCATTATACGAATATGGTAGATTTACTCCTAGCAAGGGTGGTAGCTTTAGGTTTAGAGGTGGTGGTATCAAATCAACCACTTCATTTTCCTCCACCATTATTAATGCACACCCTTTCACACCCACAATTAGGCCATAAACATCCTTGTAGTCACTTGGATAGCAAACCTAGGCTTCTTTACCTTATCCTGATCAAGTGGCCCTTTCACATCCTTTTGCTAGTAGGCTGTATAGCACCCAGCTCCATATCCACAACAACCTCTAACAAATCCTTAGGGTAAGGACCTAATTGATGGCCAAATTTAGGTGCATCTAAAGGGCTATTCATAAGTATTAGTTTATATTTAATTATTTATTTGCAATGATTAGTATTAATTTTTGTTAATATATATGAATATTTTAACATCTATTATAAATTGACATTACTACATTTAGTTATACTTAATCATAGTTTAATTGTTATGTCTATCCATGGTCTTATTAAGAAAATGATCACGATGATTTAGCATACTTTAAAGAGCTAGCTTTCACTTACAGCTATGTCTTATAGAGGCAAAAGGATGAGTGGTTTGAGCTGTGGGCGGTATTCATTTTTATACTTTATAGCTTAATTTGTATTTATATTTTATATTTTAATCATCATATATTTATATATATAATCTAATTTAGCAATTATTAGTATTTGAGTTTAATTATTCAATGTTTGCAAGCCATGTACAAGTGGCATTCTGAGGACATATACCTAATGAACAAGAATTTTAGCTGTAAGGCCATAACAAATTATAAAAGTATGATAAACCAAGTGAAGAAAGGTCTACCAAAGAAATCAAAATTAATGCTTAAGCATATTTTTTAGGACCTTAAGAGGAGGTGAGCTAAAGATGCTAACTTTAAAAGAAAGTAAAAGATAAAAAAAAAGATATTTACTATTTGATAAAGTTTGCACATAAGTTGTATCATCTCTATTTTAAAGCATAAGAGGAAGATAGTGAATTTTAATTAGTTTTAGTTTAAAATTTTATTTTTAGTATAATTATTCATTCCATACCTTGACTTTATTTTATTTGTCATCACATTTCAAATGATGGAATTGGGCTAAATGCTTATTGATATGAAAGTGTTCCTCAACACCCATATGCATTTCACTTTGAAGGGTACCCAAACATTTGTAAATAAGAGATCTGAGAGAACTTGGATAAGATTTAATTGTTGTTTGCCATATACTTTATATTGTAGTTTTTATTTATGAAAATTTTTTAACTTTCAAATTTAATTTTATAGAAGGAGTACATTAAAACGGTAAAGGTGTAGTCTTTTTGGGGATTTATTGATGGTGGTGAGGATTCCTTAGCATAAGTTAATGAGATCTCAATTTAGATGGAGGTAGTTGGTGGCTAGAATAAAAAGAGCCATATTTATGGCATAGAATTAGAAGTGTGCAAGGTTACTAGGCAATCAACTACCATTGTTGGATTGACCCCATAGCTCAAGCTGGAATAACTACAGAGCACCCTTGAGTGGTAAAATGTAAATCTTAGGTTAAAATGAGAGAATATGGCAACAATATAATAGTAATTTCAAGTTGTGCTTGGTTAAATTAAGGAAAATAGGCATAAACTAGTAGATCTGGCCTAGAAAATGAACATAGGTGGTTCAACATTTCCATTACCTTTAGCTAACTGAGGACACTAGCACTGAGAGACGAACACTAATGAGATGCCAAAAGCTAGGCTTGTAAGTTTCAGGATTTTATATTTTTTTGAACTTATATTGAATTTTGTTTATTTTGTATGAATATTAGATTTTATTTTTTTATCTTTTTCATGTTATATAAATAAAATATTAACATTTAATTCTATTTTATAAATTTTGACTCCAAATTTTGATTATTGAATATATATTTGATTTAGAAAAATTCAATATAACATAATGTGTTTGCTATTTGCCTCACTAGAAAAATAGCCTAAATTTTGATAAGTACTTCTCATATTAGCGATGAAATTATGAATAATGATGCCACTAACTCTACAGAAATTCCTCAGTTTGGTGATGAATTCAAAATTAGTGACAAATTTGTCCATCACTAAATATGAAATTAGTGATAAAATTTTTGTCAATATTATAAGCCTTAGTAATAGATAAAAGGATCAGTAATCCCTTCCATTATTTCATTTTTTTTCTCATTATGGAGCTATAAAATTAGTGATAAAAATGGTAACGGATTCAAAAATTCCATCGCTAATTGAATTGTTAACACAATGTTTACCATTATTAATGTTTTTCTTGTAGCAGTAAACGTCATGACTTCCTATGGGCCATTTTTAACCATGAGTAGTTGAAAATGATTAGTATAAGCATTATTTAATGATTGTAATTATTACATTATTCTAGTAATTTAGTCTAATTAATAATTTATTTTAATTAAAATAAATAGGTGAATGGTTTATTTATCTTGTTGATTGATGATTGTTCATGCTTTCCTATAATCACAACCTGATAAGCCAATTGATTGGAACCTAAAGTTTTGATACATGTGGTGTTCACACAATAGTTTTGCATGATATGCTTTATGCACCCATTGTTTAGTTTAATATATTTTATCTTTGATAGAACTTAGATGTTTTAAGTATAAATAGTTTATCTATTTATCTTGAAAACAACCTATAGTCATGGTACTTTCTGATATAATTTGATCATAATAGACATGAATTTAAGTTTAGATAAAGTCTTCTATAATATTTTCTTTTTTTATTATTAAGATATAATTGGACATGATTGGGCATCCATATTGGTTAAAAAAGGAATATTGGGCTCTCTTCACTAAAATTAAAGATTCTAATGTAAAAGCCATAACTTGCTAGAGAAGCAAGTTGAAAGCCATATGAAAAAACCTAGTAAGCCTCACATTTTGTAAAATTAATTCATTGGATTAGTTAATGTGAGGGCATGTTACGATGATTCTATGTCATAAACTTTATAAATGATTACTTAAGGTATGATGTAACCTTTTTACTATCACATCACTATAAAGCTTTAAATTGTTTCAAATGCTTTGTAATAGAGGTTAAGAATTAGAAAGAAAAGACCATTAAGCTAGGATAAGAATACTTATTTGATCAATTCAAAAGGTTTTATGAAAAAAAGGATACATAGGTAATTAACGATACCCAATATACCATAACAAAATGATGTTGCAAATGGTTAGGTTTATGATGGCTTAGGCAAACCTCTTAATAGATTTTTGGAAGGATGCTTTATTGATTATGACATACATCTTGAACCTTATGCTTTTAAAATCACTCTTCATTACTTTGTATGAGTTATGGAATGGTATAAAGCCTAATTTGGAAGTCTTACACCTATGAGGGTTAGTAAGTTTTGTTCATATTACTACTTATAAATCTAGAAAGTTGGGCCCTAGAGTTAAAAATTATGCCTTTGTAAAATACTTTGATCACTATAAAGAATACATTTAATATGATGAACATCCTAATAACAGACTAACAAAGATCGAATATTGTGATATGGATTGTTTCACGGATGACTTTCCTAGCATTAGAGAAGTTAAGAAAGGTTTTAAGCTCTATAAGTTACGTGAATCTTAAACCTACTCTTATGAGATAGATTTGGATCCACAAAATCATGAGATTGTCAATGACAATAGGAGAATTCTTGAAATTATCAATGATAGTAAGAGTATTTTATTAAAACCATTTTTAGATTCATAAATACAAAAAGGCTTGCATAGAAATGTTCTTTACAAATGCTTTAAAAGAGAACATAAGTGCTTCTTAGCCATTTTTTATGGATGCTGATGAAATTTTTTCTACAAAGAAGCATGTGATTCTCCTATTTTGAATAAGGCTTAATACCATAAAAAAGGAAATGCACTATATAATTAATTACCAATATTTTGATAAATGAATACACCTAAAAAAGATGTAAACTATGAAAACACCTTATTTTCTATGGTAAAATTTGCATCTTACTTTATCCTAGCAATTGTTTCACATTTAAATTTGGACTTGTTCCAAATAGATATGAAGACACCTTTTCTCAATGCCAGGTTATATGAAAAAGTCTGTAAGGATTAACCTTTTAGAACTAAGGGATAAAAGCACAAAGTATGCTGCTTGAAATAATCTATTTATAGGCTCAAGCAGTTATGTAGACAATAGTACATTCATTTTCATAAAGTTATCATAGATGGTGTGCTTTATTATTATTAAAAGAACCATTATGTATATGCCAAGAGAATTGAGGATTTTCTCATTCTTTCACTTCATGTGGATGACATATTACTTGTTAAAAATAATATGAAGTTGATTCTATCAACTTTAAAGTGGTTATGTTCCACATTTGAGATGAAAGATTTGGATCATATATATTGTATCCTTTAGAACAAGATCTCATAAGATTATTTTAAGAAATTTTTATGTTTCTCTCGAGAAATCTATACTACAAGGGTTATGGAATGATTTTCACACATTTAATTCCAAACTTACAGATACTCCAATGGATAAAAGCCTTTGCTTATGCTTAGATTATTGTCTTAAGATAGAGGAAGAAGCAATACAAATTGAATAAGTTCTATGTAAAGATGGAGGAGTAGGTTTAATAAACATTGAGAATCAAAGTTAGCCTAATATCTACATGGTTAGTAAATTTTAAAGTAGTCCTAAGCTTGCCTTTTGGAGAATAATAAAAAGGACATTTAAATCTAGTAGACATTCAAAATATAGCTTTATGCTATCTGAGTAAGAGTATAAAATAAGTAATGTTGATAATTTGTACACAAAAAACTACTATAGAAATGTTGATTTACATTAACATTGACCTTTATTTCAACATGATAGCATTTTTTAAATTATATAAAACTTAAGACAATAGGTAAGAATATGACTAATGTCTATATTGACAGTGGGAAACCTAATTGACATCTAAATCTTGTGTGGAAATTTAGAACATTGGTTTTTTATTTAACTATCATCTAAAAGGCCTTTTAAAAGTTATATTGGAAATAATAGATACATAGGACATCAATTTTAGTTAATAAACATCATTTATAAGATATTTTAAAAGTCTTTTTGGAAACCCAAATGAATAAGATGTCAATTTTATTTAATAATTAATGTCTATTATTTTCCTATAAATTTTTGCTCTAACTCTTTCTTTCCATATAAAACACTTTTGATATCTCTTCTTTTAATATTCTCTTGATATCTATTCGAAGTTTGACCACCTTCATTGCTAGAATATCCAATATATTATTATGATTAAGGTAGAGAATAATAAGCAACAAATTGAAATTTGCATCAAGTATGATAATTTTGATATAAATAACGTTTTTATTTTTCCTTCATTCAACTTTTATTGAGTGAGTATATAATGGGAAAACTTTAATTTTTAGTTCCCTAATTATATACTCTCTTAATTGAAATGCAGTAAAAGTGGAATAAAAGAGTTAAAGAATCATGATGTGATAAATAGTACTTCTATATTCTCATTGCACTTTTATATCAACAAAGTGTACAAATTGGAAAATTTTAAGCAATAAATCAGAGTTTACATCAAGAATAAAGATTTTGATATATAATGGCTTTGTTGTTATTTTGGTGTATTCATTTAAACATATAGTTTTCATATATTGATGATTCAATATAATTATTATGTATAAATTTACAAATATTGTTTCTTTTTTTTTTATCTATTTGTACTTTCATTATGAACAAAGTAATAACAATTAAAATTGTATAAATGTGTAGAATTATTTCTCTTTTCTCATTTATAAGTTATTTTTATGTTAAAATTTTATAATTAATATTTAGATTATATAGATTAATAAAGAGAAGATATATAAAAATAAATATAACTTTCTATAATAAATTGGTACAAAATAACCTTTTTTTCATGTTCATAATGTTTACTTAGATATACTGTGAAATTTATATAAAAGTAATTTGTAATATTTTTAAAAACTTCTATTAAAGATTCTTACAGCATCAGTTGTTTACGTAATAGAATTCTATAGATAATTGAAAGGCCTTTGTTGAGGAAATAGCAAAATAAAAATATTAATTTTAGGATTAATCTATATTGAATATGAAAAGAAGTTTAAATGAATGAAATTGAAGATGATTAACTAAAAGATATTTATGAAGAAGTAAGGGTGTAAAATGGGTTGCGACCAATGAATCAGTCCACAGCCTATCACGAGTTTTTATAGGTTTAGACCCTAAATATTGAGTCCATTTTCAAATATAAGTAATATGGATTGATCCATCATGAACTTAGCCCGTAATAGACTGATATGTATTGATTGAGTTTGTGGACTAGCCTGCATTTATCATGGGTTTTAACTAGTTTGAACCCCCTAAAATTAAATTATTTTTGGATAGGGTAATATGAATTGACTCGTCATGGACCCAACTCGCCACATATTGGATTGTATCCACACGGGTTGCCCCATTTAATAGGGTTATAAAGAAGTTTGCACGAAAAAAACTAAATATAACTAAATAAATGGTATTTATGAAGAAGTCTAAATAATGTAACTGAAGATAACTAAATGAATGATATTTATGATGGAAAGGAAACTTGCAATGTTGTTTTTTTTTATGGTGATAGTTATCTAAGTTCATTTTAATCTTTATGACAATTCATAAAAAATTTATACATTGTTTTAGTACTTCACCAATATCTTAAAGCATTGTAACCATACATATAACCAAACTTATGATATTGATTTAAATTAATAACCAATATCTAATAATTTGCAATTGGCCTATAAATAAGGCTCTTCCTATTTATTTGAAACAAATAGGTAATTTGTCAAAAATAACTCTCCTTCTATAAAAAAAAAAAAGAGGGTTTTTAGTTAGAGGTGTAGATTTTGGTATTTAGAGGATACCTTGTGCTAATGTTAAGGCATATTTAAAGCTACATCAAGAATGGACATGGTGCTTACTTTGTGTATAGTCTCAAAGTTAGTAAAAAATGTCCTAAGTATATCATGTCAATTGGTATTATTTAATGCAAGGCTATTCATAAGATTTTGGAATCTTTTAAAGTTTGATACATAAATGCAGAATATGATTATTCAAAAATAATGAGTTACAATAAGATTAGCATCAAAACTCACATCTCTAGGAACCATGTTTTTGCCCTTCATTAAAAACTTAATCAATCAATTTGAAAAAGCTAGGAACTAGCATTTTTTTTAATTGATTCATAAAATAAATATAGAAAGACAAAACCAACTTAAAATTGTACAATTATTTATATTTATTATTTTTATTAAAATTAAAATGTTAAAGGAGGAGTTTAAATCCAAACCTTAGGATGTATAGATAATAACTCAACCATTAAGCTAGTAAACATTAGATATTTTTAGTTATACATGTACTAATTTGATGTATATATGATGTAACAATTCTTGGTAAATAATAAATAATCATTTGATTTTTCATTAATTAAATTGACATGATAAAATTAATTTACATTAACAAAATAAATATTATAATATGTTAAAAAATTTATATGATTATTTAATAAATTTAAAATTTTTAATTTAAAAATAAAAACTTATAGGATTAACTTGTAAATACATATATACACATACAATAATTTTTTTAGTTTGTGATTTGGCCCAATTTTAAAATATTTTTTTAAAAATGAATTATTTAAGATATTAAATATTATAAAAATTTATTTTTAATTAAATTACATTTTCCTTAAAAAATGTGATGAGGAAAAAATAAATATAATATGAAAGTAGTATAACCTTATATATATATATATATATATATATATATATATATATATATATATATATATATATATATTATAATGAAAAATTAATATAAAATATCACAAAACTGTAGATCAACATCTAAATATATATTTTTCTTAAAACACTTAATAGTTGTTATAAATTATAATTATTTATCTTCTTAAAATTTTTATGAGTAGGATAAATCATAATAATTTATTTTTGAATAATAAATAATAAATTACAATAATATATATCTTTTTGAAAAATATTTTTAATAAAAAATAAATAAAATTTAAAATATTATTAAAATAAAAGGATATACTAAAATAAATTATAAGGTATATTAATATTTTTATTTATATCATTTTATATATAAGTAATTATTGAGAGAGATTCCAAAACATTACTAATGTAATAATGTATTAATATATCATTAAATTTGACTGTACAGTAAATTTATTTTTTTAAAATTCAAATATTATATATTATATAATAATATATTAATGATTAAATTTAGTAATGTATTATCATAAAATTTTTCAATAACTAATTGTTTATAAGGATTGGATAAAACAGAAAAAATAAAAAAATCCAGATGTATGTTCGTCGCTGGCGACCTTGAAAAAGTGATGGCGGGGACCACCACGTCTCTGACTCTTACCCCTTCTTTCGAACTTCGCAAAATTTCTCTAATACCTGCTATTTCAACTAAATTCTGTTCTTACCCAACAAAATTTTTGGTTTTCTCACACAAGTCATTCACTGAATTACTACGTGCCTGTGGTAGTGAACCATGGCAGAAAATTGTGGAGAGTATTTTACATTGATTTAATTTTATCATGTAAATTTAATTTATTATCAATATAAATTAATTTTATATTATTATTAATAAATTTTTATTCATTAATAATATAAAACATTTTATATTAATAATATATTAATTTTTTATGATTTAAAATCTTTCGGTATTCACAATCACTTTGACCTTAATTAATGTGAAGTTGAGCTGTTATAGACCTCATTATAAGGGATAAACTCTCTGAATACTTATTTTTCCTATTGGCAAAATTTAAATACGAAACTTTATTTAAGGAATACAAAACCTCTTATTACTCAAACCAACATATATTAGTATCAAATTTAACTCTTAATTTTAAGTCCCAATTCTATATTACCTGTTACAAATTGTCACACTTTATACAATATGTTAATGTAACAATAAATGAATAGTAAAATCCATACCATATGAAATAGAAAAGATCATCACATTGAGGTGCTTGTGATAGTATTTTTAGGTTTCTAAAATTTAGGATAATGCGGCGAGCTTAAAATTCGTTAAATTAAAGTTATTTAATTATAAGTATTTATTTTTTAATAGATATGATTAAATAATTTTAATTTAATAATTTTCTTATAATTAATACAGCACTTTAACTTTTAAAATCCTATGAATACTATAGAATTCACCTCACATAAATAATATTAACTCTAAATATAATTGTCTATAAATTATGTTTTGAGAATCAAATGATGCAAAGAATTATGTAAATTTGCATAAATGCAATAGTGAATCGAGAAAGATATTATTTAGCATGATAATCTTCATGTTATGTTTCATGTAAAATCACGCATTAGTATACATTTTTGTAACTTTTGCAAAAGAATTTATATATATTTTTTTATAATTTTTAGTTAAAAATTATAATTTTGCATAATAACATATTTTTTATTGTAATTTTGAATTATAGAGTTATAATTTTTGGGTAAATATGGAATTATAATCTTTAATGTATTGTTAATTATTACATGTAAAATATGTACGTACTTAATTTTTTTTTAAGAAATTAGAAAACTTTATATAAATGCAACATACTCCCCAAAACTTTTAAGTGCGTATCCAAGGCTCCAAGCGTTACCCTAATCTTAAACACGACATTCCAAATTCATCCTTACCCTCTTTCTCCCTCTATTTTAAATAAACATGGGAGATAGAGATTACTAGTAATCTGATGTGTCTATGACTGTATTTCTTATCCATCTCTCCCGTAGCCAGTTTCAAAAGTCAAAGTGTTTGAAGATGTTCTGACGTAACATTGAAAGGGGGCGTCTCTTTAGCAGATATGTATGGGATCGTTTGCTATAAAAAAAAAAAAAGAATACTTGGTTGTAATAATTAATTTTATAATAATTAATTATATATAATTTATTTTTATTTAAATTATGTATCAAATATTCACTTTTTAGTATTAAATTATTAAAAAGATAGTATGATACTTATGATTATATCAAAATTATTAATTTCATAATTTTTTAATATTATTTTTGAGATTTAAAATATATAGTTTTATACATATATATATTCTTAGTTTATATGAATAATATATATTATTTAAATTTTGTATACTTTCATTTAATAAGCATCCTCATTTGTTTAAATTATTTTTCATAAATAAGAAAGTTTAATTTTTTATAATTAAAATAGAATTTATATTTATTTTAAAAAATATTACACATAAATAAATTAAAAAATATCAAAATTCATTCATAAATTTAAAATAACAAATAAGGTTAGTATGACTATAAAATTAAAAATTTATAAGGAAGGATAGCGAAAATAATGATATGTTTGATTGGATAGAATAGAATGAAATAATTACTTCTAATTATATTTGGTACAATAAAATTTTGATAAAATAGAATAGAAAAAATATAGTTAAAATAATAATATCCTTATTATAAAAATAATAAATATCTTATGAAATAATATAATATTATTAATATATATGATATAATTAATAATGAAAATTGTCACAAGTAAAATTTTATCATCAAAATTGTAATTAACAAAAAAGTTTTTGTATTTTTTGTAAAGAATACAAAAACATCATATTTTAAATTTTATTATTTAAAATATAATTATTAAAATATTTTAATAGAGAAATATTTAAAAAATAATATTTATATCATAAATTAACAAAGAGTAATATTGAATATATAAAAAATATGAGTGACATGTATGTAAAAAGATTAATTCATGAATGAGGGAATGACTTATTTTATTAGTTTTTTTTATAGATTTGATGGAATGATTATTTTCTAAAGGATGGATATTTCTATTTCATAGTCCATAAGAAACTTTTTTATTATTCTAATTTTCATTTCATCTTATCCAATCAAATGCACTTTAAATGAATAAAATAAAAGAGGTTTATATCGATTTAAGATTTAAACTCTCTCTTCTTATAATTACAATTAGAAAATAAATTACACTACTCAAAATATTTTTTTAATTAGAATTATTGTTTATAATTGATAACTAAAGACTTTGAAAAGTGCAATTAAATATATTTAAAAAGACAATAATCAACTATTTGACTTATAATTGTCAATCATGATTTCTAATAGTTATAACAAACAAGTGCAAAAGTTATTGTTCAATCTAATCAAACACCTTAATTTAGGCTTTAGAATATGGCATGAGAATAGTATGAAATTTTATTAACCTCAGTATCATATTATTGAAGAAATTACAATAATAAATACTTAGTTATCTAATTATACAGTTCTCCCAATAAAATGCAATTCTTTTGTCTATTTCCATATTTATCCATACAATTTGTTGATCTCAATTAACAAATTGTTAATCATCATATGATGATTTTGCCAAATGTAAACTAAAGGCAACAAGTAATCGAAGCCTTACTTTCTCTATCTTAACCTTCTACTTTCTATCTTTAACGAGAGTCTCTAATTTTGCATACCAATGGGGCAATGCAAACAAGGTGGTTATTAAATGTATGGACCTCTTTAATAAATTGAGTTAAGTTATTGATCATGTCCTATCACAAAATCTATGCCTAACTAACTCATTACGAGCCTAAAATACCATACACAATCCATTATAATATAGTTACTTTATTTTGAATCCAAAAAAATAATATTAGCATTTATGATTATTTATAAATTAATGGAAGGCCTATAATTAAAATTAAAATTAAAATTTTCAACAATTTCCCACTTGAGCCAACATTAATTTATAAATAATATCCATTTAAGAAATATTGTAAATATTCAATAATATTATTTCACTCATAAGTATAATTGAGATTGTTAATATCTAATAACATTAAATATTATATTTGAATGTATATTAATATTAAATATGTTGAATGCTTACACTTCACTAACCAAATAATTAATATCTATCAATAACATAAACATAATATGCATAATAATATTTATATTACTTTAATATGACTAAATGTAAATCCTTACATAATAATCCTAGCATTCACCTAAAATGCTTAATAAGAATTAATATTCTTAATACAGTGATGAGATAGGGTCTAAATGTTTCTACTCATAGTAATAAGATAGGATTTTAAATCCTTTTACTCTTATGCTATAATAAAAAATGTGCCCAAAATATGTAGTGATAGTATGAATATCTTATTATGAATATTTTGTTTAAACATATATTAAAATATAAATGGCCTTAAATTATCAGAATTCTTACTAACCTAAAACACTAGAGAAGCTTTGGTAAATCATATTATTTATATGATTATACTTTATATTTACCCCTAAGCCTTTAATTAGTGATTTATGAGCATACAATTTGTGGAAAATAAGTAATATGCTAACATATCTTCTCTCTGACAAAGTAGTACTTTGAATTGAAGTCCTTTACATGGTAAAATTCATTATTACTTAGAGAAAAAACTATGGTAACAATATAGATCATAAACTTTTAACTTATCAACTTGATAAGGACATTTATAACACATGACATTCCCTTACCTTTAATGGAGGTTGTTGTAATTGACTATACGATATTTACCATGACTCAGCTTCCCATAACACATGTTTATACACAAATTTACAATGACTTGGACAATTGATAAAATAAGTTCAATTAACTATACATATAAGATCTCTTGATCTTTTATAGGTTAATATGTAATAATTTATATGGCCTATTAGTATGTAATCATTTATATAGCCTAGATACAATACCATTTGCTGATCTAAAATGACTAACCTAAATCAACAATAAACTATTTATAACTGATGCATATGAGAAATTTCCTTATCCCTTAGAAATCATTTGGACTTAATAAATTTATGATTATTAGATAATTGATAAAATGAGTTTGATTAACTTGTATATATGATCTTTTATAGGTCAATATGTATTCATTTTTACCACGTAAATAAATTATCATTTGCAGTCTAAAACCATTGCCCTAAACTAATAAGAGGCTATTTATGACTAACCTATATAGTACATTTTTTATAACTTAAAAGTATTTGAGCCTAATAAATTTAATCTTTTCAATTTAATCAAACATAAAAGCATGTTAGTATGTCAGGCTCCTTTCATTACCTATAAACAAAATAAGCCAAATACCCTTAGGACTTATGCATTATGGACTTAACACACTTTTGCTCCTAGGCCTATATATTAATTTTAATTTAATTGCTTTGTCTTAACTAATTTATTCATATCATGACAAACTTATAAAAACATTATCATCACACAGATCTAAAATTACCAAAATGCTTATACTAATCAACTTAAAGAGGTTTACATTACTTTTCTAGTATTAGATAGAAATTATAATCTCATCAAAATAAGATATGATTGTATAGATAAATATTTTTAATTTCTCCCTTTTAAAAATTATTTGGCTATCAGCTTATAAATCAAAAAGCTATTTTATTCTCTTATGAACATGGCTTCCACTAAAATGAGTTTCTTTAAACCATAAGCAAATTTTAAAAATGTCAAGAGATGAAGATCTTTAACAATCTATGCCTTCCATTTGAAAATAGTTATTGACTACCAAGTGACTTGATTTTGAATCTACAATTCATTTGAGCATCCTTTGAACTTAAAGTTACTTTTGTTTTTAACTTTCACCTTTTAAGATAACTCAATAACTCCTATTGTTCATGAACATTTTCTAAATAGATTAGTCTAACTAAGTTCTAGAGATGGTTTTAAGGTTAGATTTCAAAAACTGGATTTTTGTAAAATTTCAATATAAACAAAACAAAATATGCACTCAAATCAACACATCAAAATAAATTTTGTTTGTCCAAATATGACAATTGAGAAAATAAATTTTCATAGTGAAAATATATTATGTTTCTATTACAAGATAAAACATAAAAGTAAACCACGATCTTTAGATCTAATGCACTTTTGTAATGTTAATGAAATCTATTAAAAAAAATTTAGTGCATGCTAGGTCAGGAAAACCAATTTTTCATTTTTCATAGCTTATAATAGTTGATAAATTCCATAATGGGCTTCCACAATCCATTGACCTTATTATGAGTTGTTTTGTCAATCAATAACCTTTTCCTTTTTACTTAAATTTAATGAATTTTCAACAATTGAAAATAAAAAAAGGTTAAAGCATTCATTGGTTTAAGGATATTCTATTTAATGGTTCAGCCCTTAATGACCATCAAACAAACTTAACTCAAATGTGACTAATTTCATATTCTATTTTCACCACTACACTACACTTGAAATCATAATAACAATGGGTTTTACTCCTAGGATTGCTAGATATATTTTCTAAAATTAGGTCCTATTCATTATAATTAGATTATCAATGTCTTTAAAATTTCATTGCATATACTTAAAACTAAGAAAGATATCCTAATCACTTAATGCATATCAAAATCTTAATTATGGTAATATTTTCTCTTACAAAACTACACTATGTAACCACATTCAATATGATATTATAAGAACTAACTTTAAAAGACATTTAGGTCCTTATAACGTAATACAAGAGTTAAACATTATACTCTTAAAATCTAATACTAAATTTTAGGAACATAATATTTAACCTTATATTTATATTATTACTAACTACTACATTAATAATACAATACTAAAAGATATTTAATATTATTAATACAACTTCTCCCTTGACATAATTTTGAAACCATTTTTCCTTTCAAAATTTTAAATAAAATTTTATGCAATTAATCTTATGAAAGTGGGTATATAGGTACACAAATTTTCATGGTATAACATGAGTATACAATAATTTCTATTACTCTAAAAATTATTACATTACACAAACAGTGTTCAAAATTACTATAAAAATTATAATAGATAACTAATATTATAGGAATTACTTAGAAAAAAATTGGATTTGAAGTAATTTTAAATAATTATTAAATAAATTGGATAAAAATATCATAAAAATTTTTATCTAAAAAAATTTTGAAAAAATGCAAAAAGAAAAAAGTACTCAAAAAGTGATATAAGATCATAAATTCACCATTCCTTATAACTACTTGGAAGTGGCACATGGCTCTCACAAGCCACTAGAATGTGTGTGCATCATGCAAGATGCATTGCAGAGCTTCATCCTTACTCGAAAGCTTTGGTTTTTAGGTTAGGTTGATCCACTACACACCTGATTTCAACTTGACTTGTTAAATGTCATTTTTCATGCCTTTTGATGCATATTTTTTCCTAAAATTTCTCTTTACATGATTTTCTAAACAACCTAATTAAATTTAAGTTCAAAATTTACTCAAATCTAGTTTTTTCAAAATTTTCTATAAGATAAAAAATTTCCTTCAATCATTCTAGGAATTCAATTGCATTTTCTATGTCCAATTGCTCCAATTTTTTCATAAAATGCATTTTGAAGGAAAAATAATCTCATATATTATCCAAAACCACATCAAAAACAAGTTTCAAAAATTAAAAAAACTTTTAAAAATAGTTCTAGGATATTCTCATCGAATTTACAGTTGCTTAATCTTCAAAATGGTGTTATTTATTGCATATCAAGTTTCCAACTACTCCAAAAAAATTTAGCTTTTCAATAGTTCAATCTTTGTGTTGTTAACACTAAGACACTCTGAGTAAAAAATTCTTTCAAAACTTCTAGAGCCATTACTTAAATCTTTAATGCAACTTTTGATATGCTGTCAAATGGTTTTAAAGAAAATGTTTTTCAACTTGAGTATTATTCAAAACCAAAAAAGAAAAAACCTAAATTTACAACATAGATTCATGAAGCTTAGAAACTCTAGAGATTTCATTGAAAGTTGCTACATAGATTTCTTTATCTCTTTCAACCCAAAATCATACATGTTATAGTGTAGTAACTAAACAACCATGGTTGCTTGAAAAAAGCAAACTTGAATGAGCCATTTGCCACAACAATATGTGCTGACTTAAACATATTCTCTAGTAACTCAAACAAGAAATACATATTGTGCAAAACTAGTTTTGGATAACATAACTATAACTATAATGTGATATGCTACTCTTTAAATTGAAAATTGATTTCAAAATTTTCCCAAGAATAAAATTAGTAAGATATTCTAGATTTAATTCATTTTCAAAAAGATTTCATTAAAGAATTATTCTAAACTATCATGAGATTCCATTTTGTAGAGAAAAATATGCATACATAACTTCTAGAATGGCTTCAGTGATAGTGGCTACAAGTTTTGCAAAACATGAAATGCATTCTCCTAACAAATTTTAACTAGAACATACCAAGAGACTCAAGAAACTCACATGCATAACATGGTTTTTGAGTAGGCATATAATAATACTAAATATGGGTATATCCATCTCTTGCAATTCATAATCAAGTTTCCCAATAGAATTATATGGTTTTCGCAAAAATGACTTATATAATCCATCAATCACAAAAAGTTCCCATTTACCCTTAACCAATTTAAAATTTGTTTACAAAAAGTATATAGTTTGCATATATGTACATGCTAAAAAATTTGACAAATGGAGAGAGAGAGAGAGAGAGATGAACATGCAACTTATAAATTTTTTTCCAACAAGTTAGGAAAATTGATTCAAATACTTAATCATAATTAAAAGCCTCTAAATCTTACCCTAATACCAAACATAAGAATTATTATTCAATCTACTTGAAGCTTTAAATTATGGTATGAGAACAATATCGAATTTTATCAATTTAGTATCATATTATCCAAAAAATTACAATAATAAATACCTAGTTTTCTAATTATGAAGTTCTCATAACAAAATGTAATCCTTTTGATTGTCTCCATATTTATCTAAACAATTTGTTAATCCCAATTCCTGAACTGTCAATTATCATATGATGATTCTACGAAACATGAACCAAAGAAAACAAGTAATAGAAGCCTCATTCCTTTTATTATGATCTTCCACTTTCTTTTTCTTTGATGAGAGCCTTTAATTTTGTACAACAATGGGGCAAATGCAAATAGGACTAGGTTACTAGAAGTATGGATTTTTTTGGGTCAAGTCATAAATCTTGTCTATAACAAAATTCATGTATAGCTAATTCATTATAAGCTTAAATATCATATACAATCTATTACAATATATTCACTTTATTTCAAATCTAAAAAATAATATTAACATTAATAATTATTTATAATTTAATAGTAGGAGTACAATTAAAATTTCTAACAACAAGCATATAACATATTAAACAATAAAAAATTTGTTATTTATTCAATATTAAATATAAATAGAAAAATAATATCTTTTATCCTAAGGAAAAAGTTATTTTCTCTCGTTAATATGAATAATAATTTTTTAATTAGATTATAGAAATGAAATATCACTCCCTTATTTATATATAAGTAATTGAATTTTTTTAAATGAAGTATATTTTTACAAAGTCTTGAAGGGTTGTTTGGCATATGACATTTTTATAATTGATTTTATTTCATTTCAATAAAACTTACTTCAATTTATTTACAAATAAATTTTATTATTTAAAAACTTTATCTAAAATAATGATTTCAGTTTATTTACAAATGAATTACTTTATTTGAAATACATTGAAAAATATATGAAATTTAATAAAAATAAATTTTAATAATATCATGATAAATATAATAAAGAGAGTAAATTTTTTATGTAAAATATTTTTTAAGTCAAATAAAATAAACTCTAATACAATTGTTGTTAAATTGAAAAGATTTCATCATGATATAAATGCCATTAAATTAAAAATTGTAAATAAAATAAAAAAATTTATTTAATGTTAAAAACTTAAAAAAATTATTTATAAAGAAAATAAAATTTTACTAATCCTATCAAACAGGAATAAAAGTAAGTAGAAATTCTTACTTTTAGCATCTGAGAGAATCAAGAGGCTTTTAATAATGTTGTAGTAATGATTTCTCCAGAGGCTTTTAATAATATTTACATTTCAGATTACAATTTCTTTTTTTTTATAATTAATTATCATTTTTTTATTTTTAAATTATATTTTTGATTTAAAATATTATAGATAAATAATTAGCGAGAAATAAAATCAAGAAGTATAAAAAAGCTCTATATTTGAGGACATACGAATTTTTACTTTTAAATATATATTTATTTCTATTAAAATGTTTTAAATTAAAAAATATAGAACTTGTTATATAAGTTATCATATTAAACAAATAAAAATGAAATAATTACACTTTAATTATATGTAATTTCGTTGTTTTTTGCTTAATTTATCTATAATTTCGTGCATTATAATTTGTTCATATATATTTTCTAATGTTGATATTTTGTTTACTTAAATTTTTTTCAAATTTTTAATAATATTACATAACAAGTAATTTAAGTGAATATGAGAAAAATTATAAGTAGTAAATTATAATTTTTTATATTAATGTGAATTAATATTTAAAATTCTGAATGAAAATTAAAAAAATTACATTAACTTTATTTTCTTAATTTAGATTTAAAAATTATATATTATTATCCTATGCTTTACAAATATTAAGAGTTTTAATTAATTTTTTTATCCATGTCACATGTAACAATTTTTTTTTCATTTAATGCGTGCTATTAAAATAATGAGATAAAATTAATATATTTTAATAAATTTATAACATTAATCTATATAAATATAAAAAAATTATATTCTATTCATATCTAATTTTGTTTGATTTCACTCAATTCATATGTTTTAAAAATTTTCATTTAAAATTGTATTAAAAAATTTAAATAAATAAAGTTCTAATAATAAAAATATATGTGGACAAATTTTAATACTTAAAAATATAAGTGAATTAAGTAAAAATTAATAAAAGTCACACGTGTGTAGGGAGTAATTTTTCCAATAAAAATTTATAGTTAAAAAGGAATTATTATTTAAAAAAAATAACAAAATCTTGCTAAGCATTTATCTTTTTCTCAAACCGAAAGAATATTAGAATTTTTCAAACGGTGGTTAATTGAGGAGTCAATGTCAGTGTAGCCAATTAGAATACACATAAATAACAATATGCGATTAATATTAAACCAATTAAATAGTTAACAACCCCCCCCCCCCCCCAAAAAAAAAAAAAAAAAAAAACTCTTTTTGGTAGCAAAATGGCAACAAAATTGAAAGGGAAAAAGAAACAAAGAAAGAAAGATGACGAGCACAATTGAAAAACCAAAACTGAGTGCCTGACAATGAGCTTTAAAACGGGATCAAAGGAAAGGACCCGAATCGCGCAAACTTCAGTTTTGGGTTCCTTTCCCAAGACATCACTCTCCTGCGCGAAAGCCTCCCATTGATTCTTCTTCCTCTCTGACTCGCAATCTCTTCTCCTCTTTGCGGGTAAAATTCCGAGACCTCCATTTTTGGTGGGCTTCTGGTTCGTGCTCAAACATGGTGGCTGATAGCAAGTCCAAATCCGATATCTCCTTTCCTGGCATTTTCGCCAGCAGTGCTTTTGCTGCATGTTTTGCTGAGGTATCATTCAACTATTTTGATGATGTGTCTTTCAATTTTTTTTTTTTTTGGGTTCAATAATCGTCATCTGAGTTTTCTTTATCTGGGAATTCTTTCTTACGGATGATCATGTTTTAAACCAATCATTCTTATATTATCTATATAGAAATCCGGTGGGTTTGAAAGGATCTGCATAATTGTATTGTAGGCACCCTTTGAAATGCTTGAATCGAGTTGAATATCTTCGCTCCTCAGGGGGCGTCCTTTATTTATTTATTTTACGTTCTTGAATTTCTCTGTCCAACTCTGCTAAATCTGTGCTTAAAAGCTCCTATTTTATCCGTCAATGATGAGTCCATGATTAGTCTTATTTTAACTCTGACCGTACAAATGTGAAGTATCGAGTAATTGTTTGTGAAGTCGGGATTGGTGTAAGATATGACTTGGAGATCGAAGGGCAAAGTAGATAATTACAGAGTTAATGGAAAAAATTCTAAAAGTGAATAATTATAAATTTAAAATTATTGTTTTAGTTGCTTTTTATATATTAAATTTCGAGCCTTTAATTTTCTACTCAACAGTGTGATGATCTACTTTACTCTTCATGATACATCAAAACGTTGAAGTCCTGTGTAAAAAATCCATGGCGTGGTGAAGGTTTATGCAGCAATGTCCCTTAAATATATGGAATTTAGTAACTCTTTTTCTTTTTTTTGTGAATTTTAATTCACTTTTTTATATTGAGCGCTAATTTCTTATACTCTTTCTTGTGTTTGGTTCAATCGTAACACTGCTTCGATTTAATTACTGAATTATGCTCTTTAATTAAAATTCATTAGATGACCTTTTTTAAATTACGGAATTGTGGTCTTTAATTAAGCGATATTGATATTGATTTTTTTAGTGTTGATTTCTTTTTTTTTTTTAGTGCTGATTTCTTTTACTCTTGTGGTCTTTAATTAACATTTGATAGCTTAAATATATAATTAAATGCTTGTTTTTCAAACAGGTGTGTACTATTCCTTTGGACACTGCTAAAGTTAGGCTTCAGCTCCAAAAACAAGCTGTCATTGGAGATACATTGGCGCTACCTAAATATAAAGGCATGCTGGGGACAGTCGGTACCATTGCTCGGGAAGAAGGCCTTTCAGCACTCTGGAAAGGCATTGTGCCTGGACTGCATCGTCAATGTTTGTATGGAGGTTTAAGAATTGGGTTGTATGAACCTGTGAGTTTTGATTTAAGTTTGTTTTGGAAAGTTATTGAGTTGTTTTAGTACATATACACAGTTTGCTACTTGTTATCTGATTAATTAAAAACATGATGGGTTTTCAACAGGTGAAGACTTTCTATGTGGGAAGTGACTTCGTTGGGGATGTTCCATTGTCCAAGAAAATACTTGCTGCACTTACAACTGGTAAACCCAATGCTAAATGTTGAGGGAATACTTTGTCTATTTGCTAACATGAATATGAATTTTTTTTTTTTCTATTTTCTGATCTATTGTTTTTGCTGCGAGAAATTTGTCTATTCTTGTTTAGATACTCAATGCAATTGACTCTGACTGTGATCCATTGCCTCTGTATTTGCCTTGTTAAAAGGTGCTCTGGCAATTGCGGTAGCAAATCCAACTGATCTTGTGAAAGTTAGACTTCAAGCTGAAGGAAAATTACCTCCTGGTGTGCCCAGGCGATACTCTGGATCATTAAATGCCTATTCAACAATTGTGAGACAGGTCTGTATGTTTTGCATGATTTACTTGCTAAAGGATAAAGATCTGTTTGGTCCATTTTACTTCATAATTATTTTTGTTTAAACCTGTTTTCAACAATCAGGAAGGAGTTGGGGCTCTTTGGACTGGTCTTGGCCCCAATATAGCAAGAAATGCTATCATTAACGCTGCTGAACTAGCCAGCTATGATCAAGTGAAACAGGTAATGACTTTTGTACTGGATGCTTTTATGTTGTCTGTTGGAACAAACTTGATTTCTCTCCGGTCTCTGATAATAAATTTATATGTCTAATAATTTTACTATGGTGCAGACCATTTTGAAAATTCCAGGCTTCACTGACAATGTTGTAACTCATCTTCTTTCTGGTCTGGGGGCAGGATTTTTTGCTGTCTGTATTGGTTCCCCTGTTGATGTGGTATCTTTCAACTTCTGCATATCAATATTCCTTGTTGATTTGAAACTTCTTTGGCTTTGTTTTTTTTTTAGTAGTGTGCTTGTTACTTCTAAGTAAACAATGCATAAGTATTGGTCATCTTCAAGTTGTTTAGGTGAAAGTATATAAGGAAATGACCTCTTTTTTTTTTCTCTCATGTAACCGATGTTGGATTCTGTTTGGTTTCAACTGGTCAATTGTGTCTCTTGCTTTTGCTATTGCAACACTCATCTAATTCAGTTCTTCCGTTTTTCTTTTGTTATATATGCAGGTTAAATCAAGAATGATGGGAGATTCTGCTTACAAAAGCACCCTTGATTGTTTCGTCAAAACGTTAAAGAATGATGTATGGTTCCTCTCCATTGATACTATTGTTTGCCACCGTTTTACTGAAGTAGCTAGGCAGTTGCCATATATTTGTCCATAGTTTGAGATTTTTTACTGAGATTCTCTGTGGCATTTGAGCATATCTCATTGTAATTCGTGGGTGATGGTGTTTGTTAAATATAATCAGGAGCACAAAGCAGATGAACATTGAATTTGTGACTTTTTAGTCTCCATGACATATTTATATGCATTTCGTACACTTGTGCAGAAAGGAGGCATTCATGTTCCTTCTCTTTCATAGCTTTATTCTGAATCTCTGATTCCAAGTTTTATCATGCAAGGAGGTAACTATATTGTGAATGGTTACCATTTATCTGATCTGATTGGTTATTGAATCTAACGTTTTGCAGGGACCTCTTGCCTTTTATAAGGGGTTCATCCCAAATTTTGGACGGCTAGGATCATGGAATGTCATCATGTTCCTAACCCTAGAGCAGGTACAAGTTGAATACTGTTTTTGCACTAGGCAGATCTAGTTACCTTCATTCCCATTTGCTGCATTTCAATCCTTGGAGTCTTTAGTTGTTTGTGGCATGTGGTATGATACAAATGAAAAACATTTTTTAGTTTTGAGGATGTCTCGTGAATTGAAGCTGAGATACCATCAATTTTAATGGGATAGGCGGGTGACATTTTTGCAAACTCTTGCCATCTCCTAGACAAACTATTTGGCAATCCTGCCCTTAACCATTTTGACGGCTATTTAGCTCCATAGCCATTTTCCTCCTCACACATCCCCTGCCTCTTTCCCCATTTTGTCTAGTTATGTAGTAAATTTGTTTTGATTTGATTTTAAACATCATATTTTTAATCAATTATATATAATACAATATATTATTATCATATTAGCAGGATGAGAAGAAATTCTATATTACTCATTCAACTAGAGCTTTTTCATACTCCATGTGGAGAGAAATAGACACAAGACTTGAAGGTAGAAAAAATACATTAATGGGGCCGCAGCATGTTTGTATTTCTCTCTTCTCATGAAGTAAAAATTTTTCTTACTCTAGAGAGTAAGAATGTCTTCAAGACGACATGTCCTTTTGATACCTGTAACTATCAGGCCGGACTTGTAGCTTTTTCCAAACCTATTACCCTCAATTGCCCCCTCTATCTACTGCACAGGAGTAACTTGCAAAGCATGTTTCTGGGTTGATGATTCTGTTCATGCATACATTCTCACGAAAGAAGCCTGACAGGCTCTGTCTGAACCAGTATAATTTGTCCTCCATTGTTCACTTGCGCCTTTTTCTCGTGACAGGCTAAGAAGGTTGTCAAGCGTATAGAGTCATCCTGAATGCAGCCATTTACAAGTAGGATTCTGGGGAGATTGCCTGCAAATGCAGCGGATCTCTTTAGAAGAAAAAATAAAGATCCTCCTTTCTTCATTATGCTAAATGAAGTGTAGATGTTACTTTTTCCTTATCTTTTTTCCTTTTTGGAGAGTTAGTGGAGCATGAATAAGCCCCACTTACATACACACGAGTTTTAGTGCTTTCCATAATTTCAATCATTTGTATCTCCTTGATTAAGAGCTCTCCTCATCAATTATAATCAAATATGCCCCTCCTTGGGAGGGATTTAGACGATATGGTATTCTACCTTTTATATTTTAAGTGGTCTTATCTATAAGATGAAAATTACTATTTTATTATATATTTTTGTACTCTTGCAAAACTAACGGAGTCAAATGTAATTCTTACAAGTATAAAGAAGATTTGTAAGAACTTTAACTTTTTATATGAAAATTATGTCTTAGTTAAGAGGTTATAAAAAAATGTAAATTATAAGATTACATATCGATATGAATATTGCCGAGTAAAATAGCTATTTTAACTCCATCTTGTATCAAATTTACAAGCGACAAGCTGGCTTGTCTATTATCTAGATTGCTTTCATGAATTGTTGGTTTATTACTAAGATTGTTAGCTTCTATAAATTACTTATGAACATATTTATATCAAACATGATACTCTTCGTAAAGTGTTAAATTTTAAAGCTAGTATGTAGAAAACATGTTCCAATTTCAGTGATATTGGAATTTAGAATCAACCTAAGGCAGCCGGTATCAAATAACTTTGAGATTCAACTATATGACATAATGGAATTTCTAAGCCTATCAATAAGTGTTTCAAGTAGATATGCATTTGATTTAGTTTGGAATTTTAAAATACTAAAACACAGTATATTACTTAACTTTGCTTGGTGAAATGGAAAATAGGAAATAAGAAAAGAAAATTTTGAATTTTAGAAATTTAATTTACTGAGTTAAAAAAAATGGAAGAGGAGAGTATGGAAATAAAATAATATAATTTGTGGTTATTATGATTGCGACATATCAACAATTTAAAAATTTTCTTTTTTTTTAATTTTCTCTTCTAATTAAGTTTCAAAATTTTATTTTCTTTCTTTCTAATTTTCCCATTCACCAAATATAGGGTTAGTGAAACTTAATAAACGAGACATAGTAATACATTAGATTTGATATTCTCTTGATAATCATTCGATGAAACAAATTGTGATCAATAAATTTGTATATAGGATCTAAACTAAACATAAAAATTAAAACTAACATGATGTTGTATTTTGATCAGATTGGCTTAGGATATAAAAATGTTATAAGTATGGAAAATAAGATTCAAAATTAAATTTTAAAATTTTTATATCTATTAAATCAAACTTTACAAATTTATCCTTTCATTCCTTTATTGAAAACTTTTAATTTATACGTGGAATCTAACTTCATATCTCATTTTCGGTTTATATTACATTGCTGTTTAGGATAATTCATTTCTCTATAAAATATAAATATTTATGTCCTTTAAGTCATGCATTCATCAATGAGATACTTTTCAATTTCACTAACATTTTTCCTTATTTACATGCTTGTGCTTCTATAAAGTAAGAAGATATTTCAATTTCAATTGATACATATTTGAAAATCTGAAAATAAAAAATAGTTATATATATATTAATTACGACTAAGGTATATTCAATGAGATGATTAATTAAACTGTTTTATTTAATTTGAGTTTTTGTTTCCACACAACAATGAAATAGTTTCCCCGTTGTCAATTGATACATTCTTGAAAAATCTAAAAATAAAAAATAGAGTTATATATATATATATATATATATATATCGTTAAGGAATATGCAAGAAGAGATAATTAATTAAGCTTTTTTTATTTAATTTGAGTTTTTTTTCCGCATAACTCATTTATCTACTAAATATAAATATTTATGTCCTTTAAGTCATGCATTCTTCAATGAGATACTTTTCAATTTCACTAATATTTTTCCTGATATACAATGCTTGTGCTTTTATAAAGTAAAAAGATATTTCAATTTCAATTCAATTGATACATATTTGAAAATCTGAAAATTAAAAATAGTTATATATATATATATATATATATATATATATATATATATATATATATATTAATTACGTTAGGGCATATATGATGAGATAACTAATTAACATTTATTTAATTTGAGTTTTTTTCCACATAAAAATCAAATAGTTTCTCCGTAGTCAATTGATACATCCTTGAAAATCTAAAAATAAAAAATAGAGTGTTATATATATATATATATATATATATATATATATATATATATGTATGTATATGTATATATATATCGTTAAGGAATATACGAAAAGAGATAATTAATTAAGATTTTTTTATTTAATTTGAGTTTTTTTTCTGCATAACAATTAAAATAAGAGTTTCTCCATAGTCAAGAGATCTAAAATTAAAAATTGGCCTATAGGTTTCAAAATTGCGAGTTTTAGCATGATGCTCTAACCGAATTAATGGGGCAATTGATTTTCAAAAGTTATCATTTCCATTTTTAAATGAAAAAAAATTATGTGTATACTTTGTGTGTAGTTAATAGAAAATAAACTTTATTTTCTTAATTTTAATTGCTAATAAGATTTATAAAAATAGTTACTAAAAATATTTTTTAAACTGCAAACGAAATTTAAGAGCTCATTTATAGAACATGATAGTATAGCATGGTATGGTATAAGATAAGTTAATATAATAATGTAAGATACAATAATAAAATGATAATATAATAAAAAAATGTATTAACAAAATTAACCTCATCTCAACATTCTTCTATTTGTCTTTCTCATTTGAAGCTCTCCAGAAACTTAATCTTTATATTTTCTTTATTGTCTCTGTCTCATTAAACTTCTTCTTCCTCTGTTTCTCTCTCTCTGAAACCCAGCCATCTTCATCTTCTATCCATCCCCATAATCTTTAAAAATACAAAAGAGAAACAACAATGAAATGAAATTGAAACAGATTTTGATTTTGAATTAGTCAGCTTATTAATTTGTTGGTGATTGGATTTTGTTAATCTTTTCTATGTCGGAACTGTTTTATTTTTTATTGTGGTGGTTTCTTCTTCATTGCCTACCATTGAGCTTGCTTAATCTTCCCATTTGTTGGTGATGATACAACAATAGCACTTGCTCTGGATGAGGAAAAAAAATGCAAATTAGAAAAGGGGTAGAGTGGGAAAAATAATACTATTAGGTCTTATACCCCATTTTATTGAAGGAAAAAATTATCGTGTTGCAACCTAATTACATGTTTGGAGTGGACGCCATTATCGTATCATATACTTTCACCAAACTAGTACTTAGATATAATATTGAACTTTTTTATCAGGTGTGCCATACGGGCCTTAAATGCAAGATACCCCATAATCATTCCTGAAATTTTAAATCTAAAGATTTATAAAAATTGTTGGGAAAAATATCCCTTCCAAACACACAAGCAACAGAAAATTAAATTCATCAGAATATCAAACAAAAACATACAAATGATTTAACATGAAAAACTTTAAATTTTAGAGAAAAAATATGGATGAGAAAATATTTATTATATCATTAAAAGATTACAAAATAATACAAGTGAAGATTTTCAACCATAATTCTATAATTTTATAGTTACTATCCTTACATCTTTCATAGACATTTATGAAAGAACTTCATAGACATTTATGAAGTTCTTTGCATAACTTACATAGACACTCGTATCAAATCTCTCTCATATCTCAAATTCTTGACTGATACAAATATTTATAATATGAAAATATTTATTTGATAAGGAATCTCAATCCCACTTTAACACAAAAGCATGACTTGAATAAGAAAAAAACTCATAATAGGAAACAATCAATACTAATAACAATTAAAATTTGTGTGAAACCCAAGAACTTTCACCTTAACACAAATTCTATCATTTAACTCAATCTTCACACTCTACTAATAGCCGAATCAGACCAATCATAGAGTGTCAACCATGACGGTTCTCAATCATTTCAATTTCTTGAAACTATAGCAACCATTTTTCTATCAAACAAGTCTATCTCAATCAAGTGTGATAAGTTTTGTTGAGTTTATTCATGATCTCCTCATATGCAAGCATTTTAGATCATCTACAAGAATACCAAATCTTGCAAACACATTCAAGAACTGGAATAAACTCTTTACATACTCATCTTCATCCCTATCATTAATTGTAATTCTCACAATTTTTCCCAGGAAAAACCATCTATATCCATTGTATCAATTAATCATCATTTTCAATTCATCATAATTGAATCAACTATCTTAACACCATGGTATTATTCATCCTTAAATCATCATTTGTATCACCCTAATAACCATATGATATCAATCAGTCTTTATTATATCCAATTCCTCTTATCTCATGAGATTGAACATGCTCTAATACTAGTTAGTGGGAAAAATATCCCCTCTCTATATACACAAGCTTTATGTAATTAAATTCACCAAAATATAACCATAAAGCACACGTAAAATTTAATGTAGAAAACTCCAAACTCTAGAGGAAAAACCACAGATGAAGAAAAGACATATTATATCATTAAAAGATTATAGGATAATATATGTAAAGTTTTCAACCATAACCCCACAACTTTTTAGCCACTATTTTTACATCTCTCACGAATGTCTATAAAGGTTCTCACGTAATCTGTATAGGCATTCACATTAAATATTTTTTATGCCTCAAACCCTTGGCTAACATAAATACTTATAACTAAAAAAATACTTGCTTGATAAGGAATCTTAATCCCACTCTAACATAAAAACATAATTTGAAATAGGAAGACAATTCATAATAGGAAACAATCAATAATTGATAACAATTGAAATTTGGGTCAAACCTAAGAATCCTCAACTTGACACATATTCCATCATTTCATCAAACTTCGTGATCCACCTATTGCTAAATGAGACCAATCATAGGGCACTAATTATAAGAGTCCTTCATCATTTTAATCTTTTCAAACTATAACAACTATTTTCCAATCAAATAGATCCATATTGATTAAGTGTCAGAAGTTTCACCATCTTTATCCATGATCTCTTTATTTGTAGAAAACACCAAATCTAGAGCAAACACTTTTAAGAATTAGCAAAAACTTTTTACATTTTTATCTTCATCATTAATTGTAGCTTTGTCTTTTACCCATCATCAAATCTTCTTCCTCATAATCAAATGTAACTCTCTTAGTTTTGTCTAGGAGAAAACATCTATATTCACTATATTAATTAATCATCATTTTCAATTCATCACATTCAAATTAACTATCTTCACATTACGTGTCATCATTCATCCTCAAATCATTATCAACATTGCCATCACAATCATATGACATTTACTAGGCTTTATTATCTTGAATTACTACTCTTTCACAATATTAAACCTACTCTGATACCAATTAATAGGAAAAAAATTCCCTTTCTAAACTCACAAGCATCATGCAATTAAATTTATCAGAATCATAATAAATCACATGAATAATATAATGTAGGAAACCCTAAACCTTTTAGGGAAATTCACGGATGAGAAAAGATCTACTATATCATTAAAAGATTATAGGATAATGCATGTAAAGGTTTTCAATTATAATCCTACAACTTTCTAGCTATTATCCCTTCATCTCTTATAAACTTCTATAAAGGTTCTCACATAACCCACATAAGCACTCATGTTAAATCTCTCTCAAATCTTTGGGCAATATAAATACTTATAACCTAAAAGTACTTCTTTGACAAGGAATCTTAATCCTACTCTAATACAAAAAATAATTTGAATAGAAAGATAATTCATAATAAGAAATAATCAATAATTGATAACAATTAGAATTTAAGTGGAACCTAAGAATTTTCATCCTTGAAACAAATTCTAACATTCTACTTCAGTCTTTATGTTCCACCTAATGCCAAATGAGACCAATCATAAGTTCTCTATCATTTAAATTTCTTCAAACTACAATAACCATTTTACTATTAAGCAACTCCACCTTAATTAAGTGTCACAAGCTTTATTTGAGTCTATTCACTGATTTTTTCATCTATAAGCATCTTACATCATCCACAAGAATGCTAAATCTTGTAAACACTTTCAAGAAGGGGGAATAAACTTGCATCTTCATCATTAACTGTAACATTCTTTCTTACTTATCATCAACTATCATTTTCTTAATATTGCTTAGGGAAAAAACATTTATATTCATTACATCAATTAATCATCATCTTCATTCATCACATTCAAAGTAAGTTATCTCCACATCATATATTACTATTCATCCTTAATTCATCATCAACATCATCGTCATAATTATATTGTATTAACTAGCCTTTAGTATCTTGAAACTCACTCAAGAGACCGAACACGCTTTGACATTAATTGTTGAAAAAAATATCCTTTCTCCAAACACATAAGTATTAGGCAATTAAATTCATTAGAATATCACAATGGAATACATGATCAATTTAACGTGAAACTCCTTAAAATTCAAGGGAAGAATCATGGATGAGAAAATATTTACTACATCATTAAAAAATTATAGGATAATGCATGCGAAGGATTTCAACCATATCCTATAGCATCCTAGGCATAATCCTTGCATTTCTTACAAAACCTTATAAAGGTTCTTACACAACTCACATAGGCACTCACATTAAATCTCTCTTACTTTAAATCTTTAGCCAATACAAATATTTATAACTTAAAAATACTTGTTTGATAAGAAACTTAATTCTACTTTAATGCAAAAACATAACTTGAAAAAGATAACTCATAATAGGAAAAAATCAATAATTGATAATAATTGGAATTTAGGTTAAATGCAAGAATCTCTACCTTGACATAAATTCCATCATTTTTATCAATTTTCAAGCTCCACTTATTACCAAATAGAACTAATCTTGGGCCGTTAACCATAAAAGTCTTCTATCATTTCAAGTTTTCCAAATTGCAATAACCATTTTCATATCAAGGAGTTCCACTTTATTTAAGTGTCATAAGTTTTACCAAAGTCTATCCATGATCTCCTCTTTTTTTATGAATCTCACAACATCTGCAAGAGCAATAAACCTTGCAAACACTTTCAAGAGTTAGCACAAACATTTATGTCTTCATCTTTGTTATCAACTACAACATTCTATCTTACCCTATTGTCAATGGCAACTTTCTCAATATTGCTTGGGAGGAAACATCTATATTCATTACATTAATTAATCATCTTCTTTAATTCATCATAATAGAATAAGTTATTTCCACATCATGCATCATCATTCATCCTCAACTCATCATCAACATCATCATCATAATTATATGATATTGTCTAGGCTCTACTATCTAAAATCACTACTTTCTTATAAGATTAAACTTGTTTTAATACCTATTGTTGGAAAAAAAATCCCTTCTTTAAACATACAAGAATTAGGCAATTAATTTTATTACAATTTCACAAGCAAAGGATATGAATAATAGTAATGTGAAAAACCTTAAACTCTAGGGGAAAGCCACATATAAGAAAAAATTTACTATATTATTAAAAGATTATAGGATAATGCATACAAAGGTTTTCAATTATAACCTCATAACTTCTTAGCCACTATCTTACATCTCCTAAACCTTTATAAGGGATCTCATACAATATACATAGGCACTAGCATCAAATCTTTTTCATACTTTAAATTCTTAACTAACATTAATATTTATAACTTAAAAATACTTGTTTGAGAAGGAGTCTCAATCCTATTTTAACATAAAACATAACTTGAATAGAAATATAACTTATTATAGGAGATAATTAATCATTGATAAAAATTGAAATTTGGGTTAAATTCAAGAATATCCATCTTGATACAAATTTTATTATTTTCATTAATCTTCATGCTTCACTTATTGCTAAACAAAACCAATCATGAGATGCTAACTAATAGAGTCCTTTATCATTTTGATTTTTTTTTCAAAGTAGAACAACTATTTTCCTATTAAGTAGCTCCACCGTAATTAAGTTTCATAAGTTTCACTAGAGTTTACTCCTAATCTCCTCATCTGCAAGCATCCTATATTATTTGCAAGAATATTAAATTATGCAAACACTTTCGGGAACTAACATAAACTCGTTATATCTTTATCTTGATCATTAATTATAACTTTCACTTACTCTTCATCAAATCTTCATCCCCATCTTCAATTATAACTCTCTTAATATTACCTAAGAAAAAAATCTACATTTATTGCATTAATTAATCATCATTTTCAATTAATATAAATTAAATTAACTATCTTTAAATCATGTGTCAACCTTTATCCTTAATTCATCATTAACTATCACCATCACAACCATATGGCATTGATCAGGCTCTATTATCTTTAATTATTACTCTCTTATGAGGTCAAACTTGCTTTAATATTGCCTATTAGGAAAAATAGTCTCAGTCTTTAAATATACAAATATGAAGCAATTAAATTCATTAGAATATCACAATAAAGCATATGAAGCAATTGAATGTGGAATACCTTAAGCATAACTTCTTAACCACTATTGCTACATATGTTATAAATCTCTTTAAGATTTTCCACATAGCCCATATAATTACATCAAATCTCTCTCATTCCTCAAATTATTGGCCAATACAAATATTTATAATTTAAAAATACTTATTTAATAAAAAATCTCAATTTTACTCTTACATAAAAATATAATTTGCATAGGAAGATAATGTATAATAAAAAATAATCAATAATTAATAACAATTAAATTTAGGTCAAACCTATGCTAGAATTTGTCCCAAATTTCAAATTGCTAAGATTTTAGTTTGTCATCATGTTTCTTACTTTAAAGTAAGTGCAAATTGAATATTATTTTTTGCATTAGGTAGATCTAGTTCCTTTCCTTTCTTATCTTATGCATTTTAAAGTTTTTAGTTATTTAAGGCATGTGATGTGGTGCAAATAAAAAAGCCCAAAACTTGAAAAAATAATTTTTCAATTTGAGGTTATCTAATAGATTGATGTTGGGATATTATTAATTGTAATAAGACAAGCGGGAGACATTTTTGTCAACTTTTATCATTTCCTAGATAAACTACTTTGTAATACTTCCCCATAATCATTTTGAAGACTAGTTAGCCTTATTACCTTTTTCATCCTTACATATCCCCTATCTTTTTCTTTATTTTCCATAATTATATATTATATTGCACTTGATATGATTTGAATTTTATTTTTGGTTAACATCTAGGTATGCTTACACCTTTTTTTATTAGGCATGAAACTAGATTGGAGTAGCAAACAATAAAACCTTCCTAATAAATGCACTTTTAAAATTTGAACTAAAGACCTTTGATTGGGCCTAGGATGCCTTTGGGCACCACTTACTTCCATTGAACCAACTAATTTTTATTATTATATTTTTAAACCTAATTAGATATAAGACAATATATTACTATTATTATACTAGCAGGATAAAGAAAAATTCTATTTTACTAATTTAATAAAAGCTCTTTCCTACTCCATGGGGAGAAAATCATATATAAGACTTGGAGGAAGAAAATTATATAGGTCCCGTTAATTTAGACCTTGAAAAATTATAATATACACTAAAAGTAAATGAAAATTCTTCCATCAGTAAGAGAGGGATAGAAATAATATTAAAATGAGATGTGTAGATATTCAAAAAACTAAGTCTATTCATCCCTTTAAGTTTATGTCTCTCCTAATGGAGTAAAATCTCCATTTACTCTTAAAACATATTAGGATTTCTTAAGGAGCCTTTCACATACTTTTGTGTCTTTCTTCTTTTGGAGTAAGAATTCATGCCTTATAAGTAAAATACCTTCAAATGAGATTTCCTTCTGATACCTTTATTTATTTGGATGGACTTATAGCTTTTTCAAAATTTATTACCTTCAATTGCCCCATTTATCTACTACAAAAGAGAAAATTGCAATGTTTATTTGTTAGTACATACTTTCTTATTAAGTTTCAAAATTACAACCTGCAACTATAATATTATGCATAATATTATTATTATAGACCACATTACAACCATAATCTTTAATTTTCCACTATAATAGTTATATTTTTTTTTTTTTTGCATTTGCTTACAATTTTTCTAATCATAGCAAAATTGTAATCATAATTTGGAACTATAATTCTCATAAAAATAAGTCTCATAGATCCTATTTGAACAAGTAGTATAATTTATGTTCCATTTCTCATTCATGCCTTTTTTTCAAGATAGGCTAAGAAGATTGTCAAGCATGTAAAGTCATATTGAGCTTAGCCATTTACAAGTAGAATTTTTAGAAGATTGCTTGCAAATGCAATGAAACTCTTTAAAGAAAAAATAAGATGTAAATACAAATTTCCTCCTATATTGTAGGATCTAGTGGAGAATGAATAACCCATATATAAAGTTTTAGTACTTTTAATAATTATAAATCTCTTGTATCTCTATAATAGATAGCTCTTGTCATTTTTCATAATCAAATATGACTCTGCCTAAGGAGGATTAAAATAGTATAGTGTTTTGCCTTTATTTTTAAGTTATCTTATAAATATGTGACAAAAGCATAAATGCATGCCATTTTTTATGAATTTAAATTTAATTTAATGTTAATATAAAATTTTTACTCTATCTATGAACCAAAAAGATGAAATGTTATTAGAAAAGTAATAAAACTATTTAGTTGGAGGAGAATGGATAGAAAAGAGAAGGAAGGGAAATTTTTTTAGAGTTCTAATGAAGGAGGATAGGAATAAGAATCAAGATTAATCTTTCAAACTCCTTTTAATGCTTCATCACTATCATTTTTATGCTTTTCCAATTTTAAGGATTTTGAAGGATTTTCTAGACATCCAAATAAATAAATTGAAATGTTTTGATTTAACTATCTATTATTATCCTTTCCTTCGTACTTTATTCTCTCTTATTACATTTCCTTTTCCTTCCTTCATAACTTTCAAACATACAATAAAATTATTAGCTTATTTGAATTACTTATCAACAAATTTATATTAAATATTATACTCTTATCAATTGTTAATTTATAAAGCAAGTATGCATAAAACTAAATTCAATGATAATGATATTAAAACTTAGAATTAACCTAATGTTGTTTAAGAAAATGGAATTCTCTACCTTGATAATTTCTAAACCAAGATTCACTAAGAAAGAATGATATTCTTAGTAACTGAATGCATACAACCAACATATGTGAATTTTAAGATGTTGATTTGCATTTGATTTAGTAGTTTAAAATTTTGAAAAACTAATATATAGAATATCACTCAATTAAACCTAATAAATGACACATAGTAATATAATACATTAAATTTGATATTCTTTTTTATATTCAATAACAGAAACAAATTATGATTAATGAATCTAATATATAAGATTAAAATTAAAACATTAATTAAGATTACATAATATTACATGATCATACATAATTTTGAATTTTAGTTAAAATTGATGGATCTTTAATTAATTGGGGTTTAGCTAAGAGACTAAAACATGACTCTTGATAGAATAGTAGTTTGAAGTGATTACTAGTCTAAGAAGGATAGGAAGGAATCCTTTGTATAGTTTTAAGTTACATGTAGGGAATTGAGAAACATTGAGCTCATTTGTGCAAGATCCAAAATGAGTATAACTTTGATGTGATTTTTATCCAAGAGGAATAGTCCATATGGTTAGGCCATTATTGCTATTAAAGATGGTTCCTTTTTTTCCATGTAGCCTACTAAAAGTGTTGCCTTTTGCCGTATAGATCATACTTGAATATCCAAGTGGCTTAAGAGGTATAGCTTGCGTAGATGGGATTGGTTAGGTCTAAATAGCCTAAAATGCTTTATGCTTTGAATGCCTAGTTCTTAGGATCATGTGGTTAACTTTCAAGGGTTAAAGATGCCTAAGGCAAATAGCCATAAATTATACATTTGAAGTATTGTTGTCATTTGCCCTTTCTTCGTCTTCCAATGTCTCATTTTGCAAATTGAGGTTATTAAATTCTTTGATAGTCATAATGATATCTTTTTTAGTAGATCAAGACAATTTATTTGGTTTGCTTTTGGCCATTAATCTTAAATTGTGTTTTTTCCCTCTTAAAAGCCTCAATTTTGAACAAATTTTCATATTCTCTTAGTTTCCTTCATTTTAAATTACACTTTTCTTTCTTTTCCAACCTTTTGACCTTTTCCTCCATTGTTTTGACATTGCAGCTTTAGCATAAATCTTTGCTTTAGTGCTTTCTTCCTTCATTCCCACAATCTTCTTACTTATTCCTCTTTCAGGTAAAGTTCATCTTTTAATTTTGTTATTTTACACTACTATGCCTTTTAGCATTTGCTCGTAGTTTCATATATGTTTGATTCTAAATGTGTTTGTATCTACACTTTTTAGTAAGCTTGCTAAAGTTTATATCTTTAGAATTAGATTTATATTTTACCATTGTGAGTTTTACACACCATCATTAAAGCATTTGGTTTTCTTAATGTCTTGGTATCTTTTGCCCTTTTTGGCATATTTATTTTATTTTGTATGTATTTTTCCTTGTACTAGCCGCTTGCCCTTTTTTCATTTATTTTGATTGCCTTATTTTCTCTTGAAGATGTGGTAGTTTTTTTTATGTTTAGCACTCGCCTTTCAATTATTGACTTATCTAGAGACACAACTTCATTCATTAATGATACTTCATTTTCTTTTGACTTTACCAAATTTCCTTTCTACCGTATTCTAAATCCAAAGCCCTTATCCATGGTAGTTAAGCGATCTTGTATTCCAAGCAACTAAGATCATGTTAGGTTAATCCATTTCAATTTCCCAATGTTCAATTGGATAAATATAGAGTTTCATTCTCAACTAATGGCTTTTAAGTGGAAAGATCAAGACGTTTTGACATCCTTGCATAATAATTATTATCGGGATAAATCTAATTAGAGGTTGATACATTTTGTTGCATTCTAGGATGATGAGAGAGCACGTAGTTATGATTCTTTATCTTTTCTTATGTATGTTAATTTTGTGACTAAATTAAAGCTAGTACTTTCATTGCACATTTTTCTAAAAAAAGTTGTGTTGTTTGAACTAATGTTTGACCTAACTTAATTTAAATGCTTGAGTGACATTGATTTACTTTTAGCTCATTGTTGTAAAGATCAATTATACTCCTACCTTGGAATTTTTTATTTTTCTTTTTTTTAGTTAAAACACTAAGGATTGGAAGCATTTTTCCTAATACCTTAAGCGAACTATTAAAAAGGATTTGAATATTGGCTTTAATGATTAGAAAAAATACCTTTTTTATGGTAAACATAGCCTAGGATGCTCATCTCTTTTGGTTTAATAAGGATTAAGCCTCATTCTATCCTTTGCTTAGATAAATATCTTGAAGAAGATCAAAACTTGATACTAAACCTTTGGAGCTTAAATATCTTATATGATCAAGTTCTATTAGGTATATATTACTTATTCTTACCTTCATTTCTTTACATATGTGTCCATTTTAACATTTTTTCCTTTACTCTTCTATTTGGCTTTAAGAAATCAAGTTTCCTAAAAATATGAAGTGTGTTGACATATCTAAATTTTAATGTATGAAGAAAAATCATGCTTAGAGGAAGATTTTGACTTTGAAAAATGTTGAGGGAACTGCTAATGGTATTTTTTCTAATTTGAATCCTTAACAGGTTATTTATCTTGTTAAATTAATCTTGCTTCTTTTTCTCCTACTATTTCTAAGCAAATTGCTCCCATAGTTATAGAGGAAGTTTAAAATTTTAAAGACATCTTAATTCTTGATGTTTTTGAAAAAAGAAAAAGAGGAAATTAATGAAGTAGCTAGAGTTTACTCCAAGTTTTGTGATTGATATGATTATAGAGGATGCCTCATCTTGTTATCCTATTTGCAAGTTGCTTACTTTTTTTTACTTAAGGAGAGTTTTAAAGAGTATTCTTCTAAAGTTAAACTTATAACAAACAATCTGGACCCATTCTAGTATAAGGGAGTAGACTTGACTTGTTTTTTTTTTAAAGATTAGATGTTATTAGCAAAGGACCATAAGAAAAGATGATGATCATTAACCAATTAAGCACTATGAAGTTTAGTTGTCTAGCCATTAGTGATTTCCATAGATGCCTTTTGGATATGCTTTCTTTTATTTGATGACTATTAAAATTAATCAAAATTAGAAATTATTAGTTTGATAAAAAAATTGCAACATAAAGTAATAAACCAGGTTAAACCTTTAGTGTTCCATCCATTTTTTTAAAAAAGGAAGTTGTTTTTCCTCCATTACCAAAGAGGAAGTTGGTTTTCTCTAATAACATTACTTTAGATGTCATTTTTTTTATAATCTTAAGGTGTAGATGCTTATGACACTCCTTAATTTATATAAAAAGAAATAATATTTTTCATGCAAAAAAAATCTTCTAAAATAAAAAATGAAGCCTTAAATCTTAGGGTTCAATATAATTTTCAAGAATGTGAATCTTTCATGTCTATATGATTGTAAATGTTACATATTTAAGTCTTTTTCACTCTTCATAGAAAACAACAAAATTCAATTTTTTTGCTTTTCTAAGCAAAAGTGGCTTTAGTTTGACTTTTGACTAATTTAAAATCCTCTTATTTAATTTAATTAATTTTTTCCTTAATAATTCTAGTAGGATAACACTTATTAATTGCATGCATTTTGGTTTTAGACCTTTTGAATCTGTATACTAGTCCTTTCTATCCCTAATCACATGGTTTTCTTATTTATGTTCATAGCACTGATGGTGAATGGTTATTGTGACATAGAGATTGATTATTTATTATTATATCTGATTTCTGTCTCCTTCTAATTTTAGGTTCCTTTTGTTTTAGTAAATGGGGTTTTGGGTCCTTATTTAAATCCCACTTTGATTTTTATTTTCGAGGATAATAAGGCTTGCAAGATATCAATGAAGTGTCTTTCATTGAAGGACATTGAAATATCTCTCTGATTCTTATATGTGATTGTTATTCTAATTATACAAAGTGGAAAATATAAAAATAAATGAATCATGTCTAGTATACTAGGATAAGGATTTCAAACAAAGATAAAATAAACTTTACATGAATATAGATAAAATCATGTCTAGCATATCATCATTCCTCTAATTTAAATAAACTTTATGCTAATAAAATGCATTATGAAACTAGAAGAATGATATTTGCATGTTGAATAAGGTATAGATCAACATTGCATATTTAGTTTCATATTTCTTTGCATGCATGCAAACATTGTGAGAGTTTGCAGTGTTGATAATTTAAATTATATAGCAAGTGCAAAACCCTAACAAAAATTTGAAACAATACAAAGTTCAAGCCTATATAAGAGGCTAATTTCATTAATGAGAAAATGATAATGTTTACAACTTGACAAACACAAGATATGCATTTTATCCTCGATAAAGAGTTGAATATGGTCATATTATTGTGGGAAAACTTGTTTTATAGGTAAAATAATCATAAGATTATGTAAAATCTCTCACTCAAATCCTTTTTAGTATAATGAATCTAAATTCCTGAGTTTCACTTCCTTATGTTCCTTCAAAGATAGTATTAACTATAGTAAGGGCTAAAAAATTTAGAAAACAAATCAGATTTCCTGCAAGGCCTTTCTCTCATCTCTTTGCAAATCTTATCACTATGGCTGATGTTGAAGTTTGTGATGCAGTATCTCTTATAAAACCTTGTTGTTCTTTTCACAACTTCAATCTCTTCATTTATTTGCTTAAGCATTTGTGTCACACTTGGAATCTTTAAATGCTCATCAACAAGTCTAGCTAGCCATTTGCACCTCAATTCAATTATGTGAAGATTCGAGATACCCTCAATGTATCCTACAAATGCCTTGTTTGGGATGAATAGTGCACCTACTTCTAACAATCAAATTAACATATAAGTTATTTAAAATATGTTTATAAGTAAAAGAATATGATGTTTATTTCTTAAAAATTTGAGTATACTGACCTATACAAGGGCATGATGCCAGAAGAGTCCACTATTAAGCTTCTAAATGGCTTAGGTAATAGAGTTTGAAGCTTCTTATTCCCATCATAACCAATAGCAAGAAGTACAACATCTGCCTCCAATCTAGTGTTGTCTTTAAATTCAAGTCCCTTATCCCAAAACCACCATTTTAAAGCCTTTTTGAATTGTATCATCCCTTTCTTAGCCTCAAGGAAGAATTTCTCAGGAAAAATATTCATTTGGCAATATGCATAGTCTTCCACAAATGGTTGATTTGGTTTTAGCCTATATTTCTCCAAAGGAAGCTTCCGGACCAAATATGATTCAATGAACTTAGAAACTGCCTTTCTTTAAAAGGAAAATATATACACCACTATAATCAGTCAGTGTATTCATTCATGAATTGATATTTTTCATAATTAATTGATCACTAATAATTAACCCCAATTAAACCTATATAAAAGTTAATATTTTAAAAGTCAAACTATATATGATTTGAAGGTCAATGAGCTATAGTCAAATTTATTATCTGAATTAAAAATATTAAATTAATTAATTAATTTAATCAAATTAAAATTATAATTTAATGATTAAATCTATTGGTTAAGTTCAATTTTTAAAGCAGTGATACAATTGATAATAATTCATGAGTAATTGAAATTTACCAATGGAGATAGAAGAAAGCATAGCAGTGCTCTCAACAAGGTTTGATTAGGCCTTTGTTGCAAGATTTGAGAAAACTTGGTTGAATAAAACAAGTAAAATGGCAATCCTCATATTAGTAAAGATGAGATTGTCCAATGCAAAGTCCTTATGACCATTGTGCAAAGTTGTCCTTCGAGTCTTTTTGTCGACATTCATTTGAAAAAGTAGAAAGAAACCAAGTCAAATAAAATATATTCAAATAGAAATAATGTCCCAACAGCACAATAAAGCAAAAGAGGTTATACTTTCTTCTGACTTATGAATTTGCTCACCTATAAAGTCCAAAATCTAAAAGAGTTATGTTCGATTCATTATTCATTCTTTCAATTAGTTTTTTTTTTAATTTTCATAGTTATATATATACAAGCTTATATAATATAAGGGAGTAAAGGGGACTTGAGAATCAACAAGGGTAAATGTATTTCAATATTTTAGTCGGAGTGAAGTTTAAAAACTAGTGAAAGTATTTTAAATGTCAGACATAATACATGAAATTTTATAGTTGACGAGCTTAATAATAAGAATTATATTTTATTTTTATACTAGATATAAATAATGCAATGTATAAAAAAAATTCAATCACACTATTCATTGTTGAAATTGTACAAAGAAGTATATTGTTTTGATTGAAATAATTAACGTTTACAGAAAAATTATATTGCTAAGTAAAATGAGACAAGAAAATATTGCATTTGATTAATTTGTAAAAAGTAAAATCTCAAATTTATATAAAATAATAAATTATTTGAATGAAATTGTATAAACTTAAATTGAAGTTCAAATATTTCAAATTTGATTAGAAATTGAGGCTCCATAATATATTATTTTAATAAACTTGTAAAAATTTATTTAAGTTTGTGTTTGAATCAAGCTCTAACTTGAACTCAAACTCAAATTATTCAAGTTTAATAATGTTTAACTTGAGTTTGAGTTCATTCATTTTTTGTAAGTTTAAGTTTAGGCATATAGATATTTAACTTGATTTGATTTGTTTGCACTTCTGGATATGTTAAAATAAGCTAGCCTAATCATATCTAATTAATTGAATAGGTAAAAATTATATATCCAATTACACTTTCATCAAATCAAGGTTAGGTCAAATTGTTAGGATACCATTCTTGACATTTACCAAATGGTTTCAAATAGATTTTATAAATTGTTATATTTTATTATTATTACATTACTAATTTCATATCATTAGTCAATTAAAAATTTATTATCATCATTATCATTATTATTAGTTTAAATTTAATCTACCATCAATGTAAAATATTTTATACTATAAATAATGAGAAAAAATATATTATTAAAAAGTATTAGTAATTAAGAATATTTAATAATAATAAAAAATTTAACAATTTTTTATTGACGTAGCAATATATGAGTGGGTGATAGTGTGAAATTAATTTACATTGATAATAGATTAAATTTAATTTCTATAATTATTAGATCATTAATTTATTATTATTAGTTACACATTATTAGAGAATGAAATAAATTATTATTATTATTATTATTATTATTATTATTATTATTATTATTATTATTATTATCACTTAGAAACTTTTAATCATCTCCGACATCATTATTTAAAGGTTTAACTCAACTTTTCAATTTGTTTCAATTATGTAGTAATATTTATAGTTTAGTACTCTAATTAATATCTTATATTTACTTAATTATTGTAATTATTTCATGCACATTTAGTTAAAATAATTGATCACTTTATGTAATTATTATACTACTATTTTTTAGATTTTATGATAATAATTTTCTCATAAAATATTATTTATTAATATTTTAATTTAAAGGTAATTATTCATCTTAATAAACTTCTGTAATATATATAGAGCAATATTAAATATATAAACTTAAATTTGACATTAAAAATTATTCAATATTATTTATATATAATTTTAATATATTAATATTAATTTTAATATTTATAATTATACAAATTAATTTATTAATCCTTTATTATTTATTATATATTATTAAGTTTATAGACTAACTTAACAACTTAATAGATTAACACTTATTAATTTCAATCCCTTACTAAATTGAGTTAATATGTTTTAATTGTCCACCAGATTGAATAATGTTATCATTTTTTTTATCAAATCAAGTTTTTAATTAGATAAAATTACATTAGTCCTAAAACAATCTATTAGACATAACATATTTTGACACTTCTATCCTTTAGTGTACTTCGAAAAAGATAGTATCCATGCAATTTATTGCAACTTTTTAAGTTGTATTTTTTTAATAATTTTTTTTACAATTATGGCTAATAAAATTGTGATTTTTTGAAAAAAATTATAAAATTTACATGATAGGTTACAATTTTTAATAAAAATTATAATTTCTTATTCTAAATGCTTCAAATTTTTATAAAAAAAATATTGCAAGTTTTATGGAAAAAGTTTGAAACGTTTTATATGTAATTTCCGTTTTTGAACTCTTTTTTATTCTCAAGAGCGGTGACTTTGGCTTTGCCTCAGCTACTAGGAGTTAAAGTACTGGTTATCTTAACAAATGGAAAAATACTATTATACTCTAGAAGTAAGGCATAATACCTTACTTACAGGAGAAAGAAATAGAAAAAAGAAAATGGAGTGGGCTTCGCACGTGGGCTCCGCTCACACTTCATTTTCTTTGTATCTCTCTCTTGGAGTAAGGTACACTGCCTTACTCCCAGAGTATAATAGAAATTTGCCAACAAATGTGAACGTCCTGAACGGGCTCTGACCGGCTTCCAATTTTAGACCAAGCCTGGAGATGGTCACCATTATCCTGGATATTTTCTGTTTGTGTAATAGTTTATAGGCGGTTAAAAACAAGAAGTAGTGACAAACATAAAAAGATAAAACGAAATAAGTCGCACTATAGTCCTTAAAACTACCTCTTTCCTACTAAAATAAGAAAAATCCTAGAATGTATTTAGGCGTGAAAATGAATTAGGTCAAATATATATTTAAATTTGAACTTATTCAAAATGAACGAGCTTGAACTCAACTCAAATATCATTAAACTTAAATAATTTGAATTCAAATTAAAGCTTGAATCAAATATGAATTTAAATAAATTCATATGAACTTATCCAATTAATATATTATCAGACTTTAATTTTTTATCATTGAAATATTTTAATTCTACTTTAAATTTATACAATCTTACTTGAATAGTTTCTTATTTTACATAACTTTGAAATTTTATTTTTCATAAATAAATGAGATATTATTTTTTTATTTTATTTATTAATATAAACTTTTCTATAACAATTAAATCTATTAAAATATTAACATAATCATCACATAATAATATCAGTTACATTTAATAAAAAGTAATATGTACTAGAATACTAATTATTTCAATTAAAATATTATATTTTTTCATACAACCTCAATAGTTACTAATGTGATTGAATATTTTATGTATTATATTATTTATATATAGGATAAAAATAAAAATATATTTTTATTAAATTTACAAATAATTCAAGTTAAATAACAAGAAATTCAAACTTTACTCATATATTAATTAAATCAAATTTGTTTAAACTCATTTTGTTTAAAATCGAACTCAAATTAAATTTTTTATAAATTAATTTTAAATCACTCATGAATAATTTGACTCAGTTGCATCCATATATCCAACATATGAATTTGGACCTTGGCATTATATTTAATTTCTTCTTTTACTCAAGTTTGAACGGATTAATCTTAAGACTCAATTGAAATTACCCAAGCTATTTTAATAATTCATTTGCTTTAGGGATGGACGTTGTACTGCTACAGGCTATTTAAAATCTATTAGGAAGAGACCAGAGGGGGGGATTTCGGCATGCTTTTTGTGAAGATAATAAATGTACTGATTACCTGGTTAACTATGGGACTATATTTAATTATGGAACTAACATCTTTCACAATGTTCTCCAGAATTATCAATCTTGGTATTTGCTAATATGACGAAAGTCTATGACCAAGGAAAAGTTTATAATTTTATATTTCTAGATTGTTTTTCTATTTTTTTCCTCCTTTTTTGGGCTTAAACCTCTTAAATTTACCTAAAAAAACCCAAACCATTTTTTAGTTTAAACGGATATACCGACTTATTTTGTATTTTACAACTCCCTTGAAGATAAATAGCATTAAAGATAAATTAAAACTTGACCTTTCGTCAACCATTTTTTAACCATCTGAATTTACTTGAAATTTATCTTTGAATATAAAATATTTAGAATACTTCATATTATTTTTGTTAAAAAAACATTTTTAATCTCTTAACTTTTATTGAAATGTGAATGTTACTTTTTAAAATTTATTTGGAATAAATTTATCTACTAACTTTATAAGAAAAACACATGTTACATAATTATTTAACATTAATGGATTTTTTTAATGAAGATACTTACATAGCATCTTACATGAAAAATATAAGTTATATTTTTATATTCTTGTGTTTAAAAAATATTTTTTGATCTATTATCTTTTTCTAAAGTTTCAATCTTGTCTCATATATTTTATTTAAATTAAATTTATCCTTTCTAAAAAAAAGTGATCGCATCCATTATAACGCACGGACAAAATATTAATATAATGTGGTGGTTTCCCTTGTAATTAACTAATATAAGGGGTAAAAAAGTCTAAAGATAAATTACATTAATATTTTTGAGTTGTCTTACTTATCACAATAGTCACTAAGGATTCATAACAAGCTTGCGTTGCTATAAAATGTATTTTCATGACAATACAAAAATGCATTTCCAAATTTCAAACTAGTGTGTAGTTATTATTGTTGCTGCTAATGGATTTATTATATATCAACTATTTGTGTTTCATTTTTAAAACAATAGGGTTAATGCCTGGTCTTCAGCTGAAATGATTGGTTCCATATGAATTTGGATGCAAAAGAAAAGTTAAAATTCAATGAATCCTCTTTGCAAACCACAGTATGAAGAAGTTTAAATTAAATGAGTAAAATTGGTTCAAATCGAATTTAAGAAACAAAATTGTAATTTCAATAAAAATTAAGATGGATCAATTTTTTTAACTATAAGAATATTGAAACATGATTTATGTGGACTATATAGGATGTCAACCTAGATGCCATATAAGCATTTTTGTTAAAAATTTGTTGTGTAATATTACTTGTTTTTTAAATATTATAACATAAATTTGCTTTGAGGGATAAAATTAAAATTTGAGGGAAAGTTTGGGTATCAAAAATTTCTTGTTACCTATTATTTTATATCAGCCCTATAATTGATTTTCATCATTATTTTATTAATGAAAATTTTAAATTTAAATTGAAGTGTAGTTTTTAGCCCCATTTAATAATTAACTGATCTCGTTAGTTGATTAAATTAGTTATTAATTAATAACTTATTAATTGATTTAGCTAGTTTATAATATTAGCTATTTATATGAAAATATTTAATAAAATTAACTATTTATTATTAATTATTTGTATGTAAAATGATATATAAAGATATATATATATATTACAATTTATTTGAATATTCATTTATTTTATTAATATTTTAAATTATAATATATTATTTATTATATTAAACTTTTTAAAAAATTATATCAATATTCTTTACTATACTTATTTTATTTTCCTTTGAAAAATGAATGATTATAATTTCCTAGTTAAAAAATACTTGTAATATTTTGGTAAATCCAATAACTATTAAAATTTATTTTATAACTATTTTTTAAATTTAAAATTTGTATGTTTATTATCAAAAATATTGATGAATTACATATTTTAAGTATAAAAATATATCTTTCACAAGTAATATCATCTCATTGTTTTTTATTTTTTGATAATATGTATTGTTCTTTAATTCAAAATATATCATTTAATAAAAGATTAATAATTTTTTCAATACATTTTATATTATTCTCTATGAAATAAAACATATATTCTCTCTTTTGTTTTACAATTTTGATAGTAATGATATGATTATATTCATGTATTTTTATTATTATATAAATATTTTCATATGATTTATTATAATTTCTTAATTTTTAGTTAAAAATAAAAAATTATAATTTATTATATGCATCTATATTTTTTTGTAAGAAATAAATAAATATAATTTAATATTTTCTTATTCATCAAGGACGGAAATGTAAAAATTTTTATAATTATGGGCAAAAATATTTTTTATACTAAATACAAATCATTTATTTCTAAAAATGCTATTCTTAACTTTTTCAAAATAGCTATTTGTGGGCTAATTTTTAGTTATTTGCCAAATGCTTAAATTAGTTAATTGACATGATCAAATAGATAAAGATACTTAAATTAGCTAAAAATTAATCCAAAACCTATTTGTTAAACACTCTCTTTCTCTTGTAAAAGAGTTTGGATCACTAGACTATTAAACTACACAAGAGATTTGTGTAATTTTTTTAAAACTCAATTAGGTAGATCACAATAATATTCTGTTAAGAAAATAATGGGAAAATTTAAATTCATTATAAATATTATATTTATTTAAATATTATAAAATCTCTTTGATTACTCTATAAGTAATTGTGAATTATTTTAATCGAGTCAAACTCATAAAACTATACATGCTTTCTATTTTATTTTCGACGAAAGAAATAATTAACTATGCTACTAGGTATATGTAGGTATAATTTAATTTATATAAGAAGTAACTTACTATAGAAAATTGAACTTCTTAAAAAATAACTTCTTATATAAAATTTTCAAAAAGTACTTAAAGTTGTTTGATTGATATATTGAAAATGACTATTTCTAAAAAATAACTTCTTATATCTTATTTCGTTCAATTTGAATACTATATCATTAATATTATTATAATATAAATTAATAAATTTTAATTATTATTAATTAAATTCAATGATGATAATTTTATTATTATATGCATCAACAACATAGGATGAAGAATTTATCTTGAGAAAGTAGTTAAACAACTTCTAATGTTTTGTAAGAAGCAGGACTTCTTAAAAAATCTTATTTTTTTAATTTATTAGATAATAGTCAATCAAACAACTTATATTTTTTTATTTTTTGAGAAATAAAACTTTTTTATGCTATTAAGCCTTTTCTCAAAAGAGAGAATTAGTACTCAAATAAAATTAATACAATTGTTTTCTAACGCTACTCCTCTCCTAATTAAAACTTAAACATGGAGTAATGATGATGGATGACTTAAAAAATTCTCCATAATTTACTTAACTGAAAAATATTCTAATCTCGAAAAATATTCTAATCTCCTTGAGTTTTAGGAAATTATATAACTTTTTTTGTAATTTAAAAAATCTAATTAAATCTCTTTTAAAAGATAAAAGCACTACTAATGAGGTAATGTTTTATTGGTATACTTATCAACTATTAAATATGAATGTGAATGTACACATTCGTACATATTCTTTCCCTACTATTTCTCCTCCTCCTTTTCTCAATTAGAGTATTGATTCCTTCAAGCTTGGAAATTGAAATTAATTATGGTATGAAGCCATAGTCCAACTCCCTATCTTATTTTTACATTGAGTAGTTTTCTTAATTTGAAAGGAAAGGAATTCATAGGCTGAAAAGTTTAAAAATGAATAAAATATGGGCAATAAGCCTATAAAATTTTAATATTTTAGGGGAAAAAAAAGGAAAAATCGCTAGCTTCTGCCACAACGCTGCAAAAGTGAGTCAAACTTAAATGCAACGTCCTGAAAAAGATTACTGCAAAAGTTAACTATCCGTTTTCCATGCGAGCAAAACAGGCTGATTGGCTCTCAGCGATGGCCATCCTACCTATCCTGCAAAATATGCCATATTACAATTTTATTCTTTCATGTTCCCCAATGCGTTCTATAAATACCGATTACCATTAGCCAAACATGATCTATTTGTCTGCCATTGTTGAGTTTGTATTCCCTTATGGCTCCCAGGTTAGATTTTGTGGAAGACATCAACCCTACCAAAGTGGATTGGAAAATTAAGGTTCGGCTAATCCGTGCTCGGAAGATGCCATGCTACAAGTGCAGAAACAACTATAAAACCTTGGAATTGGTATTTCTTGATAGGAAGGTAATTTTTCTCTTGCATTACACTTTTGCACTATATTTTCCTTGCCGCGCTTTTAAGTTGTGCTGGTTTTTAACTGTAATATTATTTTTGCAGTTGCATTTTTATCTTATATATTTTTTTAATTTTGCTAATCATAGTGTAAGTATGATTGCAACTGCAGTTTAGAATTGTATTTTATATTTATTTCATCCATGACACGTTGATGATTTCACTGTTGTGCTCTTTATTGTAGGGTGAAAGTATTCTGGCTTAAATTAGGTGGACACTTTTTTTATGGATTTAGACCTATTTTGAACGGTTCAGAGTTGCACCAAACAATGAATATTTTAAAGGAACACAACATGAATACAAAATTATTTGAGTCTTCTACTCAAGTTTGTGAGCTTGTTGATTTTAAGATACCCTTTTATGGGTTTTATTTTGTTCCCTTCGATGATATAACTGCAATGAGAACTGATAATGACCACGAAGTTTTAATTGGTGAGTTACATCTTATGGTATATCTTAGTGCATTTTCTTAATTATAGACTTGTTTGTTTGTTTTTGTTTTTCATTTTTGTTGACTTATACTATATTTATAGATTTTAAAATTTGGCATGACATTATAATTTTAAAAATTATTAAATTAACATTGTTCAATTATAATTGTTAAAAAATAAATAATTATACTTAAATAATTTTAATCTAATAATTTTAGAGCATATCATATTACCTAGAATTTTGAAATTCTAATAGATATCAAAGTACCTTTTATTTTTATTTTTTGATTTGACATGATATTGTAATTAATGTAGATATTGTGGGCAAGATATCAGCTATTAGTGTGTTCAAAGATTATGAAAAACAGATATTCTTACAAGAATAGTTTCGTTACAGCTGAAAGATTTGGAGTAAGACAACAATTCGATTGTCTTTTTTTTTTTTTTTTCTAAAGACTGTATCAAAATATAAATTACTAATATATACTTTTAATATATATTCTTGATAGAGGAAATATTCTGGACTGCACACTCTTGGGGGAATTTGCTTGCCAATTGGAGAAGCACATGGCAGAAAATAGTGAAAGACAATTTGTTCTGGTGCTACAGTTTGCTACGATCAAAGAATGCAATGGTAGTTGCCAATTAAAGTTATTTTTTTTCTATTCATATTTTGTTATTTTGTCTTTCCTTTGCTTAACTTTCATGCCCTCAGGTTCTGTTCATGTATAAAATTCAGTACGTGCTACAAAGTATTCTGTCCACTTACCTATACCACGATCCTATTAGTAAGTGTGCCAGAAATTCTTATATAACCTGGCATGTAAATTTAGTCATAAATGAAAGACATATATATCAACTTTCATAATTTTTAATATTTTAAAAATTAAAAATTCATTTTTTTAATGTGCATGAATGCACAAAATTGATCAATATTTCTCGTTTATTATAATTAAATTCAAATAACATAATTAAAGCATACAAGAATATCTGGTAGGGCTTGATAAAACTCAATGTCTTATTTTGAATTCCCATCTTAAATTTCAGTCTTGATAAAAGTGAAAATACGGCAAACATCCAAATCTCAAACTCAACTCTTTCCTTAGCTGAAGAACTGTCGATAGTGTATCATCTAATAACCATCACATAAATACTCCAAGCTAAAATAGTGAGTTCTCATCATAAACTATGTTATTAAGTATTTGTATTAATGATAATAATTATTTTAAAAAATAATATTTAATTAATATGATGGTTGAATTTAAAATCAATCTTTTTAATAAAATAAATTTGAAATTAATTATCTACTTGAATATTAAATTAAATGAGTAGCAAGATAACTTTTTTCTTTCTTTAAATTTCTCTCAAATTTTATTTTATTAAATACTTCTTTTTTAAGAATTTTCTTTCATAGATATTTTATTTTTTAACTATTTTTCAAGAGTTTTTTTGCCATCCCTAATTCCCTTCCGAAATTTTACCTTGAATTTTTTTCTCCTTTATAGATTTTATTTGAAGGTTCTATAATTGTTATTGTTAATAGAATACTTATGCTTTAGAAAGTTTTTTATTAGATGAAATTGTTATCCACTTACAAACTTAAGATCTAGGATTGTAGAAGTATAAATAATTTTTTTTAAAGATTGCAGCACATATTGGAAACAATTTAGAGTAGTTTAACTTTGGTTTAACTTATGAGTATTTAAAAGTAAGAAAAATTTTTAGATTTATTTTATGATATTTAATGTATATAAAAGAATTTATAAGTTCAATCTTTTATTGTATTATAATAACAATTTTAATTACTTAATGATATACATATAATAAAATTATAATATTTTATTTTATAAGATATTTTTTAGAGTTGTTGGCTATTTATTAATTTTTTTATTTAATCCTCTTCATAAATAATTAACATATAGTTATAATTTTATATTATTGAAATAAATATTAACATGTATATTGCATGGATAACTAACTAGTGGTTGAACTAATAGTCGAACTAGATGATGTAATATATAAAAATTTATATAATTTTTTAAAAATTAAATAATAATTAACCTACATGACAAGTATATGCTCATAATTTTTGAAAAAAAATAAATGGTTATAACAAATAAAGTAAACCAATGATTTTTAGTCAATTATTCTTTTTTTTTTTAATTTTTACCTACATATACACTTAAAAAGCTAACCTAACTAAAAAAAGTTTAAAAAATAAAAATCTATCCTATTTTTTTAAATCAAATTGATTTTTTTTATTTTATCTAATTTTTGCCTATTTTGAACAATTTAATCACAAAAACAATGCTTTAAGTTGATTCAAATTGAATATTACAATGATTAGCAAGCATAATCATCATAATAGTTGGATTATGCAATCTAATCCAACTCTTAGAAAACTAACATACATAAATATATACATACGTACATTTGTACGTATGTATATACATGATATTCCAATTTTTAGAATATTAAAATATATACATATATATATATATATATATATAATATATATATATATTTGGATTTGGATCTTTTTCATTTTTTTTTGCTAATTTTTTATTGCTTTTGGAGAAATAAAGACATAAATTTTATTCTAAAACCCACTATTTTTTTTAGCTAAAACCCACAATTTCAAATAAAAAAATTATATATTTATTTCTCTAAAAAATTTACCCAATATATTTTCTAGGAAATGCACTAGATCCAAATCATATAAATATATCCAAACTCATATGATGGATATAAAAAGATTGAATGGTCTTTAGTTAAATTGAGTAGAGATAATTTTATATTTTTATCTATAAATGACACATAAAATTATTCTTTTCTTTTTTATTAGAAAATCTGTAAATTAAATTAAACAAAAGCAAGAAGTTTACCATGGATACAAGAACTCTTAACTCAGGAAGGAAAGTTCAATATGTATCCAACCAGAGCCATCTCTGAATTGCATTAAGAACCCATTATACACTCTCATCAACAAGGGTGGAAATAACTTATATCATAATAGGTTTTATCTTAGATAGATTGGGCTTATTTTATTAATTATTGGTTTATGTCTAGTTTATTATAAAGTCCATAAAATTTAAAACTTATAAAATTTTAATTTGGCTTGATCTATTTGAAAATTTTAAAATAGCTTATTAACTAATTTAAAATCTATTTATATAAATAAATATCCAACTGACAATGCTTAGTCTGAATGACTAAGAGTTTGATTCCCTAAAATAAGACTTCAGGTTTAAATTTTATGAATAGAGAAAATTATAATTAAAAGAATTTTATTCCCATATTGAATTCTTTTAAATATTATATATAATATGATGTGATATATATTATGTTACGTTATATTATATATAAATATATTAATTATTTAAATAAGTTAGTCTGATAAGCTTATAAGTTGAGCATGCAAAAAAGAGATTTGTCTTATTTATCCAAATAAAGCTATTTATCAATTTTAATCTAGCCTATTTAAAAAATATTAACTTAAATTAGAATAAAAATAAGTCCGACAATAACCCCTGATGGACGGTTTAAACTATTTCAACTCCTTCTCGTAAGCCATCCTATTTCGAATACTAAACACCCAGAACAAGGAAATAAAAGTCCGACCTAGTCAATGCGGACCTAACATTAGCTCCATAAGATTGAATTCTCCGTGGGCTTTGAATGAGACCCAAAACTGGATCAACAATCATTTTACAATCGAATGCCACAATGACCCGTGGGCTTTGGATCTGACCCGCAACTTGACAAGGCAACAGCATTGCACGAACTACAGCCTCTTCCGCAAAGTGCAGTCGCAGCTTCTCCAACGAAAAGCCCTCGGAATTCTGCCTGTGAACCTGCGCGCTTCCACTGCGATAGCCGCATGTTCATCTCTCCAAGCGGCATCACCATTGAGTTTGAGACATCCTCTCGGCGGTGGTAGCCATTTGATCGCTTCCAGTTGATGCTCTGGTACTGGGTTTTCCCGCAATCATTTCATCTCAGATTCCAGGTCAGATTCCACCAAACTTGCTAACCTCTCTAAATTAAGATCTTTCTCTTGATATATGATTGCATCTTGGCCTTCCCAAGTTCTTTTGATGATTATTGCACCAGTTGCAACAATTTCCCTCAGATTCCTCCGCAGACGGGTTTTGGGAAATCCTATTGTTAAAATTAAAAGTAGTCGCTAAAAACTCAATAGGATCAGTTAAGCTGAAATCGAGTGGATTTATGGACAACCAACTTCTTGAAAAATTTTAGTTCTTGTGGCGGCGAACCAGACAACTCACATATTTATTATTTCCTCAGAGGTTGTGCTCGCCCAACCGAACGAGTTCTTAGATTTAATTTTATTTTAAACATAATTAAGGATTAACTTGGAAATAAATGTGAAGATTAGATATCCTTCATTCTTTGCATAATCGGGTTGCAGTCGCGGAAGCCTCTGCCGCTTTACGAAGTACGACAAAAATCTGAGTGGAAGCTGAGACCGTCACTGTAATACTGCTGAGTTTTCTTTGTGCTTATATTCAATTTTCTTCATCAAATTTAGGGTTTGGGATTATTTTATGAGTTTGCATTGTTTTTAGCATTAATGTAACCTTGGAGATTTATTCGTCTATCTTTGGCGTTTTCTTATGATGTTTTTGCGCTTTAATGCTTCTGGGTTTTTGGGTTTTAAGATGCCCAATGGCTGCATATTTTTGGGTTCTTCCTAAAACTGTTGAATCTTGGGTTTGCTAGGCTAAGTTTTGTTCTCTTTATGTTATGCACAGTGGTTCTGAGATATCCTGTCTCCGCATATTTTGGGGCTTTTGGTCTTATTTATTGATATTTTCGTTGTGTAAAGCAAGATTTTGTGGTACTTACCAAGTTTGTAGTTGCCAGTTTCTATTTTCAATGAATTGTTGTAACTTGATATCTGCTTCTCTAAATTTTTCTATGCGATTGTTTATGGAAGTGTTTCCTACTATTGTTTACAGGAAGAGAAACCTTTTGTTGTCATTTTACATGCAATTTTGAACAGCTCAGTTATAGTTGAGAGCCAGAGGGAAGTATTTGCTTCATTATGCTTCAGATTCGGCTTAGTAAAGCTCCAGCCTCAGAAGGGTCAGCAGGAACAAAGGCCCCACCTGTTGAGACTGTTACAGTTGCATGTCCCGACCATCTTGTCCTTGCTGATCTTCCAGTAGCTAAGGGCATTGGCACGGCAGCTGCTTCTTCCCCTATTAAGACCTTGGGTCGTAGATCCCGCCGTCAGCTTGGGGAGAGGGTGCATTTCTGTGTTAGGTGTGATTTCCCAATTGCTATTTATGGACGGCTGGTAATTAATTATACATGCTATCCTGTTTCGGTATTTATGTTGAGCTTTCTGCTGGTTGCATTTTTCTTAGCCATGATAGAATCATTGGTGGAGTATGCTTTTATTTGATTTTTGTTCAAACCTATGTTAGAGAAGCAGTTTTTGAGGACATTTTCTTTGTTTTTCCCTCACTTAAGTTAAGGAAGCAGTTCCTCAGGACATTTTTCTTGTTTTCCCCTCACCATCCCCCCTTTCAATAGACATAATCAAATGGAATGAAATTCACATATGAGAGCATGCGAGCTGAATGGTCCTTTTTTTTCTTCTTTTTTTCTTTTTTTGAACTGTCTTTAGTTATTAATGTAAAATTAATGGACAGAATGAATGCTTAGTATGATATGGTAAAATTAAAGAACAGAATGTATGCTTAGTATGACATGGTAAAACTGAGTAAGCTACAGTTTTGTATATGGATGTGCAGTTTAGATGACTGCATAAAGGTAAAGCATATGTTAGAGTGTGCCATGCCCTTTTAATTGCGAATTGCTATCACTGTAAGAGAGTGGTGTGAACAGACATATCTGCATAAACAACTAAAATTTGTTGTTGAGTGTATGGATGTCTTCTGTCCCTTTTATGTATTGTGCTGTTATCCTGCAACTGAAACTTGCAAACCTCAGCGATTTTGTTTCTGTCACTAACTGAGAGAAGCCTTTATATTGATTTCTTTTCCCATCTATTACATTTCCATACTAACTGATGGGTCTATTCTTTAGAGTTTATAGGTCGATGGCTCTTATTTATGTTGTTGTTCAGTACTGAAACTTGGTTTCAAATGGCTCTTGTAGCTCTATACTATTTCATGACTCTTGTTTCTATTACATTGTTCAATGCTGAAATTTTGTTTGAAATGTATGTCATGTTTGCATCCAGACAATGTTATGTTCTTCTGAAACAATTTCTCTTATCAAGTTTGAGAATTTGAGTATCCTTTATGAGGATGATGTCGTCAGTTTCATGGAAGCCTTGACTGTGGCCTTTTTTCTGGCTGAACATATGCAGGAACTATTTGTAAAACTGGATTTAAGCTTCCTGTAAACTAACTGACTTTTGGTCTTGCAGAGCCCTTGCGAGCATGCTTTCTGTCTTGATTGTGCTAGAAGCGATTCAATGTGCTATCTGTAAGTATATTTCTTGTCTTCTGAACTTCCTATTAGAAAGCGATGAACACTCCCCCTCTTCCAAAAGAAAAATCTACTTTGCTTTGGGATGTAATGTTTGGGAAGTAATTTTGGAGATTTTGGTTTCAACTTGACAGATTCCTGCATTTGAAATTTGAAGTGTAGTCAGGTCCTCTTCCATAAGCTCAAAAATTGTTTTTCACTTGCCCCTTACTTTTCAGGCATGAGCTATTAAGTTGTATGTTTCAATTTACAAAGGCCTGCAATGAGTGCAGGCTGAAAACCTTTATCTGTTACATTACTTTTTGCTGCAATATTATTTTCCTTGGATATGATGCATTTTTTATGTATTTGGTAAATACAACTTCAGAATAGATCCTTTTAAAACTACTGCTTTGAGTGGGCTAGAGAAATTAAAAATGACTGGAGAAGGGGTCTCTTCATAAATTCATTTTTACAATTTGTGCTTAGGGCCCATGGGGTAGTTCCCCTCAATATTGATCTATGTGGATTTATTTTCCTTTTAATAGCTTTTACTGGTAAAAGTTGTCTTTCTCTGTATAACATTGAGGGATATACAGTGGGATAAGATCATATTTGTGACTATTCTTTGCTTATACGCTCATAGTTTCTTTTGAGGGTTAAGTTTAACTGATTTCTAAAGCGACTGGGAATATGTTTTAGATCTTTGATTGGGTGGTTTTTGTTTTATCTACATGTAACTTCTACCCTTTGAAGTTTTTGTATCTTTCGAGGATGGTTCATCCTCTCTTCATTTACTCTTGTTGTTTCTCCTCATTTTTATGATAAATCATTAATTGATATAAAAGAAATCTTCATCTTTCTGGGTAACAGTTGTGATGAACGAATTCAGAAGATTCAGACTATCAAAATGATGGAAGGAATCCTCATCTGTGCAGCTCCTCACTGTCTCAAGTCTTTCTTAAAGAAGACTGATTTTGAAGCTCATATTCAAGACAGTCATTCTGATCTTCTTCGGCCAAATGCAGAAAAAGATGATGGAAATGAATCAGAGGCACAGAGTGCTAGGCAACCTGCGGCTTCAGATTCGAGTGCTAGAGGTCCGCAAAGGCCAGTGTTTTCTCCTGGTTCAAATTCCCAGCATGATCGAGAAGACAAAACTCGTCGACAGGCACCTAGAGAACAGCCACCATCAAGATCAGCTCTACAGCAGAAACCACCATTTTTTGGTCAAGCTCAAAATCACCCTTCAGATCCCCAATCTGGTCAACAGGGCTTTCATCAACAAGGTTTTGACATGCAGCAACCCCAAGAACCTTCCCAATTTGCAGACAGGCAGCAAGGAGTTGCTCCAGAGATCCCATTTCCTGAATATCCACCCATGCATCCTGCCCAACCGCCCAATTTTGTCATGCCAGTTAATTCAAACCCCATGATGAACCCTCCTCCGCCATTCGGCTTCCCCCCTTACCCCCATGAGGGAGCTCAGCCGTTTTATGGTGCTCCATATGAGATAGCGCGTCAAGACTCATCTTCTGAAATTGGTCCAGACCAGGGTTCATTGCTGGGTTTTCCTCCAGGTCCAAGTGGCGGCTCAAATTTTCCGCCCAATTATCCTCAGCCTTGGCATGCCGGAATGTCTGGTTTGCCTTTCGAACAAGCTCCGAGTGGTATGGCTATGGATCCAAGGGATGCCAAAGGTATATTGGCACCACAGCCCATGCCCCTCTTACCACCACCTCCACCCCCACCTCATGTGTCACATCTCAACCAGAAATACTATTCCGGTGAGCATGGACGTGGTGACGGCCAAGGTTATGGGTGGCAGCATGATAACCGTGATAGCTATGGAAGTGGCCAGGACTAGGAAGACTTTCTAATGATTAAAATTAAAATCTCCTGTGCTATTCCATTTTCTTATGAAATTGCTGAGAACATTGATATCTTGTAGGTGATCTCTTAAATCATCCAAATTAATCCTTTTCATTCCAGCTTATGTTGTCGATATCATTGAATTTCTATGGTTTAGGGCTACGTTTGCCCGATATATATAGATTATGTATAAGGATAGAGCCATTCAATTTTTTGGGTATCATATTTATTTTATTTTAGGATTTAAATTTAATCTTGTAAATTAACTCTAAATTACTATTAACTCAAGTGTTAATATGTTAATAAAAAATTATCAAAATTTTTTATTATAATTAATTTTTTAATTATTATTATTCTTTTAATGATATTTTTTTTATCAATTGATAGTGTAAAATATTTTATATTAATAATGAATTAAATATAAAGTTATTTATTTATATGGTGGTTTTCTATAAAATATAGGTCATAGCCTTTATTGATAAGTAGTTGGTAGTTGTAGTGGATAGTTAATTTAATTAATTATTAATTGATAATTAATTGTATTAGTTGATTAGATCAATTAATTATATTAATTATTTGAATAAAAATATTTGATAAAATTAATTATTTATAATTATTTATTTGTAGTTAAAATGATAAATGAGAATTTATTTATATTTTATGAGTTATTTGAATGTTTTTTATTTTAATAATTTTTTTATAAATAATATATCATTATTTATTATATATTAAATATTTTTTAAAATTAAATTAATATAATTTTTAATTATTAATTTTTTTTAAGAAATTAATATGAGTGTTCTAAGTTTTTTTCAGGGGGATAAAGTTAAAAATATAAGAATAATTTAATTTTGTTACAAGCTAATTATTTGATAATCAATTGAGAACGTTAGTATCATTAACATTTGTAAAATGACTTTTTAAAAGATAATTAGCAGTTGATTATTAAATACTAAAATTAATTGATTTAATAAGTCAATTAATTTCGATCAAAACATCTCTTATATCCTAGTAATTGGATACATGAAATGAGCATAGATGACTATTTCTTATACCGCAAAAGTTGTGGAGTGAATAAAGAAAAGATATCGGTTCTATTTGAATTACTGTCAATTTTTACTTCATTTCTTTTAACTGTTTTTACTAGTTTATTTAATAAATATGTAAACAAAATGTTACTTTGGAATTTCCAAGATACAATTAGAAAAATCGCAGTTATATATATATATATATATATATATATATTTGTGGGATAAATTATTCTCATGTCCTCTAAAGATTAGGTGTAATTACATTCAAACCCATCGCTCTTTTGAGAAAATCATCTGACATTTCTTATTATCAGTAACGAAAGCAACGGGCAAAGCACCGTCGTTCCCCTTCCTTCAGGCTAAGGAAAAGTGCAAGTTTTTTCATCCAAAAAATAAAAACATAAAGAGAGTGCTTGGAAAAGGACTTATTGAATGATTTATGACTGATTTGATTATTGGGTGATTTTTAACTGATTTAATTAAGTTAGTTAATTAACTTGTCCAAATAAGCTAATTTTGATATTTAATAATTAATTAATTTAATTAGCTATTTACCTTTAAATTAGTTGATTTTAAAATACTAAAAAGAATAGCATTTTGAAATAATTATTTTATAAAATAATCATATCACTTTTAATTAATTTTTATATTTTTAACTTTATTTTTTATAAAAATTATATTATTTTTACATGAAAATGAAATAATTATAATTATTAATTTCTTAAAAAATTAATAATTATAAAAAATATATTAATTTAATTTTAAAAAATATTTAATATATAATAATTTATAATAATATATAAAATTTAAAATATTAAAATAAAAGAATATTCAAATAATTCATAAAATATACTTATATTTTTATATATTATTTTATATAAAAATAATTAATTATAAATAATTAATTTTATTAAATATTTTTATTAATATAATTAATTATTAATTAAATCAATTAAATGCTAATATAATCGACCAATTATTAAATGAAGGCAATGACAAATACTTTCACGGTAACCGAGGTAACGAAGGGCTAATCAAACTTTTCATAAGCTAAGGCTTTTTTCCTTGCTGATAGAAAGTGTCAGATAAGTTTTAAAAGAATGAAGGGATCTGAATGTAATTTAATCTAGGAAAAGATTGGAGTAACTAGCCCTTTCTTATGACGGTGGTATCCCCCTTTTTCTACGTGAAAGGAAAAAGAAGGGTTTGGTTTACATGGAGGTTTTGAGTTTTTATCATGAAATGATTCTGTTAAATTATTAAAGAAAATTATAAAGAAAAACTTTATTTGTCGAGTTTGCGGGGACAAAACTTGGGAATATAAGAAGCAACCTACATATACCAATTCCTAGTGTATAATCAACAGGACACATTCAAAACCAAGTGTACAAAGTTACAGTGTGAAAAAAAAAATGCAATAAGGATTAAAAATAAAATTCGAAATTGAATTTTGAGTTTTTTATATTTACTGAATTTAACTTTATAAATTTATCATACTAATCTATATTTAATAACAGGCCATAATTTATATTCGAAATTTAATTTCAGATTTTATTTTTAGTGCATATAATATTACTTGAAAAATAATAATTTTCATATGCAAAAGAACGTTGTCCGTCACTAATGTTTGAATGTATATGAAACTCTCTCAAATCTTTCCTTCTCCTTAAATTTCCTCCATCCAAGCACAGCATAAAGACTAAGGGAAAAAAAAAACAGAAAAAAAACTTCTTTATAGGAAAAAAGTTCTCCACTATCCCCACAACCAAGCACAATCTTGACACAATGATCCTGGAAGGAACATCCAAAAGAGAATAGGAAGAAGATACCAAAACTTCTAAAAGATAAAAATTAGCTCAGCTTTTGATTCTCCAAAATCCAGTTTTGGACTTTGCCGACATATTCTTCATTCATTTTCACATAAAACGCGCGTAATTTCCAGTAGAGCATCATGACATATCTATCTACAAAATCTTCGTATCTTTCATACAATGCCGGTACAGTAAGAACAACAAAGAGACCTGCCAAATAAAATAAATAAATAAAAATCATCACAAGAAATCCACTTTCAATAATTTGGTCCTTCCTTTTCAACAGGGATTTGCAAGCTTTTCAATTTTAATAGTTAGGGAGCACCAATTTTAAAATTATGGTTAGAGACTTACTGGTATAAGCCAAAGTAAGGAAATCAGTCAAGCCGCCAACAACAGAAATTAACAAGAGGTATGCAGCTACTTTCAAGAACAGCCTTGAATCCTTCCCCAGAGCAACGTCCTGGGAAACTGAAAACAGATCATTGACATGGATGCGGATAAAAGCCGCCACTTCATTCGCCATTTCTTCCGACAGATACAACTCTGGTAGAGGTGGAGCAGGTCTACCAAAAGGGAAAAAAAAATGTAACCTGCTTTTATGAAATTGTTTATAAACGGGAAAATATTAACTTAAGACCTCTAGTGCAATTGACACTTCCAAATCATTAACATTATCATTTTTTGGCCAAGACAAATTATCAACAGGTTATCCACTTATTGCGACCATTGCATTTACATCTCGTGAGATCCTTCCCTATGAAAAAATGAACTGTAGATAAATGACAAGATAACACCACGATACTTCAACAAAACCCCACATTGCATTTTCTGATATAAACTGATTATCAGTCAAGCAAAAGGCTAAATTCACTAATATTTTAATCATAGGTTAAAATTTTCAACCTCAATATCAGATAAATCACAACTTCCATTAAGAATACCACCTAAATTCTGGATTTTCAAGAATGATAAGAAAATAGAACAAAAAGCTAGACCAACATCAACATTTTGCAGAAACAGTTCGAGTTTTCTTGATAGTTTTCACAACTTCATCGGCCAAACCATGAACATTAAGCATCTAACTCTACGAATTTAACTTGAACTTCTAGATTATGCTGGCATTAATCTTTAACATAAATATCCTATTAGCTATATAATCACAGAAAAAATTCTCTCTATAAATATAGGGGGAGAAAACAATATTAGCTCTAAACAAATGCGCGGAATTTGAAGTATCAGCAATCCAATACCAATTATTTTGCTGCGTCTGGTACTTGCATATTGTAAGTTTCTGGAGTTCAAAACAACACAGAGAAAATTCAAGTAAATAAGACAAAAATAGCTTCGGAGAGCAATACCTGTTGAGAATTGCTGCTGATTTGGCCCAAAGAAAAAGAATGACAATGAGTAGTAGCAAAACATTTGAAACAAGAGACAAAAGTGTATAACCAGATCTTTCAAAGACCATCCAAGCAGCTAGTGTACCCAACAATATCCCCACTGTCAGATTCTTCTGCCTCCATAATATCACATCTGCAACTGTATTAAAGAATGCCATTGATTCAATAATCCATTTCAGGGAAATGACAAATTCAACAATCATTTCCTTCTTTTACTTGATTTTCTCTCTGTACAATTACCGTTTCCCTTCTCTCTCCCTCCCCCATTTAGCTATTGCATAATTTTACTATTATTAAATGTGAAAATTCAATACCAGATAGATGAAATGGGAAAACTGATTCTACTGTACCAAAAAAAAAAATTATCCTAGTGCAAATAAATTTCAATGAAGCTGAAAATGTAAGCGAAATTATGAAAACATAACATACCCAGACCTCCTCCAAAGATCTCATGAAGAGATCTCTGTCTGTGAAACAATCGACCAGAAGAACCCATTTAGGATAAACTGAAAGACAGAAACTTGAATCCAGCAATGAATGGCTATGCCACCAAAAAGCAGAGAACTTTGAGACAATCCACAAGAAATAGAAAAGTAGTAAGCTCTGGAAAACGTCAGCCTTGTCTGTGGACCCTTTTCAGTGTATCTTTTTCCGTAAGGATGACGGTTGAAAGCTGGCGAAGGTGGTCTCAATTTCCAGCCTAAAAGTGGCGGTTTCGCTCTTACTTTCATCCTCTTCGCCGCCCCAATACAAATTTTACCTCAACAAAACAAAGGAAAATTATTTGAAGGAAAATTCAATGATGCAAATAATGTAATAATATATTATCAAATTTAATTATTAACTTATTATATAATAATTAAATTAAATTTTTAAAAAATAAAATTAATATATAATAAAATTTAATAATTTATCGGTGTGCTGTATGATAATCTCTCCTTATTTGAAAGAACAAAAATAGGGTAGTGTATTCCAATGATTAAGGTTTTGGTTAATTACCATTTTGGAAGAAGTTTGTGATTTTATGATTTTTTTTTTATAAAATTTGTAATTTTCTATGTTAAGTACGTGACATTTTTATAAGATTATGCAAGTGTTTGGAATATTTGATTCATTACCGCTTTAACCTTACACTGTCAATTATTAAAAAATTTTATTGTTAAAAAAATTTAATTATTATTTATAATATATTTTTATTATTTATGAATAATTTAAATTATTTTACTCTATCAATACATTAAATTTATATTTTATATGATAACAAATTTAAACTTTATGCCATGTTAAAGTTATGCAATAAATAAAAATACAATATATCATTTTAATAACAACAGGAATATTTTAATAAATTTTATTAATGTAATAATATATGGATATGCAATAGTATAAAACTAATATATATAAATAATAAATTAAATTTAGACCCAACGAGATAAAATTTATAGAAATAAAATATTTAGATAATATTTAAAAAAAAGCAAATGTTGACTTTTTTTTTTTTTTTTGAATAGCTGGGACTCCCGTGGAGAGAGAGAAATCGTGCTATCCATTGCAGGATCATCCAACGGCCCGTATTGCATATCATTCTAGTGGTAACGGTAACCTGTAGGCAACACCGTTTTGTGCAATTGTGGGTTTATTTGTGCTCAAGGGACAACAGTTTAGTAAATTTAAAATGCAACCTTGTTGCTCCTCAAACCTTCAAAGTTACCGGGACATCGGAAACTTACAGAGAATGACGGTTTTGAATCTCGCTGACAATGTCATCTCCGGCGAGGTTCCGGCGTCCATCGTCAACCTCGCTGGAGTCATGCACCTCGACCTCAGCAACAAATATGCAGTATTGCGGATTTGGATTTATCCATGGGCCAGATTTTGGGATGCATACTCGACAGGCTTAGGAAAATGCCGATTCTATCCACGCTCAATCTTGATAATAACTCACTGTCGGGGCAAATACCTTCAAGCAAGCTGAGATTCTGGGTATGGGTATCCTGAACTTGAGAGTGGAAACGGTTTCAGAGAAACATACCAGATCTTTTCGGGTTGAAATCATGTTTCATGATCTGGATTTATCATATAACAAATTGAAAGGTGCTGTTGGGAGCCTTACTTTGAAGAATTTATTATTTCATATTTATGCTGGATTCAATTTCTGAATTTTACATGTGTGGGTCTATCGATTTAACCCACTTCTATTATATCAGCACTTGAACCTGAGCCACAGCCACCTGTGTGGTGCCATTCCGATCGGTTCTTCCTTTGCTATTGACGTGTGATCTGAAGCCAAATAAATAGGTAGGACTGATTAAGGTTGTCGTAATCAGTGTATTTATTATTCATTGGTGATCGCAGAAACCCACTTTACCTTGATCTATCAACTCGTAGCACAACCATTGAACTTTAACTCCGTGTTGTCTTCGGTGAAATGGACTAAACGGCTCCAACAATACTGCCAATCACTGGTTTCAGCTGATTGGAGTTGTGAATGGTGCCGCATCTGCCGCATCTGCAAATTACCAAATTAATGGGTGTCATGAATTGGCGATATTTATGTGACCTGCAAATCCAGTTTCCAGTCAAAATTCTCATCTGGTGACTCCAATTTTGCCACGCGGATGGCCACGATTTTGTGCTATTAATAGCACATCTTTGGCGAAGATGCCAAACCCTGCCTTTTTTTAATACGGCAGGTCACACTTAATTTTAAAATTAAATTTGGTATTATCTAAACTAAAAATTTATGAAATTTTCTCTTATCAAATCCTTCTGGTTGTAGAGTTATTGTATATACCGAATATCTTCTTTCTTGTACTATATTTTGGAGGCAACAATGATTAAGTTTCAAATGTAAATAAGAATTTTCATTAAATATAATATGGTAAATTGAATTTATAAAATTATATAGAAATTTTGAAATTTAATTTCTGATCTTATTTGCATATGTATAACATTTTTATTTGAAGGAGAGGTGAGAAATTTATAATGATTTTATTGTTGGAAGAGTCTCTCACATCAAAAAATTGAAAAATTTTATGATTTTTTTTAAAATGAAAATATATAACAATTTTATATGTAATAAATATAGAAAAATTTAAATTTTATTAATTAAAATCATACTAATTTTTTTTATTTCATATAAAAATTTATAAATTTTAATAAAAAAATAAAAAAAAGTATAATTTTTTTAACAAATCTGATAAGAATACATGTGGCTACCAATTTTCTCAAACATAATCGATCATGCTACATGTCTCTTTCTATCAATGTAATAAGTTGTACATTGTAAATCATTAAAACTCAGTTACAACCAATGTTTTTGTCATTAATCAAAACGAAAACACATATAGGTAGGAACCGATGTGTAATCATCTCACTTTGACAATGCACGTCTTGCTTGCTACCTTGCTATGCCGCCCTCAGAAAGCAATTGCAATAAAAGTCAAATACACTTATATGACATCAGTTGAGAAAATGGCTCTCGTCGTTTTTGTTACTCTAAATATAATCCTTGAATCTCAGAGATTGATTTCATTTTGTAGTTTATTTGCATGATTTTCTAATCTTATTTGTTCTTCCAAAGCTTTAGAAAAATCAAGACTGCTGCTGATCATAATTAAGAAAATCTCTACCATCCATTTATGCTTTCCCTGCATATGAAGCACCTTTGAATTTCTAAATTTCCTCCCATTTCAAAAAGGAAAAAATAATGGGTAAGAAAGAAAATTTGATCCCTAACTTTTACTAAAATCTCAATATTATCATTTAAGTTTTATTTTAACCAAATTTATTTTTTAATTCTTTTAAAACATGTAATATTACTTAATAGATTAACACTGATAGATTTTTTAAATGAAAATGATTAGATGACATCTAATTGCCAATTCTAGCACATGTAAATCAAAATTTTCATATTCTTATAATAAAATATTATTTTTAGTTCCCTAGCTTTTATAAAAGTTTTAATATTATCTCCTAAATTCTATTTAAATCAAATTTACCCTTTAACTTAAATTTATTTGTAGTCCATGCAATTTAGTCAAATTTTAATTTTTTTACACAGTTTAAAATCATACAAAACCAATTTTTTCAAATTATGGTCATTAGGCCAGTTGTTTTTTAAACTAAAATTGAAATATGAGACACATAGTAAATCCATTAGCAACAATGAAATTGACTAAATACAACCTTAAAATTTGAAAGTACATTCTTACAATATCATATACTTATTATAAGTCCTTAACACTTATTTTAATGAGCAAGTGGATAATTTAAAAATATAAATGTAATTTATCTTTGTAATTCTTCAAATTATTATATGAATTTATAGAGTAATTGTGTTGGCTGATTATATTGAAATACATCATCATATTACAATGACAATTTGGCTAATCAACATTTTGAAAAATTAAAAGATAAATTTAGTCAAAATAAGACATAAGAGATAAGATTGAAATTTTAGTGAAAGTTAAATGATTAAAAGTATCTTTTTCTATAAAAATATGAAAATATGATTTTTGTACTCACATATAGAATACTAAGTTAGATGTCATGTAAACAATCAAGTTGGATGTTATATAATCTTTGTTAAAAAATTTAATGGCATTAGTTAATTAAGTAGCATTACCTATTTTTTTAAAGTTAGAAAGTCAATTTGCTTCAAATAAAATTTAAGGGACAAGATAAAAACTTTAGTGAAAGTTAGGAGGCCAAAAATGATTTTTTTATCAAATAAATATTAAATATTATAGTTACAAGTTTAATAATAATTATGGATTCGTTATGGTTGGAAGTTGATTTTGTTTTACCATTGTATCTTCATGTTGATAATTTATATAAATATTACATATGCATGTAATATTTAGGCTTGTGACAAATATGAAAACTCTAAATCTATATATAGACTTTATGTAATAGTGTTCAAATATAAGATAGTTAGATTCTTTTGTTATAAAAAAAATATACAAGAACTTAAATGGAAATAAGTTGAATGATTGTGAAAAATTAAATTTGAAAAAAATATGTTCAAATCAATATTATTCAAATGAAAATATTATAAACCAACTTTATTTCTCTCAAGTCATAAATTTGAACTATCAATCTTATGCGTGTGCATTAAATAGATTATCACTTATACAATTATAAAAAAGAATATAAACCTACTTTAGTGGTTAAAATTGATTATAATATTTGTATTGGATGAAGTTAGATTATTTAAATGAAACATTAGTTTGGCAATTCCTATATTCGTGAAAATAGAGGTCTCCAACGGAGAGTCCTTATCACCATCATGTAAGGTTATCTTTTAAGCCTTTTTTTGTAGACATTCTTTTGAAAAGTAGAAAGAAACAAGTCAAATATAATGTATTTAGATTGAAATAATGTCACAATAAGCCAAAATGGAAACACTTCTCTTGACTAATTAATTTTCTCAACTATGAAGTCAAAAATTTAAAAGAGTTATCTTTCACTTCACTTCTGATCCTTTCAATATGTTTTTTTTTTTAATTTTTTATAGTTATATATATACACAATTATATATAATATGATTGATTAAAGAAGTTTTGGATTCAATTTATGGCAGATGTAGGACATGAGAGCCAATAGAGGTAAACATATTCTAAAATTTTAGTAGAGTTTATGGACTAAAGAATTAGTGAGAATAAATTTCACTACAATAAAAAGGACTTTCACTGATAACAATTGTCATCTTATAGAAACCTCGATCGTTGTTGAAAGTAGGAGTCATCAGTGAAGATGTTGTCAATATAGGTTCATCAATGAAGGAGGAAACACATATGGCTAAGTAATCGTAAGTAAAAGTTGAACTTCTGCGATGACGATGTCATTGCAAAAAATCTTTTCAAAATTTAAAAATTTTCTAATTTTAAATTTTTAGTGATGACAATTATTATTGCTATTGGTTCAAAATAAAAAATAATAACTTTTTTGCAACGATAAATGTCATCACTAAAATTCAAACTTTCAGCGACAATAGAGTTGTCATTAAAAATTTGACTTTTAGTGAGAACAATGTCGTTGCTATAGATATCAAATTAAAAAATTTTAAAAATAAAACCACCCTTTTATTGATGACAATGTCATTGGTAAAAGTTTTAAAAGTATAAAAAATTAATTTAAATTAAAATTAGAATTAGATATAATTAAATAAATATATTATATCTAATTATATAATATAAAATTATTATTACTTCAATTCAATTGAATTAATTTGATATTCTTTACTTTAATTTAATCTAATTTAAATTGTATAAATAAAATACGCTAGCAATAATAATAATGTGCAATACAATTCATATAAAAAAATAAAGAATTACATTTATAACTATATAATTATTTATAGATAGGTAAAAAATCATATGTACATGGCCAATATAAATGTTTATACATGAAAAGCAAAAAACCTATATACACAAAATAATTTAGGGGGAAGGAAGATGTAGATAACTTGATGCATCATCATCCATGCCTTGACTATCATCATTATCATCCTAATGACAAGAATGATACATTGAAGGTGGTGGATGCGAGGGCTTGGGTGGCTGGGTGGAAAGAGCACTCGCAAATCTACTTGGCCTAGGCTGTATTGTAGCGAATGGAGGTGCGGGTAGTACAAAACCATGTTGTCTAAGTAGAAACGTGAGCTCCATCAGGTATGTTCCAAACTGCTATGTCTATTGATGTTGAGCAAGCTACTACTACTCCTAAATCAACTACTAGCTTTGTTGAAGCTACTTCTAGCTCTTCTCTAGTTACTGTCAACTCTATTATAGTTGCTCTTATAGCTCACCCACCTAGGAAATGCATTAAGAACTCACCCGGAACTGGAGGGGCTTGCCGAACGATATGTCTAGCTAGCTAGCACACAGTCGATCGCTTTTCTGTACCCTTGATGAGTGCCAAGCATCTTATTAGCAATGACAACCTCATCAACCCATACAAAAGTGCCAAACGAGCCAATGGATGACACATTGGACTGCAGGTGCTGACTTACCAACTCAGTCATCTTTATCTTAAGTTATTAAAATAAAAATTAATTATAAAAAGTACAAAATGTATTTATAAAATTCTATTTAAGATGTACGGTTTAGCTAACTTATATATTACTCCTCGGAGGTCAGATGCACCCACTCCCTAGTCCTATATGTGTGTCGGTCCCTAAAATTCTCTAGGACTAGCTGTAGCTCACTTGTCTTCCTATTTCTCTATTCACATTTTACAAGAGAAAAATGGGATAAGTATAATTATTGCATTGAAAAAAGATTATACAGTTAAAATATGAATGATAAGTTGAATTATCTTATCATAACGATGTACAATAATGAATTTTGACCCATGCCGATCATTCACCATTTTCTTTGCTCTATTATCTGCATTCCTTATAGAGAGCTGTCTATAAGGAATGCAGATAATAGAACGCTTGTAATAAAAAAATGACCATGTGATATAGTTACATTTATAATTTAGCTATATGAAATAATAATGTAACTTTATTAAATATCATACTTACCCTATAATCGTCATTATCAAAGAAGTTCACACACCTCTATCATGTTTGAGGGGAGATAGATCGTGGCACATAGCGCTTAACATGATCTAGGTCAAAATCCTAGTCTCAATCGCCCTCGTGCTAAAAAAAATATTTATTCAACCTGTACTTCCAATCTCTGCACGGGTCAGTAGCACTCCACATTAGACTACTGAGCAGTCTATCTCGCTTAGTGTTGGAAATGCCCTAAAATTCAAAGTAGGACTGCGTTAAAAGATATTTAACAAATTAGTGAATACTATATCCAAAAATATCAAAATCAAATATAACTAAGTAAAGATAAGAAAGAGATGGATACTTATGCAAGCCTTCTACAAAACTCTGTCTCACAGTTGTTGAGGCACTGATCACCATGATTTACAATAAGGCAGCACGTCTACTCGAATAATACTACCTATATCGCAGGGGAGATGGCTAGTATTCTCACCTATCATATGCCATGTACCAATCGTATCAAACTGGATAGGCATCAATCGCCCCTTGCTTATCTTTATCTTCTCATGCAACTTGAGGAACTTATTCGGGCTCCTTTTTCTTGAAGTTACAACTTTGATGGATAATAGAAAATATCAATACCATAAATTCAAATTTAATAACTAAAGAACTTAAATGTGCATAATAAGAAAAGATACTTAGTGCTTCGCATTATGATAAAAGGTTGGTAAGCTGATGTGGAGGGTCCTCTCTAGTATAACATCTGTGAATTCGTGCCTCAACATTCACCATAACTAGGATAGTACACATTTTGTAAATATTTAAGAGAAAGGCCTGCAATTGAATCAAATAATGACCAGATATAAATTACTATACTCATATAATGAAATTAGAGTAAGTCTTACATAATTATGAGTTGTAATGCAAAAATAGTTCTCCTAATTTGAATCAGTATTGGTGATCCTAATGGACTCATCCTCATGATCATCAGTTTGTTCATCATCATTAGATTGTAAAAGTATCTCCCCCATGTAATTTTGAATCATTTCATCTTCAAAACTATCTTCATCATCGATAAAGACGTCCATTCCTTTTAGGGTAGATCCAATATTACTGGAAGTTGAAACGATTGAAAGATCATTTCTTTGATCCCTCAAGTTGACTAAGTGAAATTCTTCATTATGAGGTTAAAATTGGAAGAGTTGCTTTCCTATAAGAATGACATGTTTTGTGCACTAACATCATCATCAAGTAGATCCTATACGTTGCAATGCACTACATTATGAATGATCCTCTAACTTAACCCATTAAGAAGATCCTTGACATAGAGAACTTGTTTTTCTTGGACTGTAAGCATGTAAGGGTCATCTTTGTACCATTGCCCATTGACAAAAATACTTGTAATGTTCTTGTCAACGCATATCTTTTTCTTTTTAGGATTCGTGTCATACCACTTGCATTTGAATAGTATCATACTATATTTATTTAAATAAGTCAACTCTATAATATCCTCTAGCATACTATAAAACATATTATCATTAGTTCTCGAAATGGAAATGCCAATATTTTATGTTCTATGCTTCGCGTCCTAAGATTCAACTATAAAATGCATTCCATTTATAATGCAAGCTAAATATACCATAATAGTAAAACTAGGATTAGAAGCTAATGATAGTAACTCTTCAGTGGTGTGGCTTCTAGAGAACCATTCCTATGGAAATGGCATATCACAAATACAATATTATTATGAAAAGTTAAATTAAGGAAAAAGTACAAGTAAGGAATGACATTTGCTTGATTAGTATACCATAACTTGGAAAAAAAACCTTTACCTTAGAGTAAAATCATGTAGGAAATTTTATTCTTTGTAACTCATCTATGTTTTTAACACCATTTTGTTCGAGCTCTTGTCAGTACTTGCTACATGATATATGTACATTAGTTCATTATAATTAATTAGGAGAAAAGTACGAATAATTATAGAAACTTTTTAGAGATGCTTTTTTATCTTGGTACAATTGTTTAAGATATACCATATGATAACATCTTTATCTTTCCTATCAAAGTGGGATATGTTCTTTTTTTTTAGTGGTTAATATTAAGATTTGAACATTGATAATGCCCTTTTTATGTGTTTAGATGCAATGTCCTGGTTTCAGTTAGGCTGATTAAATCTACTTTTCATTCCTTCCAAATATATGGAATAAAATGTCAACACTTTGTCAATAACATATCCTTCTATAGTTGAAACCTTAGGCGGAGTACGATTTTTGACATAATCCTTTAATTTTTTTATGTATCTCTTATATGATACATCCACTGAAAATGGATGAGACCACCTTACAATGCTTCATCAGGTAAGTACATCACCAGGTGAACTATTATATCAAAGAATGTCAAAGGGTATATCCTTTCAAGCTTACATAAAATGATAACAATGTCTTATTTGACTTGCAAGACATCTTTCCTATTAAAAGTCTTAGCACATATTTAGTTAAAGAAGTTGCATAACTCAATAATAGTTCTTTCAGCAAAAATATTTGAATTGAGGGTCTTAACAATCTTTGCATGATAACATGATAATCATGTGATTTCAACCCTTTCAACTTCATATCTCGATTAGTTACAACTTTACTTAGATTCCCAATAAACCCATCAGGAAATTTCACATTTTTTATAAACTGACAAAATCATTTTTGTTCCTTTTATTTAAGGGTATATGGCATGTGGTTTGAAAAGTTAGCATACAGGTGCAAGTCTAGTCTTATCTTCATATTTGTCAAATCTTGTCTCACATTATCTATGTCTTTTGTTTTATGTTCAATATCTAATAATGTACCCAAAATATTGTCATATACATTATTCTCAACATGCATCACATCAATGTTATACCTTAAGTTCATTGTTAACTAATACGGAAGGTTAAAAATATGCTTCTTTTACTCCAGTTAAGTTCATTGGCACCTTTCTTCTGCTCCAAACTATAAAACTGAACATGTTTTCTAGGAAGTGTCTATGTCACCTTACCCAATTAGTCCATGATAATTTCATTAGTAAAAGGACGGAGGGGGCTTTCTTCTTTGGCCTTCTATTGAACTCTTTCCTATTTTTCATGTGTGACTCCTTAGAAGCCAATGACGATGAACAATATAAGCTATTTTCCCCTTACTTGAACTGATGGAGTATCATCATTGCACACAGGACATGCTTTATAGCCTTGTCCACTTCACCCAGAGAGACTACTTCAAGAAGGAAAATCATTTCCAATCCACAATAAAGTTGTCCACTTGTTAAATATTTTATTTGTATTAGCATCTCAAGTCTCAACCCCCTTTTCCCAAAGGTACCTTAACTTTTCTACAACTGGGCTTAAGAAGACATCGATATCCTTACTTAGCGAATGTGGCCTCGGTATTAACAGGGTCAATATGAAAAAGGATTAATTCATGCAAATCCATGGGTGCAAGTTGTAGGTAGTCATGACTACTGACTACATGCTAATGATAAGTTTCTATCACCAAAAGGATTAAATCCATCCTCACTTAAGCCTAGCCTAACATTTTGTAGGTTGGCAGAAAAAATCAAGATACATCTTATCAAATTCTTACCAAACTTCTCCATCAATTAGATGTCACATTACCCCATCCTTTGTTGACCTTTCAGTATAATGCCATATCATATCCTTTATGGTATGCCTTGACCAATACAATCATTTTAATTGAGAAGTTAGTGGGAGATATCGAACCATTTTTTAAGTCACTTTTTTTCCTTTCGTATTTTTATTAACCCATCGGCTTTCACCACAGATTAGACGATTATCCTTCGAAGCATATTCCTTTTAGAAAAGTGCATAGTCATGTTTACACATATGAATTGACTCATATCTTAACCCTAACTTATTAAGCCATTTCTTTGTACTATAATGTGATTCGAGCAATTTATTATCCTTCAAAAGTGCTTCTTTTAGCAACTTCAAAAGATCATTAATGGACTTATTAGTCTACTTATGTAGCACTTTCAAGTGCATGGGTTTTACTAGAAAGTTCAGGGTTGAAAATGATGTGCACCTGGATATAGCTCAATCTCCAATTATTCAAATAGGTCATCGTAACCACTATAGTTTGATCTTATTTTCCCTTTGGATGTATCCTTATTCTCTATCCTTTTATCACAAACTTCATCGTCAATTACATAAGGGCTGATGAATTATGTATGATATCCACCATTTCATCCCTATCATCAGAAAATACCCTCTTATCCCCTTAAAAGTTAAAACATCCACATCACCATGGTGAACCCAATTTGTATATAATGGAAGAAATCTATTATCTATAATATGTGCCTCCAATTTCCTTAATATTTGAAATAATAAATTTATGCACTTCTTGCATGAGCATCTCACCGAACCCCTTTCATCAACAAAGTTCTTAACTTTCTTAACAAACGTCATCACACCATTCCAATACTTGTTTGACAAGCGGTTTCACAAATGGATCCACCTTTTATCCATAGATTTTGTACCACTGAATAGAAAGAAGATAACTTAAAATGTTATGATTAATGTTTGTCATATATCCTAAATCTACCATATCACTTCAATCTTAAAGGGTATGATCCTATCCTATTTGAGATATTTCTATAATTGTAATTTCATCAATTTATCCATGCTCTTTATTTCTTGCATATAGAAATTTTGGCAGCATCTTCCTATAGTTCTCTAAGTATATAAACTATACATCGATATAGTTCACACTTGGAGAATAGTTAGGATGTCAAGAAATTTCTACAATGTCAACCAAAACCTAGATAAATTGTTAATTATAACCACAACACGTATCTAAACTATCCAACTTTATGGAATAATTCACTGATTGGTTGATGTATACAGATTAACTAACTCTTGAACGAGTTTAACTTAAAATGCAAATGCAAATATAATTATATTTAAAATTATTATAAAAATATATTTATAATAATTTTAAATTTACATTACGATATTTTATGAGTATTATTATTCAAGTTGTATTATTTTTTGCATTGTTGAATTTGTTAACTAATCATGTAAAATGTTATGTTTAACATTTTCAAATGAGAAATTCAATTTTGTAACTTAATCTACTACATTCATTGAATGCAAAGTTCAATTCTCTTAATGAGATATGCATTTTATAAATATTGTTATGGATTGTATTTTGTACAAGAAATTTCAACAGTGTAAAAATTTAAATTCTTACAATTTTTTTGAAATTTCTATCCATATCATTGTAGAGTCTTCATTAGATACAATTGGAAGATTTAATCTTTTCTATTTATACATTTTTATTAAAGTATAATTACAAACTTACATATTTTCAATATTTACTATATGATAGGTATTAGTTTTGGGATGGTATAATACGAAGTATTGAAATTGGCATACTTGTTATGTTTTCATTCAAGTTAAATTTGAATTGGTTTCATTATATCTAAAATGTTATTGCATTTTTACAAAATTTAATTTGTGTGAGACCATTAATTATGCCTTACTTGTGAATGTTTTCATTAGTTTACAAAGTGTTATACTTTCTTCAATTATTTTACTAATAACTAATCTGTGTTAGAGAATATTATTTATTAAACTTATTTAATATTTTCAATAATTTTAAATTATATTATATTATTTATTATAGTATTTAAATTTTTATTTTCTTTATTTTATTTCAAATTTTGATCTTTTGTATAAAATATTATAAATTATTTTGAAATAAAGAGAATAAAAAGAAGAAAAATAATAAGTTAGAGATTAATAAATGAGTTTAATATAAAATATATAATTAAATATCTAACTTATTAGGTATATTTTCATCGTAACTATAAAATACATAATATCATGTTATAATATATAACTTAATAATATTGACATTTAAATTATAGATATTATGAGAGATTATAAAAAAAATATTCTAAAAGAGTTGAAACATATCCCTAAAAATCATAATTGAAATATATATTAAATTTTAAATAGAGATTGATAAATTTTAGATGAATTAATAAATAAATTTTAATTTATATATTTTTTATTAAATAATAAAATATGTGATTAATTAATTTGATTAATACTTTGAATATTAAAAGTTTAAAATATTAAAAATATATTTACAATAAAATTAAATGTATTATATTATATTTATATTATCTTTTCACATAAGTATCTAAAATATAAATCCTAAACTTTAATATTTGATTAGTAAAGATTTGTATGAAATATTTTTACTTTTCATATTGTAAAATGAAATTATGATAATGACTGAAATGCATCACTTTTAGATGAATCAATGATCTTCAAATATTAAATTTTATTAAAAATATAAAATTGAACCCTTATTTCATAAATTTTATTACTTTTTAAACTTTAAGTTCTTATCTTTATTTTATATTCTTAAATAATATAAAGTTTTCATTTGTACAATTGTTTTGACCCTTTTTTGATGTTTTTTATTTAAAATTATGATATATCTTATAATATTTTAAATTTTATTTTCTCTATTTTATATTACTTAATTATGTATTTTATATTTAATTCTTAATTAGTTCATTATACAAAATTACATCCTAAATTAAGAATTTTGTAATTAAGGATTTCGTTCTCCTAAACGACATCCTAAATTTTAAAATTTGTAAATAAAATATCATAACAATCCCATCTCATATTAATCTAGTTAAATAATTTACACACATATTGTATTATGCAAAATTACAATTCAAGAGTTACATAACAATGACAAAAAGTATATTTATAACTTTTACATTTAAACAAAACATTTATAACATATAAAACTAATCAAAATTTATTTCACACTAAAATAATTACAACCTCAAAATAAATAAATTTATTTCAAGTTATTCATCTCATAAATCACACATTATAATAAAATTGTATAAATTTTAATCTACATACCTCAATGGAAAAATATCTACTAAATAAATAGATTCGAAATGCCCACCACAAGCAGCAATGAACAACAATAATAACTAATAAATTAAAATTATATAAATAAAAAATTATAATTAAGGTATTTTGTTTCTCTATGCTTTTCCCTTGTCACCACGTGAAATGACACTTATGAGGCACTGAGGTGTATTTATAGTCAGACTCTTCAATGACAACAAATTTCTTGGTCGTCACTAAAGAGTTATCAGTAAAAACTAAAACTCTTCACTGACGACAAAGTTGTCACTGAAAATGGCATGGAAAATTATTTCTATGAGTCATCGCTAAAAGTCAGAGACTTTCATTGATGACATGTGTCATCGCTGAAGAGTGGCACAAGAAACAAGGCATCACTTTTAGCGACGACAATTATTTTTTATTCAATATTTAGCGATAACTAATGTTATTGGTAAAAGTCAAGAACCTTCACTGACAACAAATGTCATCGTTGAAGATTGTTTTTTCCCGCCTAATTTTTCTTATCTAAAAAAAAATTTACACCATGTTATTTTGATTTTCACTAATGACAATATCGTCAGTAAAACCATCATCGATGATTGACTTTTTGTCATTGTTAAAGTTGTTGTTCAGTGTTGCCTTTTTTATTATAGTGTTTATTTCAATATTTTAGTAGAAATAAAATTTAAAATTCAGGTAGGAATATTTTAAATGTCACACATAATTATAATTGTAGTTCTAAAAGAGTTATTGAACATATAAGCCTATGCTAATATATATATATATATGTATATATATATATTATATATATATATTATATATATATATATGTATATATATATATATGTCATTGGATTGAATCTCTTTCGCTAACTTCTTATGTAATAATAAAATGCAAGTTGATGCACAAGTGTGGTAGCTCTATTGAAAATGAAAAGTTTGATTTAAAGATCTCTATCATGCTCTCTAAAATTTTCAATCACCATTAAATCACACTTAGGGTCATCAACGCTAAAATCTTTTCTAAATTGACAATTTAGAAAAAGAGAAACCTTAACAAAAGTTTCATATATTTATTTAAACACTCAAATCTTTCTCGACGCTTATATCAAGAAAATGTGAACAAAATGGTAGCAACATTAATCTGGATTTGCAAACTACATTTTTATTGGCTTTTGTTGACAATCATTTTAATCTTCAATAGGAAGTAACAAAAAAAATATGATTTTTATTGACAATGGAAGGCTTTTTTTATCAGGATATATATTGTATCTTGACAATTAATAATGATTGTTGATGGCAACTTATTGAAATTGTTTATCTTTTCTATAATGTTTATCATGAAGTTACTAATTATAATTTTATATATGCATTCAATTTTCAAGTAATTAAATAATTAATTAATAATTATATTTGTTGAGTTATAATTATTGTGAGTTAAAAAATAATATATATAAAATTATGATTGAGAATAGAACTTCTAAGTTTTCCCTTTTCGTAAAACTTTACTTGAAGTTGGCAAAGGACAAATATGGTCAGCAAGCCTCCTAATGTATGCAATCATCTTGACACTACACTTATTTGATCAAGATTAGTGCAACAATCATACAGGGACAAGCGTGGATTTATGATCTGACCCCAATTTAGTTTTGTTTTCTATGAAATTGATAAATTTGACAACGTAGAACAAAGAAGTGAAGAGTGATTCTTTATATTTATAATTTATGTATTAGAAGATAATTTCATAAATTATTTAACAAATGCGTAGCATTCTACGTTCAAATAACTCAAGGGAGATTTTTTGGAAAATAGCGATAGGTCTATCACTGCACTACTAGCTAGTGAATTTCTTGTAGTGAACAATCAGATTGTAAATTTTAAAGTAAAATACATTATTTTTCCTTGAAATTAGTTGTTTGGAAAATACTAATAAATTGTGAATCAATGATCTGCTAATTGAATCAATATCCCAATAAACTTGCACCTTATTCGATTTCTATTCTAATAACTATGCTTTTCATTATTCCATCCTTCTTACATGGAAGTGATTTGGTACATTGTGCAATGGCAACTTTTTGATGAGTATATATGTACATATACATATATATATACATACATACATATGTACATATACATACATACATATGTACATATACATATATACATATATATATATATATATATATATATATATATGTATATATGTATATGTACATATGTATGTATGTATATATATATGTATGTATGTATATATATATGTATTTTTTTTTCTATCTCTAATTTATAATCTCTCCCCACAAGTCTCAAAAATAAAATTTGATTTATAACAACGGCAAAATATCAATCCATTTCCGACAAAGAAACTTGGTTTCCCTTTTTTTTTTTTTTTAATTATCTTTATCCTTTCTTTTTATCATAATAGCATTTTTCTAAAATTTCATATTAAGCTAAAAAGTAATTTGGTGACTTTACTTGAATAGCAATCAATATTCAATAAAGGTCTTGATCCGTCAAAGTATATCATGTCTAATTTAAAATCTATTTTTGTACTGACTAGTTAGCGGAGGAGTTACAACTTTTGATTTGTAGGAAGAATATACACATATAAATAGAAAAATAAATTATTACAAAAAGTTAAATATTTCAACAAGAGCTAAATATTATTTTGATTTTCAATCTTTCCTTTTACATATATGGGTAATAAATCAAATTCAAATATAAATATCTTTGATTAAAGTAAAATTATTTTCTTCTAATTGATGACAAAGAATATAAGAACAATCTTGCGTAGCTCATGAGGATAATATTAATTATAATTCAACATAAATATTTAATTTATTTTCTTGAAAGGGACCGTTACCTTGCAATCCAAAGGGTAGATGATCCTCTATGGTCAATATATCTAAATAGAAATATGAAGAAAGGATGGATTTTAGTCTACTCACTCGACAAGAGAGGAGGTTTAACTTCTTATATTAAAAACATGTCAAATAATAGCATGAAAACGACGATAGTTTTTCATTAAGAATCACATATTCTATTTATTTTATTAATGTAGATTACGCATTGGTTAGTTAAATGGGGCTATAGGGTCAACACTTAAATATCTTTCTTAAGGTTTAATTAATCTCTTACTCCCTATAGTTCCGGTGGATTTTAAAATTGCTCCTCATAATTTATTTCCTTTCAACAAATTTTAAAATTACTCCTTATAATTCATTTCCTTCTAATTGTGTACTTATTATTATAATTTATTTTTAATCAGGTCCTTGTCAAGAGATGGATTTGAAGTCTGTTAGTGAGTTACTAACATGGCTATTATTTCATTATGTGTGTATGATAAGTTAGCACCTACGTGTAAGTGGCTTTAGTTCTTTTTGCTTCTTATAGTTTCAACAAAATTTGAATTTTTTCTATATAATTTATTTATTTCTAATTGTATATTTGTAATTATAAATCTTTTTAATCAATTCACTTTATAATTTGAAAAGATTGAGTACTAATATTTTTGTTGGGTTTATCACAAAAATCCACTTATGAATTCTTTAGTTTTGTTTTTTTAAATAAAAAGTTACACTTTTTTTTAAATATTCTTGTGTTGTAAATTCAACCAATAAACTTATAACTTTTTATATGTTCAACTTTCACCCAAAATGTCAAAATTCATATAAAATTATAATTTTTCAATTGAAGGCCAATTCTAATGAAGTGCTTTGAATTGCACCAAATATCAGCAAGTGGATCCATTTCCAGCAACTATCGTGATAATAGAATCCAAATCCAAAGGACAAGATTGATAACAAAAACCCTAGGATCTACATTTTTACTGCCCTTATCTTGATAAGGTGATGAAGAAGGTTCAGCAATGGCAGAGAGAATAGAGGGAAAAGGAAGCAAGTTAACCAAAAGCAAAGCAAATGAACTGGTCTAATGCAGAGCTTACCTATAATGAAAATAACTCCTGCTAGGAAATGGATATTGTGGTGAAGGAAGAGAGAAAAACCCCAAATATGGCTTTGATTTCGTGTGTGTATTTGAATATCAAAAAAGTATGGAACCTTGAAGAGAAATAGATGGAATTGGAGTTCCTGTTGATTGCCGTGATGACATGAATTATGTTGGTGAGCCAAATTAGGCCATTGAAGATCGAAACGACCCACGAACTTATGAATTCATGGTCATTGTTAATTTTTTGCTCACATTAAACACTAAATTTATATAATCCTTATTTTTTTGGTTGCAAGGAGACTTTGTAAATTCATTGTTGTTAAAAAATAGTAATAATTTTAATAAAAAAATAAGTGATAAAGAAATAAGATTCTTGTGGCAACTAATTTACGAAAAAGATTGAATAAAATATTAATTAAAATATCTAAAATATGAAAAATAATATTAGCCAAAAAATTAATTTTAATTAAAATACTATTTTTGTAATTTAGTTCCAATAATATTCTTTTAATTAAGATTAATATTTGATACACACATCATATTATAGATTATTTATCAATTTACTATTATGTGGGGGTATTTTTGGAATATTTAGGTAAAAAAATAGTGGAAACAGTTGACCAAATGAAATGAAGTAATGACGGTTAGAAAAGGATTTATGTGTAATGTTTTTCTAGTTTTAAAGGAGGGTAATATAGGTTTTTAAATTAGAAGGGAGATTCGCGTAATTAAGAGAAACTACAAGGAAGGGCATTATATTTTACTTTTAAAATTATAAGGAGTAAGAAAACAAAAGCTCATACCATGTAGACAATAACTTGTCATGCATACATGGAGAATGATGGCCATCTCAACTATTTACGAATAGACTTAATGTCCATCTCTTGATAAGGGGCTAATTAGAAAGGAATTATAAATATAAGCTTCTAATTAGAAACAAATTAATAATCTATAGGGAGCATTTTCAAAATTCATTGAAACTATAGGGAACATGAGATTAATTTAAACTTTTCTTAAAGATTAATACAATACTTTAATCTCCCAGCATAAAAAATATATATAAACCTTTTCTCAATTTTTAAAATCGATACAAATCTTTTCTAAAAGATCAATTCTTAGAACGTTTTTCTCAAATTTATCGTTTTCCATTTCCTGGCCGATAAATCTTTCATTTGTGCACAAACAAATGAAATTTTTGACAAATATATTATTCTTATCCTTAATTGCATCATATAAGTTTGTATTATTTAGAAGTGGTTTTGATCTGTTTTTTGTTTGTAATATATTTTTTGTACATTAATAAATAAATAAAAATAAAATATTTTACTATAGTAATAATTTATTATTATCACCAAGAAATTCATTCTTTTATTAACTAAAAATAAAATATAATACATTTTAATATGAAGGTCATCTCTCCATTATCACCAAAATAATATTTTTCCATTCATAATGTTTGCCTCATTCCAATTTCATATTCATTTTATTTTAGTAAATGGCATTTTGATTCCTTGTTTAAATCCCACTTCAATTTTCTTTTTGAGGATAATAAGGCTTGCAAAATATTAAAAAAATATCTTTCATTGAAGGATATTGTAATATCTCTCTAATTCTCACACGTGATTTTCATTCCAATTATACAAAGTGGAAAATACAGAAACAAATGAATCAGGCCCAGAATATTAGGATGAGAATTTTAAACAAAATAAAAATAAACTCTATGTGAATATAGATAAAATTATATCTAGCATACCATCATTTCAATGATTTAAAGAAATCACAATATTTGAAGAGAATTTTCTTAGTGGAAAACTATTAAATGGAATAGCCTGTGAATTTTGAGATTAGAAGGAAGGTTTGTGTATATTTTCAATAATTTACGAGAGATTAAAGTATTTTTCCTTTGTATTTAAATAGCAAATTGCGTTCAATATGCCTCCATCCTTTAAAAATATTGTTTTGTTGACAATTCTACTTACCATTGTATTGCTTTCTTAATTGATATGTTAATGACATTTTTTTACTTTTAATTTGTAGAATAAATGATCATATCTTGGACACTATTTTTTTAGCAAAAAAATATTTTTCATAGGAATATAATTATATAACATAAGATTGTGGAAAATAATGTTTATATTTAATATTAGATGTAAAGAATTTGGAGGAAGATGACATTTACTTTTTTCAAAGACCATCATAACTTTAAATATTTTTTTTTTTTCATTTTTTAATCTTAAGGTATAGGTGGTCATGAAACTCTTTAGTTTATATATAAAGAAATAGCATTTTCATATAAAAGAATTTCAAAAAAATAAATGGAGCCTTAAATATTTTGGTTGAATATAATTTTGTAAAATGTGAGTCTTTCTTGTCTATATGATTACAAATGTTACATGTTTAAGTCTTTTTCATTGCTCTAAAGAGCAAAAAATTTCCAAAATTTCTACTTCTCTAAGCAAAAGCAACTTTAGCAGCTTTAGTTTCATTAATATAAAATCTTGTTATTTCATTTAATCAATTTTTTTCTTGATAATTGTAGTAGGATAAGTCCTATTAATTGTATGTGTTTTGGTTTTGGACCTTTTGAATGTGTATACTAATTCTTTCTATCCCTAATCATATGGTTTTCATGTTTGTGTTCATACCTTGGATGATAGCTTATCCTTGATCTATTCAGACTGAGCTGTGGCAAAAGAACTCTTTGCCTCTTTTAAAATAAGAGTCTTCTTTTGCTTGTATCCAAGTCACCAGATGTTTCATCCAATTAGACAGTTTTCAAATACCTGTCAATTAATCTCTCCAAATTGTCCTTTGATATTAATATCCTACGAGACAAAGAGAATGACAATACTCCTAAAGTTTAAAGTTTCTTTTGTTTGCATATAAATGTTTGTTCAAATATTTTTATGGTAGTTTATTTTAAACGGTTTTATTTAATATTTAAATTACTCTTATCTTTCTTGTTTTTGTTTAGTTGTAGCTTACAATGGACTATTTTTATGTTGATTAGATGTTTGGTTTGATCTAGTTTGTTCGGAGATTTAGTTACTTTCTGCCTTATGATCTTTGAACTAGTTTCTTGGTTTGATGGAGTTATTATGATGTACTTTTATTTGAAAATTTTGTTTAGATGTCTAGTGGAATTTTGCATAAGCTTTACTTTGAGCTATTTGCTTAGTTGATCGTGCTTTAGCTAAAAACCCTATCTTATGCTAGAAAAATCATTCTAGGCTTTGTTCAAAAGGTCAATTTAGATGCCAAGGGACTTTTACCTAAGCTTTAGTATTTTAAGCTATTTGCTCTATTTTTGAAGGAATCCCACTTAAGTTAAAAGATTATCTTTCGAACTTATTGCGTTAATGAACTAGTCTAGTTGTTAGGGGAGATCCTCCTGGGCTTTGGTTTTTAAGTCATTTGCTCAATCTACCAAGGGAATCCCACTCAGTTGGAGAGTTTGTCTTATATTCATTTAGTTTTAGGGAGCTTATATTAAAAAGAAAACAATTTATTTATGATTTTAAACTAGTATGAAATAGTATTTTATATCATCCTTCATTGTCATTTATTACTTCTACCATATTGATTTAGTACATCCTAAATAAAATAATATAAATATATGACCTAATAATTCAATAATTAAGTAGATTATTTACTTACCTCAAATTTTGAAAGGTTGATAGAGGAGATATAAAGATCAGTTGAAGGAGGGTTGACTTTAAACATATAAAAACTAAAATCAACTCAAAATCCCTAATCCATACTCCTATCATCCAAACCCCTCATGAATCCAACACAAGAATTCACTTAAGTAGGAATTTACCTTGCTTTAATGGAAGTGTGAACAAGAAACTATCAAGCTTTGATCAAAGAATGCTAAAATTGAGATGAAGAAAAGATTGGAGCTTGAAAGGAAGGCAAGAGCCGAAGGCTACTAGCAAAATGGGAGAAAAAAAATGATTTCTAGGGATTTTATTTGCCACCAAGCACATTTTGGATATTCCTAGGATTCATAAGGAAAATTTGAAAAACTAATAATCCTAAATATCCTCCAAACATTCTATTTCAATTTTAATTTCACATGACTATTTATTCAACTTAATTACACTTGATATAAAACTCTACTAGTCTTCATCCCATTCTATGCACAGGCTATATTTATATACATTACATTTATTATTTCATGTTTAATATTTGATGATACATATTATTATATTTTATATTACTTATTTTTAAAAAATTATTTGTATTGACTAGTTGATTGATATTATTATTTATATGTTTAATTACAATAATTAATTTTATATATCTATTTAATTGCAGTAATACGAAATGGAACATTCGTACCATGCACAAGTCTTAAAATAATATAAATATTTAAATTTAAAAATAAAATAAATTATCAATATAATATATTATAAAGATATAATTTTATGTCTTGAAGTTAACTAAAATGATATTTGATGTTAATAACAATAGTACAGTGAGTTTTTATTCGTAAATAGAAAAATAAAATGACATAATTAAAATCAAATGTACATTAAAATGCATATAATATTTTATTAATTTCTATTAAAAAAGTATAACTTTTTATATAAAATTGAAAACTTCCAAAAAATTATTTGATGAAACTTTTTTATTTTTTAGTTATTAATTTGATACAATTTCGAAAGATTAAAAATGTAATTTTTTATACTTATTTCACACAAAATCAATATATACTTTCTCATAAAAAATTATAAAATTTTATATAAAAGTTACAATTTTATAACTTGCATGTTAGATTTTCATAGAAGTATACAAAATTTTCACACACATAATGTTGGAAAACTCTTTCTAGGACTAAATTATATTTTTAGAAGAATTGAAAGAATTTATTATTATTATCATTATTAATTATTGTTAGTATGATATATAAATAAGAAATAATTAGTCTGATAAAAAAACCAATGTTAATTTAAAGTTTATCAAGTTCAAGGCTAGTTTTGTAGTGTAACATAAATAATAAATTTGTTTAAAAGATATTTTAAGTAGGGTTCAACGCTTTATAAAAATAATATTCAAATATATTAAATTGTTTAATGTTTAATTACTAAATTTATTTAATACTTAAAATTTAGTGGTAAATTTTTACATTATCTACTCACTTTCAAAAAAGTTAAAGTTAAGAGTTGTTTGACAAAAAGTAACTTTTTGTGGGAAGTTGAATTTTTTAGGTAGTAAATTCCCTTGTGAACTTCTTGAAAAGTATTCAAAATTATTTAGTTGACACTTTTTTAGAGCTAAATTTGCATGTTTTGTTTGATTCAACTTTGAACTTCCAAAAAAGTACTATTAAAATAACTAATATGTCCTTAAAAATTGTAATATTAATATTAAAATTAAAATTAAAAACATATATTTTAATATTCTCTAATTATTTTTTGAAATTATATTTCTAATTTCTCTTTTCATACTATAAAATTGTAAAATAAGTTTACATGAAAAATATAGATCTTATATACATACATACATATATATATATATATATATATATATATATATATATATATATATATATATATATATATATATATATATATATATATCTTGAATTATCTTAATAAAATGAAAATGAAGAAAAATATTTATTAAATAATTAATTCTACCAAATTTATATAAATTAAATAAGAAATACATAATTTTTTGTTTTAAAATTGAATATTAAAATAATAACAGAGATAGTAAATATAAAATAATAAAATAGATATATACAATAAATATAATTATATTTAGAATTGAATTTCTATTATTATAATAATATTGATGATATTTTAACAAATTATATTTATCATATAATATTTAATTTTTATTTTATATAATTTATTTAGTACTTATTCATTTATTATATAATTAATAATAAAATAATTATATTTGAATAAATATACTTATATTTTATAATTGTTAAATTATATTTATGAGTAATAAATTTTTATTATAATTCAAAGAGGATCAAAAGATCTAATTGAGTATGAAAGTGGCTTTGTGAAATGTAACAAATTGACCAAAAGCAAATAATAAAACTTAGAAGCAAGATTATGAGACCTATGCATAAATCAAGTGTAAATCTTATCTTTTATACCGATAGTATAGGACACTAGGTCCAAGTTATCTATTAGTAGATAATTTAAAGTGTTAAGCATTATTCATGAACTATTGAGTTAGCATGCACTTTTGCTACAGAGGTGGTATCTATGTAAACTGCAAAGGCAATAAGCATAAGTTGTAGAAGCAGCTATCTATTGTATGAGTTATAGAAGTAATGAGTTCAAGGCAACTAGTGGGAAAATAACACTAGAAAATGTCAAGACACTTTGAAAAGACTCTATAGAGGTAGCCTTTTAAGGAAGTTGTGGAAAATGCATTTGGCTAAGAAAACATTAATGTTGTAGAGGCGACAACCCAAATTCAAGGTGGAGGAACATTTATAGTGCTTAAAGAGATAGGCTTTGAACGGTCAAGGTAGTAATTTAGAAAAGTAGGTTGAAGGTTACCATGAAGTTTTGAAAGAGTAAGTAGATTCTTTATGAAGTCATGTTAGATTGAAGCATTAATGAAGGCATTAACATTTGAAATGGGGGAAAATGTCATAAGCTGATAGTTGTGACAATTCAATAAGCAAACATGCTTAGATTAAAATGAGATTTAGTAGAAAAATCTAGCACTTACAAAGGTCTTGTGACTAAAATTTGGGATTAATTTGGCTAATGTACTATTTTTCCTAATTTTTCTAAGTTTGGAAATATTTTGATCATTTCAGCGTGGTTTAAGAATTCAGAGGAGTTCAAAAGGCCTATATTTGTGATCATCACATTTTTATCTTTATGTCAGTTAGTTTTTATGTAAAATGGACACCTGAAGCTTTAAGAAAAGGGCTTATAATAATTTAGAAAAAATATGTCAACTATTGGCTAGAAGGCTTTTGCTTAAAATGCTCTTTAAGTGGGTGAAGTGTCAGGAAAGCTCAATAGGGCACCTAGATATTAAGTTAGAGGCTTAAGTATGTTGGCTTATGGCCATTCTTTACACACTCAAAACTATAGAATAAGACATATACCAAGAAAATAAAGTGTCCTTCTCCCTATTTAATTATCCTTTTCAATCCATTGTATAGTGTTATGAATTGATTGAAAGCAAACAACTAGACTTGGAAGGAAGGTTATAAGGTGTTTGTGTAGATTAAAAGTAAGTCTTGTCTTTTATACTAATAGTATAAGACATTAGGTGCAAGATACTTGTTAGTAGGTAATTTAGAGTACTAAGCATTGTTTATAAGCTATTGAGTTAGTACACACTTTTACTGTAGAAGTGGCATCCATGCAAGCTACAACGATTGTGGGCACATAGTTGCAAAGGCAATTACCCATCGAATGAATTGCGAAGGTAATGAGTTTAAGAAAGGTTGTGGGAAAGTAACATTAAAGGGTGTCAAGACACTTTGAAAGAAAAATACAGAGGTAGCCTTTTAAGAAATTTATGGAAGATGTATTTGGCCAAGAAAATATCGATGTTGTAAAAGTGATAGCCTAAATTCGAGATAGGGGAACATCCATGGCACTTAAAGAGATAGGCTTTGAATGGTCGAGGTAGATTTAGAAGAGTAGGCTAAATATCATCATGAAGTTTCGAGAGAGTAAGTAAATGCTTCATGGAGTCATGTCACATTAAAGCATCAACAGAGGTATTGAAATTTAAAGTGGAGGAAAATGTCACAAGCTGATAGTTGTGAAAGTTCAATAGGAAAATGTGATTGGATTAAGATGAGACTTAGTGAAAAATCCAGCATGTTATGGAGGTTCCACTACTAAAATTTAGGTTCAATCTTATTCATATACTATTTTTCCTATTTTTTCAAGTCTAGGGATATTTTAGTCATTTTGGTATGATACGAGAATTCAAAGGAATTTAAGCCTATATTTATGATTATCATATTTTTATCTTTGTGTTAATTAGTTTTTAAGTGAAATGGACAACTAGAGCTTTAAGAAAAGGGCTTATGATAGTTCAAAAAAAATATGTCAATTTCTAGCAAGAGGCCTTTTACTTCAAATGCTTTTTAAAGGAGTGGAGTGTTAGAAAAGTTTGGCAGGATGCCTGGATACTAAGTTAGGGACTCGAGTGTATTAACTTATAGCCATCTCCTACACACTCAAAATTATGGAATGAGACATATATCAAGTAAACAAAATGCCCTTCCCTTATTTAATTATCCTTTTCGATCTGTTGTGTCTGGAGGCTTCATATGTGAAAAGATCTTATTGTTTAGTATACATAGGTGCTTTGATGACATTCAATTACAACTTGCGAACTTATGAGTTCTGTTATCTTTACCGAGTGTTCCTTGAGTAGGTCAAGTGGGAAGGCTAACTTATTTGCCAAAAGTAATAAGCATGGGCCGCACAGTTTTGATTAGAGAGTTACTGACCTGTGACATATTAAAATGGTCATTATATAAATTAAGTAGAGTTATTTTTATAATTTTATCTATAAAATACATGAGATGTTGTTTTTATCAAAGGGATAAATAACTTTTCATAATTTGTGAAAGATAGAACTTTTTAAAAAATTCTACTTTGTCCATCTTGATAATTACTAGCCAAACAAACTCAATGATTTTCTATTTTTTTTCTAAAAGTTGCACTTTCCATTAAAATATAAATAAAAAATAAAATTTAAAATTAAATAAATATGAATTAATTTATTTTATATATTTATTTTCATTAAAATATCTTTTATATTTTTAGGTAGTTCAATAATTAAGTTTACAAAATATTTTATATATCATTAGTTAACTTATCAACTATTAGTTGTTAACTTTCAACTAATAAAGTAATTTAACAAATTTTAAATTATTTATTTACTTGTGATTTAAAAAAAATATGTATTTTATAGTCAAACGCAAAGTCATATATGATTATTTTGTACATGTTGATTTTATTTGTTTATTTATTGAATTGTGAATAGTAACTTAATTAAATTAAGAAAAAATTATATTAATTCCTTTTTTTCATAAGAATAACTATAATATCAAAGTAAATTTGTAATTTCACAGCATCAACAACAATAATTTAAAAACTAAATATAATTATGTTCATTTGTATAAAAAAATGATAACATTTCAAAGAAAAAATATTACAGAGACAAAATTTTGGTAATAATATAATTTTTAACACTTTCTAAAAATTAATCATAAGACTTCTCTAAATCATTTACATTTTAAACTTTACGAATAATTTTTTTGTGGTTTGATTTTCATATAAAAATCAAATTTTTTAGTAAAAGGTTTTTACAAAATTAGGGACATTAACAGATGTTAAAAAAATATGTTTCCCCATTTAGATTTAATATGTAAATTAATTTTTTTATTTGAAGAAAATAATTAAAATATTAATGACTATTGTAATTATCAAATTATAGTTGTTAATAATAATTAATAGAATAATTAATACACATGCTATAAAAGAATTTTACCATAAATATTTAAAGAATTTTGCCTAAATTTGATTCTTAATATAATAGACAAATCAATTTTAAATATGTCTAATAATAATTTATTAATTTTTCAACTAGATATAAAAAACTAAAAATAGTAAAAGCTTGTATTAAATAACACTTAATAAATTTTAGTAGTATAATCATAATTTTTAATGGGCTCATAAAAAAGGCCTATAACATGATTAGGGTCAAAGTTTTTTCACATAAAAATAGGACAATGTAATAATAATAATTTAAAATAAAAATAAATCATAAAATAATGAATGTAAGGAATTAACAATCGAACACATAAAGTGATAAGTAAATTATTTGTATATTTATTTTCTCTTCTATTATATATTTTTGGATATTATATGGGCTTAATTTAATAAATTTGATTACATTTTGTGAATGAGACATGATTTTGAAATGAAATCAGACTTTTTGGATAATGCTGAATTTTGACCCTATTTTAGATTTTTAGCCATATTTGGAATTCTAGATGTCATATTAAGTCGTTCTTTATATGAATCAAAAGTTGAAAAAGAGCCTTACAACTTTCATGTTGTAAGTAATGTCTAGTTTAACCTTTAAATACCTCAAATTTTGCTTAGAAATTGAAATAGTGGTTTTGTCTAAAATTGACCTTTGCCCACTAATTTTTCCATAGCTTGAGATAAAAATGTCAAAATTGGGAGTTCTTGCCAGTATTTGAAAGCTTAGATCCAAGGCTATAACTTTGATGAAGACTAAAATGTGTGAATCCATTGATTTAAGTGTCAAAAGTTGGAAACAACCTATAAACATGGTTGCTTCAAGGTCAAAGATAATGGTTGGAAGTCAAGATTGGTGGGTCAACTTGTTAGAATCCTTGCACCCATTCATTTATAAATAGCAAGAAGCAGAAGACACAAAGAGGAAGATCTTAGAGAATATATTTTAAAAAGGAAGTAAAGAACATATAGTGTTTAGTTTCATGCATTTTTAATTCTTCTTGCATGCCTCCTCAATAGAAAGCTAGGTAATCCTCTTATATGGATGATTTTAGGTAGTTCTCCTATATGATTGGTTTTACCTTCTACATGGATGCTGTGAGTTTCTATATTCATGCATTTGTAATTGTATCTTTATATTTTGATCATGAATGTTATGATGTTTTCATTTTATTTTGAGTTTGTTTCTAATTTCATTATGAACTAAGTCTTCATTTTCCTAAGGTGATGATATAGCTTAATAATAACAAGTTGAATTCTAGTTTAAGAAAACTAACTTTAGTTTTCTTCTCCTTGATTGATTTTAATTATTGTTCTTAATGCTTTCAAATGACTGACAACCTTTTGAATAATCTTAATATGCATGTTGAGACCGGAAAGAGATACATGAAGCTAAACATTGAGGAGGCATGCAAGAAGAACTAAAAATGCATGAAACTAAACACTAAATGCTTTCTACTTCTTCTCTAAAATCTGTTTTCTAAGATCTTCCCCTTTGTGTCTTATACTCCTTGCCATTTATAGATGAATGGGTGCAATGATTCTAATAAGTTGAGCTACCAATCTTGACTTCCAACTATCATCTTTGACCTTGCAGCAACCATGTTTCTAAATTGTTGCCATCTTTTGACACTTAAATTGGTGGATTCACACATTTTAGTCTTCATCAGAGTTGTACCCTTGGATCTAAGCTTTTAAATGCTAGTAAAATCTCCCAATTTTGACATTTTTAGCTTAAGTTATGGTGAAATTAGTGGGTGGATGTCAGTTTCGGGCAAAACTACTATTTTAACTTCTAAGCAAAATTTAAGGTTCTTAAGGGTTGAATTGGACTTTACTTGCAACATGAAAGTTGTAAGGCTCTTTCTTAACTTCTGATCTATATAAAGAAAAACCCAATATGATGTCCAGTGCTCCAAATATGGCTAAAAACTTGAAATAGGGTCAAAATGTAGCATTTTCAAGAAGTTTGATTTCATTTCAAAATGATTTCCCATTTACAAATGCAACCAAATTTATTAGCCATATTTAGAGCACTGGATGTCATATTGGGTTGTTCTTTATATGGATCAAAAGCTAAGAAAGAGCCCTACAACTTTCATGTTGCAAGTAAAGTCCAGTTTAGTCCTTAAGGACCTCAAATTTTGCTTAAAAGTTGAAATAATGATTTTGTCCAAAATTGGCCTCCGCCCCCTAATTTCACCATAACTTGAGCTAGAAAGGTCAAAATTAGAAGGTCTTTCCAACATTTGAAAGCTTAGATCCAAGGCTACAACTTTGATGAAAGCTAAAATCTATGAATCCATCAATTTAAGTGTCAAAAGTTGGCAATAACTTAGAAATATGGTTACTACAAGGTCAAAGATGATGGTTTGAAGTCAAGATTGGTGGCTTAACTTTTTGGAATCCTTGCACCCATTCATCTATAAATAGCAAGGAACAAAAGGTACAAAGAGGAAGATCTTAGAAAGCAAATTTTAGAGAGGAAGTAGAGAGCATTTAGTGTTTAGTTTCATGTATTTTTAGTTCTTGCATGCCTCTTCAATGGAGGGCTAGGTAGTCCTCCTATATGGATGGTTTTAGGTAGTTCTCCTATATGATTGGTTTTACCTCCTACATAGATAGTAAGAATTTCTATTTTCATGCATTTGTTATTGTATCTTTATGTTTTGATCATGAACGTTATGATATTTTCATTTTATTTCTAATTTCATTATAAACTAAGTCTTCATTTTCCTAAAGTGATTATATAACTTACTAATAACGAATTGAATTCTTGTCTAAGAAAACTAATTTCAATTTTCTTCTCCTTAATTGAATTTTAATTATTGTTCTTAATGCTTTCATATAATTGGCTACCTTTCAAATGATGTGTGTGGATCCTATAATTAAAATCATAAATTACATATAAAATAGGAATATATTCATATGATTTGTGTAGTCTTAATGAGTTTCACAAATCTTAATACATGATTAATTGTTTTAATTCACATAGGAATATAGTGAATTGATGATTGATGATATAATTACTTAATCTTAGAAGAGGTTAGTAATTAATTTAGGAAAACTCAACTATCAATCAAGAAGATTAAAATTAGATTAGAGTAAATAGATGATTCAATCCGAACTTATTAAGTGAAATCTGATCTTTAGGGTATTACTTATATTTGCTTTTACCTCAATTACATTCATTTTCATTTCCATTACTCTTCATAAATTTTTATTTAATTACTTCAATTCCAATTAATTGAAATGCCAAATAGTGCTAAAATTATCAATTTTGGTACTTAGTGAAATAATCTTCATGAAAACTGATATTTTACTAATTACTTTATTACTTGTTTGAAATAGTATACACTTGCACTAATTGACAAACCATTTCACACGTAACATAAAGTTGTAAAGACAAATCAAAGATTGCTTTATAGAGAAAATTTCTATAACTAATTATTTATTCCTAATCTTTTGCATAACTTTCCTAATTACGTATATATTTATGGAATTATTAAGTAATTGTTAAAATAATATTTTTATAATTTTTGAGGTGTAACAATTAGATAAAAAATGTATAAGTTAAAATTAAAAAAATACGGTACATAAATCATATTTTAAAATTGTAATAAAAAATAAATTATAATCACATTAAATTAATAAAGATTATAATATATACCATACATCATCCAACACATAAAAATATAAAAGTATCATAAGAGATAATATAAATTATTTTAAAATTTAAATTCACTATGCACACTTCTCATATATCTTTGCAAAGTGACATCGTGTAAAACGATTACATATTCGTTTTCAAAAACGAAATTTGCTTTCAAATCTCGGAAATCACGTAATGGGATTTGTTTTCAAAAACAAAAGCAATTGTTTCGCAAGTAGGCCTCGTGGTACATGATTCGTTTCAAAAAGATTACAAGAAAATCACGGAATCGTGATTTCACGTCATCACGTAATTCGTTTACAAAAACCGAAAATATATATTAGGTAAAGACTTTACACGTTTTCAAAATTGAAATCCCTTTCTCATGAAATCCTTATTGAAATGATTTCCGTTTAGCGTTACAAATGATTACAAGTAGACCAAAAAACAAGGAAACAAACTCAAAAATTGTTTTTAGATCGGAAAAAAATTAAAATTTGAAAGTGATTGATATTATAAATAAAAAAATATTTTATTTAATTATAAAATTGATATTTATAATAAAAAATAAGTTAAAAATAGTTAAAATTATTTTTTTTATTTTTATTTTTAAATTACATATTTAAAAAATAATTTTTAAAAATAGATTCTAAAATCAAGTTGTCAGTTCTTCTATCTTTAAAAGTAATATATATATATATTTAAAAGTAAAAAATAAACAGACTTAAAATTTCCTTTTCAAAATTTTCATAAGGAAACAAAATGAATCAACATAGAAATTGTAACAGCGAAAGTTAGCATCCAGATTTGAAATCTGATTTCGAGTAAGACGAAAAATCAAGATTAGTGTGAGTCCATTGTTTACGAAAACGTGATATCACGTAGAACCGTTTTAACGTGACTTCACGGAAATCCTTTTTCCTTTTTCTTTTTCCATGAAGGAAAAAATGATGCATTTTTATATTATATATACATCAAATCAAATAAAACATGCAATTTAACTTATGATTTGGCAGGTGGCTGTAATATTATTGTTAGATTTTAAATTTGAAAGTCTACTGAAAAATTTAAAAATTTACCTTGAAACTCATAAAAAATTCTTTCATTTTATTAATATTTTACTTTAGTTTTGTGAGAGACACTTTTTGTAGAAAACTCTACTTCTACTTTCTAATTCAATCACTAGCATTCGAATGATCTGATTATGAATATATAAATTATTGATCATGACCATACGAACCAACTTGTCATTTCTATGATATTTACATTAGCAGGTTGAATACTCTAATGTAATTAGACAAGATCACTTTTTCTTTCAATATAGTGCTAGTTGTGAGTACTGTTCTTATTTTGGATTGCTCTCGCAATCAATCATAGGCACTCTCTCTATCTCAAAGATGATAATTGTAATTTTTTTAATCTTGATCAAATATTTATTAAATCATATAATATATATATTGGCCAAATATTTTATTCTTAAAAGATTAATATCTCATCCAAATATTTTTTTTTTAAAAGAATTTGATTTATATTAGTCAGATATTGTTATATGTCTGATTTATTTTATCTCATAAATAAAATCTCTTTTTGATCTTTGATCAAAACCATCTTAAGAAATGAAATGACTGGACTTTGGTTACTAAATAGGCCCAAATATATTGCGCTATTATTGATTAGACCTAAACATAACTCTAGTTAATAACTAACCTAAATCTAGTGTCTCCTAAATATAGCCTAATTATATTGTGCTATCACTTAGTGAAGCTCAATCACATTAGATCTATCACAATTAGGAGTCATAATTTGACTAGGAGTAACAAATTACACTATGATCCTAATATTTAACATGCTTTTTATGTGTAACCTTATAAGTTCTCATTATATTTGTAGTAATCCTAAAGTCCTATTTTAGTCTTATAGATAATAATAGGTATCTTGCAATATACTATTACCACTTGAGTAATAAGAATATTAGTGATTTGACATATTTTTTTTGTGACTAATGGTCCATGTAGTGTAGTCATTTTTATCTTAAATATCTAGATTAAACTCGATGGATGGAATATGTCACCCTTTTCATAATTCAATCTATGTATTTCTTAATTCCTAAGTAGATTAACTAAAATAAATAAATTAACACAATATATTAATCAATTTGAACATAATCATGCATTTCATAATCTCACTTAATTAAAAGGTTCATAGATATTACTTATCCTATATAGAAAGGATAAAATTTCATCTAAATTACTCATATCTCTCTACATAATTCATGGCATACCCAATTACCACTTTTGAGGCCAATTTATTACGAGTGACATTAGACAGCATCAAAGTGCAAGACTTCTCATATAAGAAACTATAATAACTTCAAGTTAAAGGACCATATATATTATTACTATTATAAAAACTATTTATGACATTCATAGAATAATCCATGTAGCATTCTCATGGTAGGTCAGTCTTGTACATTTGTTCTTTTACATATACTTATAAGTTGACTTAATATCACATATCTATTACTGCAATCATCAATAAACATAATTATTAACTCTTAATATATTATTGTTATCCCAGTTTACAATAATACTTCACTAGAGATATTTTTAAAATAATATAAATTATTCTAGAGATAATTATTATATTTACTTATATTATGTATATATAACATTAAACAAAATAATGAGAATGTCATAAAGAAAATATAATACAATATACACAATTACAATAATCTTATAATTGACTCCTAAAGCATATACCAATAGCGTGGTGCTTGTCAACTTGACAAAAGTCATAAGTTTCACTTATCTAATTCCCATGTTTCAGCATCTAAACTTTTTGCATTAGTCTTTAGTAATGTTTGGGGTCTTACCTCTATTGCTTCTTTAAATAAAAATTACTATTTTGTTCAATTTTTAGATAATAATGCTAAATTTGTGTGGTTATATTTCATGTCTACAAACACTCAAGTTATTTATTTATGTTGTCATTTTAATAGCATGGCTGAGTGATAGTTTAGGCATAAAATAAAGAAGGCTCAAACTTATTAGGATATGAAATACTAGTCACTATCAAATTTCTTTACAAGTCAAGTATAATTTATAACACCATCGCACTTATACACATGAACAAAATGAGGCCCCAAAAAGAAGACACAAAGACATTATGCCTAAAAGTTTATCCTTGCTAGCTCATTCATCACTACAGTTAATATTTTAGGAACAAGCCACTACCACTACATTATACCTAATAAATCATACCATTACATTGACTTTTCAAAATAAATCACCTTACTAATTACTTTACAATAGGCACCATGATTATAAATTCTTGAAAACCTTTGGTTGTTTGTGCTTCCCATTTTTGTCCTTACAATCACCACAAATCAAACTTTTTCTCTAAACTATGTAGTTTCTTAGGATATAGCAACAAACACAAAGGGTAGTTGTGTTACCATGTTCCATTCATTCATAAGTACATTGCTGGTTATGTTATTTTTTATGAAATGAAAATTTCTTGTTTGTCAATTTCATCACCTAACATTCTTAAAGAAAACTCTTGTGACAACTCCACTTCATTCTCCATAACCCTCTTCATGATGCAATTATTATTTCACTATCATGTCCAAATTCCTTTACTTTAACATTAGGTAATGAAATTTATGCTATAATACCTAACCACTCAATTAGCAACTCCTCACTTGACTCTTCTCTTTTCTTTCCACTTTTGGGAGGCTCATCAATCTCTTTTTTTGAAAATACCACACACACAATAATGACATTTAATTTCCATTTTTCATCAATGTCTACTTGCAAGGCTCTTCTAGTATCTTTTCTTTAGTACTTAAGACTTGAAAAAGAAAAAAAAACTTTACATATCCTATGGTCACCTAAGCCTATATAGTATCATTTAAACCTAAAATTGTTAGGCTTTCTTTAAAATATAGTAATATAAAATTTATTTTATGATGCAAATGATAGAATTAGCCAATATACTATTGATTAAAATGAAACTCTCATATGATAAAAAATTGACAAATAACTATGAATGAATTATTGAGAAAAAATAATAATTAATGTTAGAGTAAGTTATGGAATGGCAATTTGATGAGAAATAAATAAAGAAAACTAAGTAGAATAGTATGATTTAAAGTTTGAATTATTATGAATAAGTATATAAGTATGGAGAGATTTAGGAAACATTTCTAATAGTATCCTTGGCATTATTCCTTATTTTTATGATGTTTTCCTTAACTTTCCTAATTTCATTCTTCATTTCATCAAAACCTCTCAACTTCACCATTCCTTTTTGCTTCCTTCTTATCTTTTCCTCATGATTAGTAAGAAAAAGCATTAATATTCTTCAAATTCTTCATCCAATCAAGGTAAGAACATCACCCTCTATAAGAATTCCTCTTCATCTTTTTTAATTTAATGAGAATTAAAACCATTTAGACTAAAAAAGGAAAAGGAACTATAATAAAAAAATTATTTGAATTTAGTGTGTTTAAGCTTGAAGAACATCAATTTCAATCTTTTAGCATCCTCATCCATATTAAGTGAGTGAATATTCTAACTTAGATTCATTGAATTGATGGAAATTGTTTATTATTTTAGATGATAAGTTCTTTGTTATTTTGTTGATATATGATATTTCATGATGATTTGATTGAATCTAATGACAAAGGATGCTTGTATAAGATATTATTTATGTATATTAATGAATGAAGTCTAATTTGGTGAGTAACAAATGATTTAGGTATGTATTTATGTTGGAAGAGCAATGAAAAACCATTTAGAGAATGTTTTGCCTTCATAAGTGAAGCATTTCACAAAGTACTTATTGGGCCTAGATTTCATTATGTCAGGAAGTAATTCATGAAATGCTTTAATGCTTTTATAAGTTATTAGAAGTCCTTAAGCACTTCATGAAGAACTTCTCGAGGTACTCTTGAAACATTTCCTAAATCTAAATTTCATCAAGTTGGGAAGCCTTTCAGGAAGTGCTCATTTTCTTCCAAATGTTATTAAAAGGGCCAAAGTGATTTGTGAAGTGTTTTGTCTAGCGTTGTTTTATGTCTTAATAATGATATTAAGTTTAGTTAATCTAGTAAGGCTTATTTAACCTAAAAAATGACATGTAAATATTGATAAGGATTCTTGATTCTTTAAGCTTATGTATGGATATTATATCCTGGATTACATTAAAAATGTGATTGTTGTGCAGCTTATGAAATGAAATGATATTTAATTATAATCTGGCACATGTTATATAATAAAATGGATCTTATTCATGCAATTTTATGATAAATTGAGGCATATGACTATGCATTAAGACATGATGTTGCTATAGAAAATCGATAACAATGTTTGAGAATTGTGATATGCGAAATGTGATAAGGTAGAATGTCAAATGCTTAATTCCTCGTAACATGTTTGTAAAAAGTATAAAGATAACCTTAGAGAGACAAGAATAAAATTTATGAAGGGTATAAGATAAATTTGGAGTCATAAGATAAATGTATATATTGTATTATTTATTGTTGCACATCATGATATGGCATTGGTATTCTAAAGCCATTAACTACTTCCATATGGTATATTCAAATTGATATGATCATGATTGGCCCTTTTATAATTATTTGATATTGAATTCATAAATGAGAATAATTTGTGTGTTAAAAGTTACAGGAGGATAGTTTGATTAGTAAGATGATATATTAATGTATTTGTTTATTTTATATACTCATTAACTAAGCTTTAGACTTGCTCTTTCGTGTTGATTTTGCTAATACATAGGTCAAGTCTTTACCACCATCGCCATCATTACCATTTCAGAGCTAGTTCCATTAACAACTTTTTCAACATGGTTTTTGAGTAGCATATACACTATAGATAGAATTATTTAAGGCCTTATTCTATGTAGGTATTAGATAGAGGAACTTAAAAACTAAACCTCTTTAGAGGTAGTTAGTTTAGCTTATTCTCAACCTAAGAGGATTATAAGCAATTCTAATTTTTTTCTTTTTTTATAAAATTGTTAATAATGAATAAAATATCATTTTTTCTTTGGTATGTCTTTCCTTCCTTATGTTCATTTAATTTAATTATTAAAAAAGTGATAGATGATTAAGATTAGGTTAGTGAAAGTTAAATAGTGTGTTGGCTTCCATGCTGATCAAGATTGAGTTAGGGTCATGATAAAATTTCCTAATGGGAGGAGACTCTTAGGTTATGTTTATTTTCTACCATGATAAGTGTTGACTAAAATTGTATCAATGGTATATGTGCACTTGCAATCACATAACACCATTAATATGAACTATTTAATAAATATGTTCAATGTTATTTGATTATTTAAGAATTTTTTTAGAATAGGAATATGGTGAACAAAAATAAGGATTCTTTTGGAGGTTCTTAGATATAATGTAGTAGAAACACCAATAAAGAAAGAAGTGATTCCTTCTTAGGTTGTAAATTTTATACAACATGTTTTAAATTAAGTAGATATATCACTTATCCAACATAAGTGTTTGAAACATGATAATCCTCAAAGGAATTATGAAGGAGATTAAGGTGATCATGATAAAAACCATAATCTTGAGAGAGAATAAGAAAAGGAATGTGCCCTTACTCTAAGGAAAGATAAAAATAAATTCAAAATTGTGCATAAATTTTTAAACTAAATCCATCAAGTCTACTCTTGATTTAGTAATGGATCCTTATCAACAGATCAAGTAGTTTGGTAATATATTGCAAAAATCTTCTTTTTTATTTATTGATTGCTTTAGTAGGCTACTAACTTAATAGTATGGCCCATTATTGGTTTGTTGACACCATAGCCAATTAAGATCCTCACTTAGAGTTTGTAACTTGGGTGGCTCTCTAAGGACTCTTCATTAACCATTTTTAGCTTTAAGCTTGCATTAAAATAAAGTTTAAGAGTTAGAGATCCTTAAGCAAGAAAGCCTATGCATTACTAAGTATGATACTTGATTTATCCAACTACTTGGATAAGCTCTTCATCTAATTTTCATGGAAAAAGCCATGGTAGAAAGGTTTATGTAAGGATTGTAGACTTCTACTATGAGAAAATTCATATTGATAAGAAAAACACTTATTAAGAAGTAGTTAATCAAGTATTAAGGTTTGAATTGAGGTTTAAATAAAGAAGAGAGAGAGAAGTACAAAAGGAAAATAGAAAAAAAAGGTCAATTTGAAGGGCTAAACTAAGCACAATTATCTAGAAGGATGCACCCTCAAGCTACCTATAGTCATGGTGAAAGCGGTTCCACTATAAAGCTAACTTTGTATTATGGTTCATGTGATGGGTTTTCGATTAGAAAAGGCTCTAAGGAATAAAAAGGCCAACCTAACTTCTCTTTAGGCTAATAGCAAAATTAGCTTTGGGCTCAAGATAATAAAAGATATAGAGGCCTATGGTGCTCTCAAGGTTGTTCTCACTAGAAAGGTCATTGTAATTACTTTAGCAAGCAATGTTTCGAGTATGAAAAAGTAGGGCATAAAGTCAGTGATTGCCTTAAGAATGTTATGAGCCAAGAAATAAGTCATTTTATGTCTCAAAGTAATGCCCCAAACCCTCCACCTGCTCATCACCTAACAAAACCTCTAACACCCACAAAAGGTGCTAATGTTGCTAGCTAAGAGAAAGAGATAAATGGGAGTTAAGCTTGGTTTACGCATTTACTAGTTAGGAGACCCATGCCTCTAATACTGTGTGATAGGTATCTTATAATTAAGAATTTCTTTGCTAAAATTTTATTAAATCCTAGAGTCATTCATTCTTTTATTTCAAAGATACTTGTTGCTACTTTAGATATACCTATCAAGTTAATGGATGAACCCTTAATTGTAATGAAACTAGTAGAAAAGTCCTTCGTAGCTACATATATATTACAAACTTGCCTTATAAGAATTCATGAGTATGTAATGCCTGTAGACTTAATTTTTCTTGATACAGGTGATTATGATTTGATATTAAGGATGGATTACTTGTCTAAATATCATACAAATCTATTACCGTTTCTATAGAGGGCTAATTATATGGTTAAACCTTTCACTAAATAGTGAAACCAAATTTCAAGTTATCAATAGTTCATTCTATTATCAAAATTGTCATATGTAACTTGAACAAATTATGTAGATAAAATCTATTATAAATGGTCATTAAAATAGTGATAGTGATATCAACAATTTAAAACATTTTAAATGTAGAGTTATCAAGGATAAACACTCCATTTCCTTTCTATATCAGAGTCTTACACATTGTAATACTAAAACTATCTTAATATAAACTTAAAATACCAAAGTACATGTCCTAACTTATAACCTACACATTAATATTAAAAATTTTATGTTTCTAGCTTGGATATAGACATATCACAACTATGAAACTCTTGTTTTTCTATTTATTGGCTCTTTTTTAATCAACATATGCAAAAAAGACAAAGAAAGAAATTCAAATATAAAAGAAAAGATTAACTTTCATTAATTAAGAAAAGGCCAAAGAGTCCAATTAGGATTTATATCCTAAAGAAGATTATATAAAAAGTAAAAGAGAGGAAAAAAAGTGGGTTTAGTCTAATTTTTAAATTATGGAGACTTTTTCAATGTTCATTTCTCTTGCTAAATATTTATCCAATTACTAGAATGAAAATCCATAGTCTATACAATCTAATTGAAATAATCCTTAGTTTAGGAATATTTAAGGAAATGATAATTCAAGGTTCTTAAAGTTCAAGACTATGCCATTTTATGTTTTTATAATCCTACAATGCTCTACGAATAGATATCAAAGCAATCTCCTAATTGGAATTACAATCTCAAGAACTTATAACATTAATTGCTAGCCTTTATGATCTAAAGAAATAATGCTAATTGTTAAATTGTAATCAAAATTGAGTAGCACTCTAATTGAAGTCCTATGCATGAATGGCATGAAAGTTAAAAAAATAACTATATGTTTCAATTATAACGTTACAACATTCATTATGAATTATTTGTTTTACCAATATTATTAATTGTAACCACTTTTTATAGTAAATTTAAGGAAGATAGGACAAATTCATCAGTCATTGATAACTATAATAAGGACTATCATTATATTTAGATGAAATATAACTCCATCAGAAAGGTATTCTTTTTGGTTTTTCTTAAATGCTAGATTTTTGGAGAGTGAAAATAACAAATTATAAGGATATGATGTAAACATGATAAAGAACATAAACAAATTATATGCATTCTTTAACCATACCATTTCTAGTAATTAAGATCTATTTTTCTAAGGATAAATATGATTTCCTCTTGTTTGGCTCCCCTAGCTCTCTATATTGCACATCAAAAAGTAAAACCCATGTAGGTATATTATGGTGAATCAATAACATAAAAAACTAATTTTAAACTTTAGCTTTTATATGACATTTAATATTATAAAAGTATAAAACATTTTAATTTTAACTTGCTAAAAGTTAATTAATATACATCAAGTGAATAGAACCTATTTCTATGTATATTGTCAAGGATAAGTATTGTAGAACATGATTTCTACTAATGGAAGTAGGTTATGTGCACCATATTTTTTTCAATTGTAAAATGTACATAACCTACATTCTTGAGTAAGAGCAAAGCATGCATATTTAGAGAAGTCATTATAAAGTCAATCAACAATTAAGGTGCCACCACCAAAATAATATAAGGAAAAATTTGACTTCATAAAGATATTTAAAAGATCAAACAAAACATAACTCAAGAAAAAAAAGCCTTAAATTAAGAAGAATTTGTTATTGTTATGTCATAAAGTGCATATCCCCTACAACTTTTTTCTTTATATTAAATAATCATAACTTAAACTAACATGATAGTTATTATGATTTAATTATAGAATACCTACCTTTTACTTTATGAAACCTAAAAAAAAATAGAATGCCTATCCTAAAATTTTACATATTAAGAAAAATAGATAAAAAGAAAGAACTTCTAGATATTACCCTTTGATAGACCTTTTGTAACTCAATATTTGTAATTCTTTCACTTATTATAATAAATGAAAACAAAATGTTGGCATATACCTCCAATTAAGTGATGGCACATCATAAAATTCATAACAACAAAAACTTTGGAGCAAAGTATGCTTAGTAATACTGGTTTGAAAAAAACACCTATTAGATTTGAAATAGGTAAAAACTACATATTAAAAAATGCTTAAATTTAAAAAGGAAGATGAATATAAGTTTAAGAATACACCTCTAATTAAAAGTAAAATTTTGTAATTATTTATTTGTTTCTTCATATTATCTTGAGAAATAGCAACTTTGGCTAAACAATTAGTACCAATTTGCAAATCTAAGGATTAAAGTTGAAATAGGATAAGCAATTTTAAATAGTGTGGTTTGGAATAAGGGTTACAAAACTTCTATAACATTCAAACTTCTCTTTAGAACATCAATATTAGCTACTTTATTTACAAAGTAGATCTTAAAAAGCTACTTACGTAGTTAAAAAAAGCCAAATTAGATTTCATAAATTACAAACATAATCCAGAGCTAAAATGCATCATGATTTGGTTCCTTAATTCTTCTTTTAGAATAAAGCAAGAATCTCTATTAGAACAAAAATCAAAATCTTATAAAATAACAATAATAAAATTAAACAATTAACTGTATATATTAATTGATGAGATGATTCAAACATAGTAACAAGAATAAAATAGGGCATACATTAGAGAGTATTTAGTTCTAATTGCAAGACAAACTCAAATAAAGATGAAAGGAAAAAATTATGAACTAAAATATAACCACCATATTATTAACATAAAAACATAAATAGTTGGTTTGAAACCAAATGGAGCCTTTATTATTATATTCTTGAAGTTGTTCTATGCAAATTATGTGAAATTTAACTTTAACAATCAAACCATGGTAACATATTTTATGGATTAGCGGGTGGTGTGTAAGGTAAACTAGGACAAAGTATTAGCTTTTGTAGTGGCAAGTACAATTATGAGCAAGTTAGAAATCATAAAAGTTAGCATCCTAGGTCAAAACCTTAGCATCTAATTAACAAACAAGCTCTTAAGGCACATAACAAATGAATAAACCTTTAGTAGATAAAACAAGGTCATTGACATTAGGATTATGCAAAAACCAATAAAATCCCTTTGAGCAATGTTTTTTACTAAGTGTATGGTGTAAGGTGTGTAGGTCATTATCTCTATACTAGGTAAGGTGTGTCATCTGTATACTTTATTATGCCAATCTAAGATACAATTATAAATGGGATCTTAGTTGAAAGTTGGATCAAAAAATTTTTTTTAATATTAATGATAGAGTTACTTTATACTAATAGTTAATACTCCATCATTTCTCATTTACATTGTCATTAATCCTAAATTGTGGCTATTCTGTTGTTACATGTTGATTTTAAAGTTCTTAATAATGCATTGTCTAATGAAAGTGGCATCTATGCAAGAAGAATATAAAGTTAGTGGAGGTAAAGTTCTACTTGATAATGAAAATAAGATCATGATAGGTGGCTAGCAACTCATGGGAAACAAGGATATTTTTCTAAAAGCCCTAATTTAATGTACTAAAGAAGGATGTTATAATGATTACATATATGTATGGTCACATTTAAAGATTAATTTGCATGTATATGAATTTGCTTTTTCTACATTGATAATTTTGTCATACCTAAATTTGTTAGAATATAATACTTTAAGCTGCAAAGTTTGTTAGAATATAATGCTTTTATATTACAAAATTATTAGTTAAATTTCTATCATTTTAAATATAAAATACTTCAAATTCATCCAATCAAAACTAGCACTTTTAGTACTATAGTGTCACTTGATGAACGTATATTAAGTGACTTGTGACTTTTTATTATTACTAAAAGAAAAAAAAGAAACTTTGTTCCATCAAATTAATATTTTAGACATATATATGTAATTATTTCTTATTTAAAACATAAATTTTATAATTATCTTTTATACATAAAGATCATATAAGACCCTTGCAAAGTTGCTAAAAAATGTTCAGTTGGCTTTGTATGATGAAAAGAAAGCCATTAAACCAACTTTGATGTTCAAGGTTGTCATTACTAGTGATCTATTTTCAATAGGTATAATGGAAAATAGAAAAGCAAGATTATGATTCTTACCATTAATACTTAAGGTTATAAAATATATAGTGAAATTAATATAGAATATCATGCAAATACCAATTAAAGTTTGGTCCATATTGATTTATTTTCAATGATGATGTTGAAAATTAAAGTCTATTAAAGCTAAGAAAACTAATGAAAATGTTATAATTACAACTTAAATAAGAAAAGCATTATATAGAATATACATGCACTCTTTAAAATTATATCAATGAACACTTTCTTTTCTAGCCAAGGTTCACATTGAGAATTACTAAATGTACTATTGTTACATATTACTTTCTCAATGTGAACCATTGCTAGAGGTAAAAATTAGTAAATTTTAACTTCTCCAATACTAAGGATATAAATTTTAGTGTGATAGTAAAAAATAAGTGAACAATAAAGAAGAATTATAAATATACCTTGGAATAATGGCAAAATAAGGATTTGAAGGTCATTAAGAATAATTATTTATATAATATATATAAAAGGTATATCACAAAATAATACATTATTAATATATGAAATGAGAGTTGTATGCAATAGTTACAATAAAGAATATATTCTTTTCTATTAATGAAATAATATATCCTAAAATATTAAAAAATTAGCATATTAAAAAGTGATTTTAAAAAGTATGCATGAAAAATGTGAATCTTATCCATTTTTTATGAGATATGCAATGAAATATATAGAATTTATAAAAATAAACAATTCATCATTAAAGTGGGATATCAATTATTTTGATTTTTTATGGCAATTCCAACAGGTCTAGGCCTAAAAGAAAAGAAAGTAAAAACAAACAAAAACAACAAAAAAGAGAAACCTACATTTGTCTCACTTTGACTCTCTAGTCATAGGGACCTTTATCAAATTAGCAAGAAGTAATGTAGTTAACTCTGGAGGAGATTGAAGAATAAGCCTAGTTCAAGCAGGAAGATTAATCCTTTAATTAGTGAGCCAATCTACACATCTATTTCTCTCTTTGTATGTACAACAAATCTGGATATTCTAGTCCTTTTTTAGTAAGTTCCAAATTGCTCTATGAAGGATAAGATCTATCCTAATGTCATTGGTTCTATTGTGTAGACATTAATTACTGCCATAGAATCACATTCAATATTAGTATTACAGAGATTAAGATTCCAAGCTAGTTTTAGATTTTCAATAACTGCCCATAATTTTGCTTTTGTAGCACTACAAATGCCCAAATTACAAGCAAAACCTTGTATGCATTCATCATGAATTATCCAAAGCAATCCTCCATAACCAACCTTCAATGACAAGGATTTTGATGCTTCATTAATATTTAATTTGACCTAAAAATTAGGAAGAGGCTTTTAAAAAATTTAGATTATCCGATATTAGCTCATTACACTATTAGTATTGTTATATTACACATTGTTAATTTTTGTTGATACCTTTTAATTTCTTGAGTTGCATTAAAAGCCATATGGAAATCTTCCCAAAAAATTACTTTGCTTCTTTATTCTAATAAATTACTTATTGCAACTCCTCAAATTGAGTCCTGACAACCATTACCATCCTTACCTAAATTCATGAGAAGATTGGATACAAACTAACTATTCTTATCCCATAAGAAGAAACTAATCATCCATTTCTAATATAACAAAGATTTCCATACATTAGAAGCCATTTAACAATCCCTCAAGACATGCAATATTGCCTTTAGTTGCCCATCATGCATACTATTGAATGGAAAAATATTTTGCCACTTACTCTTGATCACATTTGTAAGTAGTATTTACCAGCATGCTTTCCATATAAAATACCAAATGTACTTTGATCCTTTCTATTGCCATATCAGATGTCAATGTAGTTGTGCATCATTTAATTCTATTATTCTAATGAAACATATGTAGTCTGAATGCTAAAATGACATGAGTTATGATTCACAACAAAACATCTTCCCTAGCATTTAAATTAAGCAACTTTATAACTTTCCTCAAATAAATTGCTTGATTAGGAAAACTTCTATTACAAGTTTCCTAATCCCAATTGCCATTCAAAGAAACCATTTGACATACTTTGGCTATATTAAAGTTAAGTGGAAGATTAATAAGAACAAAATCAATAGGAATATGCTTGTTTCCTAATCAATTGTCTTCCTAGAAGTTAATTGATGCACCATTGTCAGTAGCTTAATGATGATTTCTTAAATAGTAAGCGTGTAATCAAGTAATAGTCTTCAAAAAATGAAAATCTAAATCTTTACTTACTATTTGTCTCCTAAAGTCATAGCCTTTACCATACTTAGTTATAAGAACTTGACTTTTGATATTGATGTGTCCTATGCAAAGGTTTGCATTCCATTTTAACAAGTGCATATCATTCATGGAACTTAATTTTTCAAACCTCATGACCTCCACAATTTTTTGGCTCACAAACATTCCTCCAAGATACAAAATGGTACTATGAACTTTTGGTTCATAGCTCCACAAAACTGTTTAGTGTTCAATCTTCAAACATATTGCTTTTAGCAATTTCTCTACTTGCATTATTTAAGTTGGTAAGGTAAAAAGAATATATAAGATTAAAGTAGGTCTACCTACCATGGAGAGACTAGATCTTTTCCAACTTTTTAACCTTTTAGCAATTTATATACTTGCATTATATAAGTTGGTAAGGTAAGAAGAATAGATGAGATTAGAGTAGCTTCACCTACCATGAAAAGACTAGACCTTTTCCAACTTTTCAGCCTTTTTATACATTAGATATGATTTCATTATAGATAAGATGACTAGGGCCTCCATACCTTATTTTGACTCTAAGAAACTTCCCTATATCATGATTTTTGAGAAAGTAACTACAATCTAAAATTCCTTGTATCACTTCATCAAATAAAGTACTTAGCTTTTTTTTATAATAAATAAGTTAGTTTAGTTTATAATTTATTGATATGGACAATAAGTTATAAACTAATATTTAGAAGTATTTTACCAATTTATCAAAAAAATAAAATTTGACTTAATAAATTATTTCAAGTAATTTAAAGCTTATAAGCTGATAACTTTTTAAAATTTATCCTTTTTTATTAATTTATAATGCATACTCTTAATAAATAATTATGTTCTTATTTTAAATAACAAATAGATAAAAATTAATTAAATAAGTAAATAAATAAATATGTAAAGTCACAAAATAAAATTAATTATATTTTAAATAATTATATTTCTATTATAAATAATAATTAAGTAAAATTATGTAAATAAATAAATATATAAGTTTATAAAATATAGTTAACTAAATTTTATGTAACTATATTTTTACGTTAAACATCTTGATTGGGTTAATATAATTTATTTTTTAACTAAATATAAATTAATTTGATTCATGTATCATTATATCAATATATTTTTATGTTATTTTGTATTTTAGTTAATTCAATAACTAGTTTTATGAAATATTTCTTATACAATTAGATAACTTATTAGTTACTTGTATGGAACAAAGTCAAAATATACCTAATCCTAAATGCTTCTTTAATTAGGACTCCCTAAGAAAAATAAAATAAACAAAATTTTATTGTTTTTCCCCTCAAAATAATTTACTATTTTCAATTTATATGTATTCGTAAATGATAATTATTTTAATAATTTATTGATTTAAATAAGATAATAAGATATAAATTTACAATTGAGTTAATCCTAAAATTTAAACCTATATTTAAAACAAATATATGAATAATAAAGATACTAAATGAGTATTTATACATGAGTTTATCCTTGCCTAGGATTAATGGTGATAATTCCTAATATGACATAATAACAATACGTTTATATAAGTTTGAATTGACACATTAATCTATTAAGAATTTATATTAAAACTTTTAAAATATTATTAGAAAAATAATTAATAATTAAATTATACATAAATATATATAATAAAATACAAAATTTTTGTTTTAAGAAAATAATAGTAAAAATTTCAAATAATATTTTAATAACAATTAAAAATATTTTTACAAAAAATAATAAATAATTTTATTAATTAAAAATTATTGAATAAATTAAATACATAATTTATTTTAATATATTTAATAAATAAATTGATCCCACATCACGAATTATCGCTAGAATGATCATAGCAGTCGGAGGTACTTGGGAATAGTGCCTTGCCCACCAATTTCGCTTCCATAACAATCAGTTCATTCTACGGTGACCAAATATTCACCAACTTACAGGAAAAATATTTGAAATAACTGTCAACGTAATATTCGAAATCACTGTTCCCAATTAGGCATAACAGTAGTCCCATCGCATGGACCTAAAAACCATGTATATGACGATGAACGTTTACAGCTCGGATACTCCCTAGATGTTCATCGTCGCAAACTCGAATACAATGTGCGTCATTTCTTAATTTATTACTTTGGACTTTCTACGTTATTTATAATTCCAGAAGTCTAATATATACGCTTGGAAATTTATAACCCATTTAATTACGAATTTTAATGTTGTTTAAAGTCTTTGATCACCAAACTTGAAAGGAAATGCGACAAATTTATTTGACTTTTCTTTTCCTATCACTCGCTAATTAATTATTTTTAATTAAATTAAAATTTAAAGATACGAGGTAAAATACCTGGTGATCAATTATATGTAACTACGTTAGTTTATTTTGATTGTGACATCTTACATGTGTTGTTCTTCTTTTAACAAATTATTTACGTTAATTTATTCCTTGTTTCGCATAGTTATAAACAAAATTTTATCTTATTTCTAAATAAATTTTTAAAAGGATGTTTGACTTTAATAAAAGAAGCTTTATTTTATTTTATTTTATCATTTATTAAATTTAATTAAGATTTCACTAGAATTTATTTCATTTGATCAAAAATATATATTATATAAAAAACTTATCATTTTATAATATTATATTTACTATAATATCATTAAAATATACTTTTTAACTGAATTTTATATATTTTCTGTACATTTCAAATAAAAATATTAGTAAAATAATTAAAATTATTATTTTTGATAAAATTTTTATTATTTATAAATAAATTGAAATCATCTGTATTAAAATGAAATGAAATTAAATCTAAAGAATTGTGATGTGAAATACTTTTAAGTAAACAAAAATAGTTTAGTATGATTTGTACGCTGATAGAATAAAAGGGGGAATAATTAAGGAAGGTTGCATGAATCCGATCGAAAATATGGTTGGATAATGCATTGTTAAACAGAATAGAAGAGGGTCAATGAAAAAAGCAAAGATTATAATATATTTAACTCGTGATTTGTGCGTAAGTTCTAGAGCCTTGTCTTTCATAATGTTTAACTCGTGACCCTATTACTCTTACTAATTTGTAACCTCAATTTTAAATCGTGAAAAATTATCACTATTACTACTACAGTAAAATAATAATATACTTATATTTTTATATTATATATTATTCGTGATATTCTCTACCTTTTATGATGATAAATATTATTTTTATAATTTACCATATATTAATTTATTATTTCTTAATTAATATTACATTGTAGTAAGTCACACTGATCTAACTAATTTTTTCTTAATAAATATTGTATTGTAACAAGTCGTATTCATATAACAAACTCATATAACAATAGAAGGGATTGGATTTCTCATTTATATATAATAATTTATATTAAATTAAGAAAAAAATTCTCTCACTTATTTCTTTGATTTATTAAATTTTTTTAATTTTCGTATATTTTTTTCTAGAATAATCTCTATAATTTCTTTCCTTTATTTATTACATTTTCATAATCTCTTTAATATTTATGTTTGATTTGCATTAATAATTCTAATTAAATTAAAAGCTAAGAATTTTAGTTGATAAATTGAATTATACTCAAAATTAATAATTATTAAAAAAATTAGTTAATTAAACTATGTAAATGGTCAAGTCAAAATATTTTTTGTTTTTAGATAAATTAGTAATTTATATTTATTAATTAATAATTGAGTCATATTTTTTTAACAAAATATTTAAAATTTATTAGTTTTAAATTTTAATTATTTTAAAGTAATTATTTGATACTTAATATAAATAAAGTATTTGTATGAAAATTTTTCTAAGTATTTACTCTCCCATTTATTTTTATTTGTCATTATGTAAGTGCATAAGAGTTAAAGAGAGCAATATTAACAGTAATTTTAGGAGGAGAAAATAATTTTAATTTGTAAATTTATTTTTTGCTAAAAATTAATAATCAATATGTAAAGTGATTAAATATTTATTAGGATATTAAGAATAAAATTGAAAAAAGTAAATAATTTCATTTTTGATTTCCTAAAGATATAGTGGTGTTTGGTAAATAACTTTTAATAAGCTATTAGTTGATTTGAGTGTCTTGAACTATTTGACTAAGTTAATTAATTGATGTAAGTATTTGGTAGTGGCAAATATTTATTTTAGTCAACTTATTAATCCTCAAAAAACTATTTTGAAAAAAGCAAAAATAGTAACTTTTTAAAATAACTAATTTGTATGTAGTATAAAAAGATATTTTTACTCATCATTAATTTTTTTTTACATTTTCATCCTTGATAAATAAAAAATACCAAATTTTATTTATTTATTTCTTGAAAGATATTATATATAATAAATTATAATTATTTATTTTTAATAAAAACTAAATAAGTATAATAAATTATATTAAAATATTTACATAATAATTAAAAAATTGGATGAATTTAATCATATTTTTTCTATTGAATTGTATTAAAAAGAAAATAATATATGTTTTATTTCATAAAAATAATAGAAAATGTATTAAAAATTAATCTTTTGTTAAATGATATCTTTTGAATTAAAGAACAATATATATTAAATAAAGAATAATATATATTAAATAAAAAAGAAACACGGTATGATATTACTAATGAAAGATATATTTTTATATCCGTAATTCATCAATATTTTTAATGATAAATATATAAATTTTAAATCTAATATGAAAAATAGTTATAAAATGAATTTTATTGGTTATGATATTTATTAAAATATTACAAGTATTTCTTAGTTAGAAAATTATAATTGTCCATTTTTAAAAAAATAAAACAAGGATATATTTTTTTAAAAAATTTAAATGATATATTTTTTTAAAAAAATTAATATAGTATATAATATATATTATAATATGAAATATTATTCAAGTTAAAAATATTTAAATAAATTAAAAAAATGTATACATGTCCTTATATTTTTTTTACATACAAATAGTTAAAAATAAATAACTAACTTTACCATACAACTTTATATAAACAACTAATGCTATCATATGATAAAATCAATTTATACAATTACTTATCAATTAACATCTAATTCAATTGACTAATAGTTAATATAATTACTTAATTGCTAAACAAACTCATAGATAAATAATAGAAAAGAAACTTATCTAAAATAAAAATAAATAAAATAGAGTGGAAGAAGTCATGCATGAGTTAGAATTAATTTTTGATAAAATTTTAATTTCATAAATAACAATATAATTTTTAAATCTATAAAATCTATAATTTAAAATTGAAGTAATTTTTAAGAAAAACCTATATTTAATCAAATTTAATTATATATCTATTGTTATTTCAAGAGAGTAATAAGTAAAAAATGACTAAAAGTATTAATTTATAATAATGAATGTGATAATTCAAACTTCATTATTGATATAGTATTTAAAGAAGTATATTGAATTTTATAATTTCATATAAGTGTAACATCAACTCTTATTCCTCAAATATTTCCTCTTCTTCAAAGATATAGTTAAAAAGATATATTTATAATAAGTGGATTAATAATATTTTTAAATTAATTTATATATAATATATCTTAATTAATTAATAAAAATATTTACAACTATGTTAATTCATAATAAAATGACTAATAATTCTAATATCATAACTAATATTATATACAATGAAACATTTCAAAACTTATGAACTATTTAATGTAAATATAATTTTATATTTTTCTTTTTAAGGAATACCTAATAGTACATTGTTGACAATATAAAATTATCAATTGATGCATTTATTATAAAATTAACTTTTAAGTAAAATTGCAATCCATGTATCACATGGGTTATAATCTAGTAGGGGTGTGTGTGTCTATAAATATACATATATATATATACACCCAGACCATGTGACATGATTTTTGTTCCTCTAACTACGGAATTTTTCATATTAAAAATTGTTATACCTTAATTTATTTTCTTACTACTTTAATTATATTCAATAATTACTTTAATTATATTCAATAATAAATAATAATAATAATAAATAACAATATAGATTTTTAAATGACGATGATGATGATGATAAAATTATATATAAGGATATTTATAGTCATATTAATAGTAATCACAAAATAATAATACTAACAATAATTAATTTTAATTAACTAATATGTAAAATTAGTAATAAAGACACAAGTAATGTAATGATGATGATGATGATATACAATAGATTGTAAAATTCACTTGAAACTTGACAAAAATCATTTGAAATTGAAATTGGGATTAGTATCATAGTAATCCAATTTGGAGAAAAAGTAATCCAACTTGAAATTGCCCTGATATGCACTTTTGGCTTTTTAAATTAGTCTAACAAGAATAAGTTACCTCATTTTGATACATCTAGTTGCAACTCTCAAGATTATTATATTACAAAGAGATATCCCTAAATTGTTTATAAGTGACATTGTACATAAATATGTCTTGTTGCACGTAAAACTTCTGTTTCTATCTTTCTAATGTAATAGAAATAATAAAAAGAAATTAAATCTGAAGGTAAAAAAAAAAAGGAATAAAAAGAGGGTATTTGATAAATATTTTTTTAATTAATTTTTAACTAATTTGGATTATTTTTATCTGATTAGCCAATTTAATTAATTATTTAAAAGTATTTGATAAATAATTTATTTGATGAGATATCAGCTATATGAAAAAACGGAAAACTAACATTTTCGAATAGTAAATTCACAAGAGGCTTGTAAAATGAAAAGGCTGCACTTAAGTTATATGGTTAATATCAACTCCAAAGTCTAACCTTGTTAACAAGTGGAATCTTTTAAATAATTACTTGTTTCTTGAAAGAAAATTAAATACATATAATAAATTTTAATTATGTATCTTAGGTGCATGATATTAACTGATCATTTGTCTCTTTTCTCTTACTATCAAATCCAGGAAAAGATGATAATTATTTATTATTTTAAAATTTCAATAAATATAATAATTTATCTTTACATTAAAATTTTAATAAATAATAATTTACAATGACTTATCATTTAAAAGAAAATTTAATTTGATAAATAATATATAAAATTTAAAATATCACTAAAGTGAAAGAATATTCAAATAAATTATATGTAAAATAAAATTATGCTCTTAAATATCATTTTGTATATAAATACCTAATTTTATTAAATATTTTTATTCAAACAATTAGTGTCATATTTAGTTAAATCATCTAATATAATAAGCTAATTGCTAATATAATTAATTGTCAAATAGACTTATATTATGAATTATGCGTGCTCCTTTTCAAAATAAAAATCATAAATCTTGCCTAACTTTGTAAAATTTATAAGCATTAAAATTTTATATAGCTTTTCAATTTATAAAACATTGAAAATAATAAGAATTGATATTTAACTTTTATTTATTTATTTAGTGAAATAAAATCCCGTAATATAATTGAATCATAAAAAAGCAAGCATGCCTTCAAGAGAGAACAAATCCGTGCAAAATATTGATGAATAACTGTTCGAACTGCATGGATTTGGAACATAAAAAATGAGGAAGCTCGATATTGCAATTCGAGCAAGCCAAATGGATGTTCCCTAACGGCCCCGGCCGGCTTCATCCTATTTATTCCTTTGTTCTCCTCCTAGCACTCTCTTCCTGCATCCAAACATAATTATATTACTTGATTGCACAACTCAACTCTATCACCTAGACTTTGTTGATCAAAATGTTGGAAACTGTTTCTTGGTTTGACATATATATAATTAGATTAGACAAGTAATTGTATATTTATACATGGTATTATAAAATGGAAAGATCTGTTTTTATCCTATGACAAAGTTAACACAGTGGAGAGTTTTTTTTAATTTTTTTTTTGGAAAAATTCGTCCCTTTCATTGTATATAAGGATTGATCCTTAAATTTTGTGTGTATATATATATATATATATATATGTAATAATTTAATCAGTCTTATTATTAAAAAAGGTAAAAGGCCAACACTTAATTTATTATAAGGTCAACTCATCTTCTAAAGGATAAGAGGGAAGAAGAAATAACCATTTATAATTCGAGTAAAAATAAAAAGGCCTAGCATGCATATATTAGATCAAAGCAACATCAAGTCTCTTGTTCGCTTCTCTAAGTGCCAGAAGTCTAGTTAGTAATCAACACATTCGAAAATTATAGGTCAAGACTTGAAAACACCAATCCCCAGTATAACCGTACAACCAACCTGGGAGTCGTTAGCACTTAAAATAGTCAATTTTCAGCCGTCATCCTTGTTCTATCATCCTTTACGGCGTCCTTCACGGCGTGCGGAAGAATATTCCTCTATCATCCATCATCTTGTTCGTGGCAATTTAAAGCCAATGACACCCTGCCATGCCAATCGCAAACCCATTGTCTAGTTCTAATCACCCGTATAAGAAATGAGCAATTTACATTTTCTTCTAGCTCCTTTGCTCCTTCATATTCTCTTTCCCGCAGAAGCTGCCGCTGGCCAATGGAATCTGCTGCAGAACAACATAGGCATTGCGGCCATGCACATGCAGCTACTTCACAATGACCGCGTCGTCATTTTCGACCGCACCGACTTTGGCTTATCCAACATAAGCTTGCCTGCTGGCAGATGCCGCGACGACCCAGAAGAACTGGTTGTCAAGCACGACTGCACTGCTCATTCTGTCGAGTACGATGTCGCATCCAATAGCATCCGGGCCTTATTCGTGCAGACCGACGTCTGGTGTTCTTCAGGTTCGGTTGCACCCGACGGCCGTCTCATCCAGACTGGTGGGTACAACGACGGGGCTCGTACCGTCAGGATTTTCAATCCATGCCCCACCTGTGACTGGCAAGAAATTGATTCGGCTCTGGCAGTAAGAAGATGGTATGCAACCAATCATATTCTGCCAGATGGACGCCAAATAATTATCGGCGGCACGAAAGAATTCAGCTATGAGTTTTATCCCAAAACAGATGCGACCAGGACCGCATTCAGTCTACCATTTCTGGCACAGACCAACGATCCTGGCGCTGAGAACAACCTGTACCCATTTGTTCTTCTAAACGTGGACGGCAATTTATTCATCTTCGCCAACAATCGATCAATCTTGTTCGACTACATTAACAACAAGGTGGTGAGGACATATCCACAAATACCAGGCGGAGATCCCAGGTGTTACCCCAGTTCAGGTTCTGCCGTTTTGCTGCCAGTGAAGAATTTACAAGCCCAGTCTCTCCAAGCAGAGGTTTTGATCTGTGGTGGAGCTCCGAGGGGTTCATATCAGCAGGCAAACCAACGAAATTTCCTCGGGGCCTTGAACACTTGTGCTCGGATCAAAATTACGGATCCTAATCCACAGTGGGTCACGGAGACAATGCCCGGGGGTAGAGTCATGAACGACATGGTAATGCTACCAAACGGCAACGTTTTGATCATCAACGGAGCAGCTCTGGGAACTGCTGGGTGGGATCTAGGACGGAACCCAGTGTTGACCCCATTTTTATACAAGCCTGATGCCCCAGTCGGATCTCGGTTCGAAGTGCAAAACTCATCCAGCATTCCTAGGATGTATCACTCGACAGCCGTTCTGCTTCGTGATGGTCGGGTGCTCGTTGCTGGTAGCAATCCTCATAAATTCTACAATTTCACGAATGTGTTGTTTCCGACAGAACTGAGATTGGAAGCTTTTTCCCCGTCGTATTTGGAGAGTGGGTTTTCAAATGTGCGTCCGAAGATTGTATCTCCTCTTTCTCAAACTAAGATAAAGTACAATCAGACACTGGGGATACAGTTCCAAGTGACAGGAACATTAGCGCAAAGCGCAGTATCGGTGACGATGTTGTTGCCGCCTTTTAGCTCGCACTCTTTCTCGCAGAATCAGAGGATGCTAGTGCTGGGAACGAACTTGAAGGTGACGAACGCAGGCAAATCATCGTACCAAGTTGTGGTGAGCACACCCGGATCAGCTATTCTTGCCCCACCCGGTTTCTATCTTTTATTCGTGGTTCATCAGGACATCCCCAGCGAGGGCATTTGGGTCCAGATACAGTGATTATTTATTGCTGTACAGTGTAAATGTAAAGTATTGCACAAACTTATGACAGGGACGGGACAGTGCAACTGGCTTCTTACTGCTCTCGATGATATTGGGTATTGCCCATTTCATTAATGCAAAATAAATGTTAATAAATAAATAAATAAATAAAATGCAATTTAAGTATAGATCCCATTTTAATATTATTCTCAAAATTAATCTATTTATTTTAGACTGATATAGAAAATAGTTAGAACCCTAGTTGTCTGGTTACTAAAATCCAAAAGAAATTTGGACCCGTTGCTAATAATTTGCATAAAGGAGAGGATTATTTGTCTTTATACAAAAAGAGTGAGAAAACTAATTTCAACGTGTGAATTTATTAGTGGGCTTATTCTATTATTGAATAAAATTAAATATGTGTATGAATTGATTTTGTTAATGTATTATAAATTATTAAATTAAATATTTTTATTTAAAAATATATAAAATTTAAATTCAATACATGAAATAACACACCTTACCGGCGTTGCATGCTATGTTTAATTGAATAATGATTGCTAACGTGAGCACCTTACACTGCAAATAGCCAAATACAACCAGTATATTTGTAAGATGACTCTAGCTGAAAGAGCAATATATGAAAAGATTTAATAATATTTCTTATATATATTATGACAAAGTTATCTCATAGAACGTTACGAGATATGTGTGTGTGTGTGTGTGTGTGTGTTTGTGTGGCAGGAATGTTACGAGAGGACCAAGTACAACTGCGAATTGGTGATGGTCCGACTCAAATTACTACTATCTCCGTTACTTTTTAATTATTGTATATTTATTTAGATTATAGGAGTAATATATAAAAGAAAATAATAAATATATTTTTATTTTTTAAAATAATGATAAATAAAAATATTTTTTTTATTAAATTGACACTTAAAAAAATGGATGGAGTATTAATTTTTCATTTCGCTGCCTTCTGTTTAAATCAAGTCTTATATTTTATTCATGCATTATCATTATCAATATGCAATAAATGAAGCTTTCCCCGTTCAAGCAATCACAAGGGTGCAAATGCTGATTACTGCACTTTTGTTTCTATTTCTTCCAAATTTTCACGCCACTAAATTAAGGAAAAACATACACTTTACCTGTTTATAGTATAGTCAAAAACATTACAAGAAAACCATGGAATCGTGATTTCACGTCATCACGTAATTCATTTACAAAAACGAAAACATATATTAGACTTTACACGTTTTTCAAAATTGAAGTCCCTTTCACATGAAATCCTTATTGAAATGATTTCCGTCTAACGTTACAAATGATTACAAGTAGACCAAAAAGAAAGGAAACAAACTCAAAAATTATTTTTAAATCGGAAAAAAATTAAAATTTGAGAGTGATTGATATTATAAATAACAAATATTTTATTTAATTATAAAATTAATGTTTAAAAGTTTAAAAATATTTAAAAATTAATTTTTATTTTTATTTTTAAATTATATATTTAAAAAATAATTTTTAAAAATAAAAAATAAATTCTTTTATTTTTAAAAATAAAAAATAAAAAATTATTTTTAAAAACAAAAAATAAACAGACTCAAAATTTCCTTTTCAAAGTATTCATAAGGAAACAAAATGAATCAACATAGAAATTTTAACAGCAAAAGTTACCATCCAGGTTTGGAATCTGATTTCGAGTAAGACGAAAAATCGAGATTTCTGTGAGTCCGTTGTTTACTAAAACGTGATATCACATAAAACCGTTTTAACGTGACTTCACGGAATTCCTTTTTCCTTTTTCTTTTTTCATGAAGGAAAAAATGATTAAGTTTAATATTATATATAAATCAAATCAAATAAAACATACAATTTAACTTCTGATTTCGCAGGTGGCTCTAATACTATTGTTAGATTTTAAATTTGAAAATCCACGAAAAACACCTATAATGGGAGACTCACATCTTATATTCATATTAATTAAATTAATATTTAGAGGTGGTTATTCTGATAACCACCTCCCCCCATTTTGAATGTAGGATAAAACTGCAAGAGCAGTTACTGAGCCATGATGTAGAGAAAGGGATAAAATTGCAGAGCAATTACTGAGCCATTATGTAGAAAAGAGAAAACTGTTGAGGAGGTTGAGAACATTCAATCTGAAAAGTAATTGTTTAGTTTTTTCCCCCCCCTCTCTCTCTATTCTTTGTACGAATATAATTTGGGTGTTGGGTGAAATCATCGTAAAAACAACAAGGAGTTCGGTGTGATTCTTGTTCACGATGTCAATCAAAGCATCAACATGAAAATCAATATTATTTCCAAATCAAGTAATTCCATATTAAATTCTTCTTATAAATTTTATTCTAACATTGGTATCAAAGTCAGGTTATTGAAATTAATGTCTGTGTTTTCCCATACATGTGCTGCATTGTATGAGATGCTTTGAGTTAATTGATATGTATGAGATGTTCTGATGATTAATTTTGGCCTACAAAGCATGTTTATTAATTTTAATTCATTTGATGAAATGATTTGGCCATTGATATGAATTTTTGTTTTTGGTTGTATAATTCTATTATATTTGGAATGATACTGTTAGGATTGAATTTAATAGTAACGAATGCACATAAAACTTTCATAAAATATCGCTGAACATTAGAGAACAACTAGAACACATATATTGTCATAAAATTCGTAATTTTTCAAATACTGGGTCCCCTGAAAAATTAATTTTTTAGGCCATAAAATTACCCTAGAATGATAGAGGATAAAATTTTGAGTCCGTAGGCTTTTGAATCACTCAAATCGGACCTCCGGATCAAAAGTTATGGCCATTTAAAGTTTCTGGGTCAACTAGGTCCACGAACCGGATCGGGTCAACTCGGTCTGACCCATTGGAGGTTGAAGACGACGTAAACGACATGTCTTTTGGACCTTTGGTAAACGACATATCGTTTTGACCAAAATGGGTCAACCTGAATGCACAAAATGACATGTCGTTTTTGCAAAATAAGTAAACGACACGTCGTTTCAATAATACTAAAAAAAAACTCTCTCTCCTCACTCTCGGAAATAGCGTGTAGGGCCCACCACCACCTCATTTTGCCACGTGTCACACACTAATGCATAGAGGACAAAAAATTACACATTCTGGCATTTTCCGGTGGCCAGAATCATCGCGCAAGGCAGAGCGTGGATTGCACGCGCAATTGCTACGCGTGTTTCTAGAATTTTTTCTAATTCTGGTTGTTTTTTCCACGCGTGTTGGTGCGTGTGGTGGTATTTTTTACCGCCGTTTGTTTCTAAAATTTTAAAAAAATGAGTTCTATGCAATGATATTTTTTCTGGAATTTTTGGAATTTTTTATGACACTGTTTGTGTTGAAAAAAGTGGTAAATTGACATTTTTTTACTAAAAATTTATTTTTCAGTCATGGAACAATGGTTCTTGGAAGAATATGACCCGTATGGGTTTGTGGAGAACTATATTGAGGAACTGAGAGAATCTGATTGGGTGGATATACCAAGTGACCTTAGAAACATGCTTCACCAACTGTACGAAAGAACCTCCGATACCTTGCATCCTATTAGTGCTTATTTGGGAGAAGTAAGAAACTTGAAAATAGACCTCAAATGAAGAAGAAAAGTGTTTCCAAATTACCTTTGGATTCGTTACATGTTGGCCGAGATTCCAAATGACAATTTTGGGAAACCAATTAAGAAAACCATTTGGTTATGCAAGGACAACAAAATTGGAGTCACAAGACGCATGAATCTTGAAAAATGCATGGAAGAATTGAGATTGCAAGAACTCCAACAATTCAAAAACAATTGGAGTAGGATAATCCTTCTTTCACAATTCCCAAACATGAAAAGTGCACGACGAGTTGGTCACAGCACTCTAGAAAGGGGATTACATCTCAAAGGTCCACTCAAAGGCATGAACTCACACTTTTTTGGACTAGCACACTCCAGAACTCCACCCAAACTTTTTGGCCAATTTGAAGAAATGAAGAACCTAAGTTCTGAGTAGGAAGCTTCTCTAAAAACTTTAAGAATTAGTACTTAATTTGTAATTTTTTTTGGTTTGGTAGCAAAGCTCTTTTATTGTTTGAATTAGCCTCCTGAACTTATTTTTGTTATGTTTGAACTTAGTTATCAATCTATACATGTTTATTATCTTCATTTCAAATGTGCATATCTTATGAAATTCTATATTTGAGTGGGAGCTCTTAGATTGCGTTGTCCTGAGAGTAATATAACATTTACATGAGTACAATCTCGTTAGGAAATAATGATAATATTTAGACACACATGTGATAGGGGTATGACAAACATAAACTCCTGACCATGAACTAAGTAGTATCATCATTGTCCTATACGAGAATCATGTAAACAAAAAATATTGTATACTCATAGGAAATGTTCATGAATTGTAATTCAACAAAATGGCTAGCAAGAGTATAATTACTGAGTTGAACAAGGGTGATAAGTTAAATGGGGATAGCTGGGACATTTGGCATCAAAAAATTTCTTACATTTTAAAAGAGCAAGACGCTCTAGAAACCCTGAACCATGTCATGATTGAACCTGAACAAGGGAACTCTGCTCAGCATAGGAGAGATGCTGAAGCTTATATTGTTTGGAAAAAGAAGAACAATATTGCCCATATCACACTCTTGAGTGCAATGACGGATGACCTCATGTGTGAATACGAAAAACACCCAACTGCTTAGGGAATGTGGATAGCCTTAAAAGAGAAATTTAGTGGTACTTCAGCCTCCAAATTAAGAAGACTCATAATTAAGTTTGACACTTATAAACTTCGGCCTAATATGCCGATGAAACAACATTTGAGAGATATGTCAAACATGATTTATGAACTGAAAACAGCGGGGCATGCACTTTCTGATGAGCAGCAAGTGCAAGCAGTGATAAGATCACTCCCTGCTAGTTAGGAACACATGAAGGTAAATTTGACTCACAATGAGAGCATTGTTACATTTGATGATGTGGCGTGACATCTGGAACTTGAGGATGAACGTTTGGAGGCTTATCGATCCTCTGGACAAGCCTGTATAATAGAGGGCTCAGGATCCTCACATTCTAAACCTAAATATAAGAAAGACAAGAAGTTCCAGAAAAGAAAAACTAGACCCTATTCCAAGGGCAAGAAAACCTTCAAAAAAAAGAAGGGAAGAAATGGCTCAAAGAGCTTTGATCTAAAGAAGATCAAGTGTTATGCATGCCAAAGAATGGGTCATTTTGCTCGAGATTGCACTCAGCAAAATGAGCAGAACAAGGTATTTCTAGATACTGAAAATTTACATTTTTCACATGTTTCCAATATTATTTTTCTAATTGAATCTCATCCATTGTGGATTTTGGATTCAAGCGCCACAGACCACGTGAGTAAGGATAGAGGATCCTATGTGGATTACCGTTGATTATCAAGTCATAGCAGGTGGCTATACATTAGAAATAATGAAAAGATTGAGGTCAAAGGAATTGGGACATGCAAATTGGATTTGCGTGGAGGAAAGACCTTAATTTTACATGATGTATTGTATGCACTTGATATTCGACGAAATTTAATTTCTATTAGTTCCCTACTTCAATATAGTTTTTCGATCAATTTTCATGACAATATTGCAGATATTTTTAAAGACAATATATATTATGGTTCTGGTTTCATTTCCGATGGATTTTTCATTTTAGATACAGTTGATAATTCTGCTTACGATTGCTTTACTGCTTCTACTTCCAATCTAAATGATGATATGGATATTTGGCATGCTAGACTAGGACATATTAATCAAAATAGAATGATTAAACTAGTAAAAGAAAGCTTGCTAGGACTAATTTCAAAATTGGAAATGTTCTTATGTGAACATTGTTTAGCTGGTAAAGCAACTAGAAAACCGTTCGAAAAAGGAATTAGGGCAGAAACTCCATTACAACTAATTCATTTTAACATATGTGGTCCTTTAAGTGTGAGGGCGAGGCACGGAGCTTGGTATTTCATCACTTTTATTGATGATTACTCACGGTTCGATCATATCTATTTGATTTCACACAAATCAGAAGCATTAGAATGCTTTAAATGCTATTTGAGTGAAGTTGAAAATCAAAGTGCTCAGAACTAACCGTGGACGTGAATACTTATCGGAACAATTCAAAGAGCTCTGTGAAGAAAAAGGAATAATAAGACAATTAACAATCTCTGGCACTTCACAACAAAATGGAGTAGTTGAAAGAAGAAATAGAACTCTTCTAGACATGGTTAAGTCAATGATGGCGCAAGCAAATCTACTATTTTCATATTGGAGAGATGCTTTATTAACAACCACTTACATACTTAACCGTGTGCCCTCAAAGTCCGTTATATCCACACCCTATGAACTTTAGACAAAATGCCAACTTGATTTGAGTGTGCTCAGACCATGGGGGTCTGTTGCGTATGTCCATGATACTTCCCATAGATATGGAAAATTAGGTCCAAGAGGGAAGAAATGTATTTTTATAAGATACTCAAATCTATCAAAGGGTTACATTTTCATCGGTGAAAATGAAGATGTAACAGTAACGGAACTTGAATCAAGAGACGCCACATTTCTCGAAAATGAATTTCCTAGCATAGGTGAAATTGATCGTACTGTCTCATTTTATGAACAGTAAGATCAAATGGATAATAGCAAGTCTTATCCATCTTATCCAAGTGGGAGCTCTCAAAGAGCACTTACTATTCCGAGTGGGAGCTTTGAGAGAGAAAAAGAAAACCTTATTTTTAGAGATGACATAATACAGGGAACCCCACTACAGAAAAGTAAAAGAGGAAGTGTACCCAAGAAATATTTTTTGATTGAAGGATCAACGTTTATGGTTACTCCTCAAGATGAAGAAGAGCCTAAAATAATACAAGAGGCTCTGAGTTGCCCTACTAAGGAACAATGGAAGAAGGCAATGGAGGAAGAAATAGACTCAATGACAACTAACTAAGTTTGGAAATTAGTTAACCTTCCATCTGGCCGAAAGGCAATCGGGAATAAGTGGGTTCTCAAAATTAAAAGGAAAGCAGATGGATTAATTGAAAGATATAAAGCTCGGTTAGTTGCAAAGGGGTATACACAATAGGAAGGAATAGACTATAAGGATACATTTTCACCTGTTGTGCGTTTTAATTCCATAAGATTGCTCCTAGCCATAGTAGCAAATTTAGATTTAGAATTACATCAAATGGATGTAAAAACTGCTTTTCTCAATGGAGAACTGGATGAAGAAATCTATATGGAACAACCAGTAGGTTTTATACAAAAAGGAGAAGAAAAGAAAGTTTGTAAACTTCAAAGGTCCATTTATGGACTCAAACAGTCATCTAGACAATGGTATTTGAGGTTTCACCGAGCGATAACCTCATTTGACTTTCAAATGATTGAGGAAGACTATTGTGTTTACATCAAGTGGTATGAAGGCAATCTAGTAATATTATCCCTTTATGTGGATGATATACTATTAGCTGGAAATAATCTAAAATCGATTATGGCCATTAAGGAATGATTATCCTCAAATTTTGAGATGAAAGACATGGGTGAGGCAGATTATATCCTTGGAGTCAAAATCATTAGGGATCACTCCAAAAGATTGATTTCTCTTTCTTAAGAAGCTTATTTATGGAAAGTTCTTGAAAAATTTAACATGAAAGACTGCAAACCTATGGATACCCCTATAAATAAGAGTGAGCCATTGAGTCAAAACATGTACCCTCAGAATGAATCTGAAAAGAAAGCAATGGAAAGAATTCCTTATTCCAGTGCAGTTGGTAGTCTTATGTATGCAATGATGTGTACAAGACCGGATATTTGTCATACGGTCGGACTCGTAAGTAGATACCAGCCAAACCCTGAACAAAAGCATTGGAAAGCTGTCAAGCAAATACTCAGATATTTAAAAGGCACAGTTGATTACACGTTATGCTATCAAGGCAAAGATTTGTGCTTAGTCAAATATTCTGATGCGAATTGGGCAAGAGATCTGGATGAGCGAAAGTTCACATCAGGATACTCATTCTTGCTAAATAATGGCACCATATCATGGTGTAGCAAGAAGCAGACATGCATTGCATTATCGACAATGGAAGTTAAGTTCGTAGCATGTTCTGCAGCGGTACAAGAGGCTATATGGTTGAAAAGATTTTTAGAACATCTGAAAATTTGTGGAGAAAACTTAGATCCCATCCTGATATATTGTGATAGTCAGGCAGTCATCGCCTATACAAAGGATCCGATGTACCACAGCAAGACTAAACACATTGATATAAAATATCATTTTATCAGAAATGCCATAGCACAAAAGGTTATCACCGTTCAACACATTTCTACACAAAAGATGATAGCAGATCCATTTACTAAGCCAATACCTAGAGATGTATATATTGAACATGTAAAGTCTCTTGGTATGCATAGAATGTAATCAAACATTTTCGAATTTGAAATGAACAAAGTATGTTTCATTCAAATACAAATTTTTTTTGTGTATGTATGAGTATACAAATATCTCGTATGTATGTCGTACAGGTTGATAAGTTGATTCTCTCACACGAACAACTGCCTCTAACACTCATGAGGAGTGGGTAGAGATGAGACATGTGTTCACCAACATAATAATATGAAATATTCATTTGGTAGAGAAGTAACACAAAATAAAATATGTCGCCTCCAAAGTGGAGATGAGATCCAAAGTACAAATATGGATCGTTTTATGGATACTCCCACTTTCCACAATATCTGTAGCCAGATAATGAATTCCTCACATACAGACGCTAAGAAAAGTTAATAATGTGAAAGAATTCAGGTTAGGTATTGTGTGTGCCTGAACTAAAGTCTGTACGATATTATTAATAAAATTAACACGTGCCCTTATGCTAAAAGGGAAATACCGTAGCATGTGATTCATACTACATGTGTAAAAGAACCGCAAACGGGAAGCAAGTGAAAGATCCCTGATTCATTGCTGTGTGAGTCCTAGAAAAGAAAATTCTTTTCATGGATACCCTTCGACTTTAACGATATCATGGAGAGATGATACAGTGCTTGCTACCTTAATATGCATCTTATGATCATGATATAAATGGTTTAAGAGATAAAATACTAGGAAAGCAATTGTTTTCAAATTAAAATGATATGCAGGCGAAAGAAAGATTTCCCAACATATACACAATTATGCTAGTGTCTGAGACATGTCCATTATGAAGTTAATTTAGGTAACTTCATAAGAGTGGATACTATGCATATGTGAATAGTAATTTGATCTTACATTAAAGCTCGTGAGGGATCAAATTTACAAATGGAAAGTGTATATGGGATAATTTAGGGCATCCGAGGCATAATATAAACAATAGGGTTGTTTTGTGCTGATCCTTCATCAGAATTTCTAGTACAAGAACACTCGAGGAGACGTCATGCTCACACGGTCACGATGGTGCACCAAGTATGAAAACCCAAAAGAGAGATAAAGATTATATAATGTGGCTCATCCCATTATGTGCGAGTGGGAGATGTAAAATGTAGATGTGGGGTACACCCATAATAGGGGACCCACATCTTATATTCATATTAATTAAATTAATATTTAGAGGTGGTTATATTAGAATAACCACCTCCCCCCCCCCATTTTGAATGTGGGATAAAACTGCAAGAGCAGTTACTGAGCTACAATGTAGAGAAAGGGATAAAACTGCAGAGCAGTTACTGAGCCATTATGCAGAAAAGAGAAAACTACTGAGGAGGTTGAGAACATTCAATCTAAAAAGTAATTGTTTAGTTTTCCCCCCTCTCTCTATATTCTTTGTACGAATGTAATTTGGGTGTTGGGTGAAATCATCGTAAAAACAACAAGGAGTTCGGTGTGATTCTTGTTCACCGTGTGAATCAAAGCATCAACGTAGAAATCAACATTATTTTCAAATCAAGTAAGTAATTCCGCATTAAATTCTTCATATGAATTTTATTCTAACAATTACCATCTAGGTTTGGAATCTGATTTCGAGTAAGACGAAAAATCGAGATTACTGTGAGTCCGTTGTTTACTAAAACATGATATCACATAAAACCTTTTCAACGTGACTTCACAGAATTCCTTTTTCCTTTTTATTTTTTCATGAAGGAAAAAATGATTAATTTTAATACTATATATAAATCAAATCAAATAAAACATACAATTTAACTTCTGATTTTGCAGGTGGCTTTAATACTATTGTTAGATTTTAAATTTGAAAATCCATGAAATTTTTTTAAAAAATTACCTTGAAACTCACAAAAAATTCTTTCATTTTATTAGTATTTTACATTAGTTTTGCGAGAGACATTTGTTATAGAAAAATCTACTTCTACTTTTTGATTCAATCATTAGCATTTGAATGATCCAATTATCAACACATAAATTATTGATCATGAACACACAACAAACTTGTTATTTTCATGATATTTACATCAGTAGTTGAATACTCCAATTTAGTTAGACAAGATCACTCTCTTTAAGTATAATGCTAGTTGTGAGTACTTTTTTGAATTTGGATCACTCTTACAATCAACTGTAGGCACTCTATCTCAAAGATGATAATTGTAAATTCTTTAATCTTGACCAAATATTTACTAAATAAAATAATGCATATATTAGCTAAATATTTTATTCTTAAAAGATTAATATCTCATCTAAATATTTTCCTTTTTAAAAGGATTTGATTTATATTAGTAAGATATTATCGACTTATTTTGTTTTATCCCATAAATAAAATCTCCTTTTGATCTTTAATCAAAACCATCTTAAGAAATAAAATAGCTAGACTTTGATTATTGAATAGGCTTGAACATATTGCGCTATTATTGATTAGGCCTAAACATAGCTCTAGTTAATAATTGGCCTAAATCTAGTATCTCCTAAGTATAACCTAATCATATTGTGCTATCACTTAGTGGAGCTCAATCGCATTAGACCTATCATAATTAGGAGTCATAATTTGACTAGAAGTAACAAATTACATTATGGCTCCAATATTTAACATGCTTTTTATGTATGACCTTATATGTTCTCATTATATTAGTAGCAATCCTAAGGTCCTATTTTAGTATTATAGATAATAAGTGGTATCTTGCAATATACCATTACCACTTGAGTAATGAGAATGTTAGTAATTTGATATAATTTTTTGTGACTAATGTTTCATGTAGTTTAATCTTTTTTGTCTTAGATATCTAGATTGAACTCAAAGGATGGAATATGTCACGTTCTTCATAATTCAATTTATGTATTTCTTAATTCCTAAGTAGATTAACTAAAATAAATAAATTAATATCATATATCAATCAATTTGAACATAATCATGCATTTCATAATCTTATTTAATTAAAGGGCCTATAGATATTGCTTATCCTATATAGAAAGGATAAAATTCCATTGAGATCACCATATCTCTCTATATAATTCATGGCATACCTAATTACCACTTTTAAGGCCAACCTATTAAAAGTGACATTAGACAACATTAAAGTACAAGACTCTTCATATAGAAAACTATAGTAACTTCAAGTCAAAGGACCACATATACATTATTATTATAAAAACTATTTATGACATTCACATAATAATCTATGTAGCATTCTCATGGTAGGCCAATCTCGTACATTTGTTCTCTTACATGTACTCATAAGTTGATTTAATATCATATATCCATTACCACAATCATCAACAAACATGGATATTAAGTTTTGATGCATTATTGTTATCCTAGTTTATAATAATACTTCACTAGAGATATTTTTGAAATAATATAAATTATTTGAGGGACAATTATTATATTTACTTATATTATGCATATATAACATTAAACAAAATAATGAGAATGTCATAAAGAAAATATAATACAATGTATGTAATTATAATCATCCTATAATTGACTCCTAAAGTATATACCAACAATGTAGTGCTAATCAACATGACAAAAGTCATAAGTTTCATTTATCTAATTTTATCTAATTCTCATGTGTTAGTATCTAGACCATTTGCATTAGTCTTTAGTGATGTTTGGGGTCCTACCTCTATTGTTTCCTTAAATAAAAATTACTATTTTGTTCAATTTTTAGATGATAATGCTAAATTTGTGTGGTTATATTTCATGTCTACAAACACTTAAGTCATTTTTTTATGTTGTCATTTTAATAGCATGGTTAAGTGACAATTTAGGCACAAAATAAAAAAAGCTCAAACATATTAGGATATGGAATACCAATCACTATCAAATTTCATTACAAGTATTGGTATAATTCATAACACCATCACCTTTATACACATGAACAAAATGAGGCCCTAAAAAGAAAACACAAAGACATTTTGCCTAAAAGTTCATCCTTACTAGCTCATTCGTCACTACATTTAATATTTTAGGAACAAGCCATTGCTAGTACATTATAACTAATAAATCGTACCATTATATTGACTTTTCAAAATAAATCACCTTACTAATTACTTTACAATAAGCACTATGATTACAAATTATTGAAAACCTTTGGTTGTTTATGCTTCCTATTTTTGTCCTTACAATCACTACAAATTAAACTTTTGCTCTAAATCACCTATTTTCTTAGGATATAGCAGCAAACACAAAGATTACTTGTACCATGTTCCATCCACTCACAAGTACATTGCTGGTTATGTTATTTTTTATGAAATGAAAATTTCTTATTCGTCAATTTCATCACCTAACATTCTTAAACAAAACTCTTATGACAACTCCACTTCATTCTTTATAACACTTCTTCATGATACAATTGCTACTTCATTGCCATATCCAAATTCATCTATCTTAACATCAGGTAATGACATTTATGCTATAATACCTAACTACCCAATTAGCAATTCCTCACCTAACTCTTCTCTTATCTTTCCACCTTTGTGAGGCTCATCAATCTCTTTTTTTGAAAACATCACACATACAATAATGACATTTAATTTCCATTTTCATTAATGTTTTCTTGTAAGGCTCTTCTAATATCTCTTCTTTAGTACTTAAGACTTGAAAAAGAAAAAAAAACTTTATATATCCTATGGTCATCTAAGCCTAAATACTATCATTTAAACCCAAAATTATTAGGCTTTCTTTAAAATATAGTAATATAAAATTTATTTTATGATGCGAATGATAGAATTAGTCGATATACTATTGATTAAAATGAAACTCTTGTATGATAAAAAAATTTGACAAATAACTATGAATGAATTATTGAAAAAAATAATAATTAATGTTAGAGTAAGTTATGGAATGAAAATTTGATGAGAAATAAATAAAGAAAACTAAGTAGAATAGCATGATTTAAGGTTTTAAGTTATTATGAGTAAGTATATAAATATGGAGAGGTTTAGGAAACATTTCTAATAGTATCCTTAACACTATTCATTATTTTTATGATGTTTTCCTTAACTTTCCTAATTTCATTTTTCATTTCATTAAAACCTCTCAACTTTACTATTCCTTTCTGCTTTCTTCTCATCTCTTCCTTAAGATTAGTAAGAAAAGGCATCAATGTTCTTCAAATTCTTCATCCAATTAAGGAAAGAGCATCACCTCCTTTAAGAATTCCTCTCCATCTTCTTTAATTTGATGAGAATTAAAACCACTTAGACTAAAAAAAAAGGAACAGGAACCATAATAAAAATCATTTGAATTTGGTGTGTTTGAGCTTAAGGAACATTAATTTCAACCTCTTAGCATCCTCATCCATATTAGATGAGTGAATATTCTAAGTTATATTCATTGAATTGATGGAAATTATTTATTATTTTAGATGACAAGTTCTTTGTTTTTTGTTGATATATGATGTTTCATGATGATTTGATTGAATCTAATGACAAAAGATGCTTGTACAAGATATTATTTATGTGTATTAATGAATGAAGTTTAATTTGGTGAGTAATAAATGACTTAGTGTGTATTTATGTTGGAAGAACAATAAAAAAAACCATATAGAGAATGTTTTACCTTTATAAGTGAAGAATTTCATGAAGTGCTTATTAGGCCTGGATTTCATTATGTCAAGAAGTAATTCATGAAATGCTTTGATGCTTTCAGAAGTTATTTGAAATCCTCAAGCACTTTATGAAGCACTTCTCAAGATACTCCCACGACACTTCCTAAATCTAAATTTTATTAAGTTAGGAAGCCTTTCGAGAAGTGCTTCTTTTCTTGTAAATGTTATTAGAAGGGCCAAAGATTCGCAAAGTGTTTTGTTGGCATTGTCTTGTGTCTCAATGATGATATTAAGTTTAATTAATCTTGTAAGGCATATTTAACCTAAAAAATGACATATAAATATTGATAAGGATTCTTGATTCTTCAAGCCTATGTATGGCTATTATATCCTGGATTACATTAAAAATGTAATTGTTATGCAGCTTATGAAATGAAATGATTTTAAATATAATGTGACACATGGCATATAATAAAATGGATCTTATTTATGCAATTTTAGGATAAATTAAGGTATATGGCTATACGTTAAAACATGATGTTGCTATGGAAAATTGATGACAATGTTTGAGAATTATGATATGTGAAATGCGATGGGGTAAAATGTCGGATGCCGAATTCCTTGTAATATGTTTGTAAAGAGTATAAAAATAACCTTGGAGAGACAAGAATAAAATTTGTAAAGGGTATAAGATAAATCTAGTGTCATAAGATAAATGTATATATTTTATTATTTGTTGTTACATATCACAATATAGCATTGGTATTCTAAAGCCATTAGCTACTTCCATATGGTATATTCAAATTGATATGATCACAATTGAGCCTTTTATAATTATTTGATATTGAATTCATAAATGAGAATAATTTGTATGTTAAAAGTATGGGTGGCAATTCGTGTTCACGGGTCGTGTTCGTGTCGGGTTGGGGGGTGTCTGGAACCCGTTTACAATCAACCCGAACACGACATGAATAAATAAACGGGTTGACACGACACAACCCGTTTATTAACGGGTTGACACGACACGACACGACCAACCCGAATAATGAAGAACCCGATTAGTGCACACAAATAAGAAACAACTCGTTTAACCTATTTAATGTTATCAACCCAATTATCAACCCGTCTAACTGAAATTTTAACTTTTTAGTGAAGAATACAAACTCCAATATTATAATTCTAAGTTCTAACATCATAATTAACATGTTTTTAACAAACATATTTAAATAAAATACATATCCATGGAAAAATCCCAATAGTAAAAGCTAATAAAATAAATAAAACACACGTTCCAAAATTTCCTTCATCATATACTTGTTGTATATCCTCAACAGCATCTCCAAATTTTCCTTAAGTACATGTTCATTCTCCATCTTCATTGTTGTTGAGCCACGTGCCCCTATTTATTATTTTCAATCCAAGAAAATCCTTTATATATCACTTGAAATAAGAGTAAATGAACTTGCTAATAAAAAACTACAACAAACAAATAATTATTATTGGTTACATAAAAGGAACATTCACACGAAAATTGAGTTACTTGCTGTTAAAGATGACATTAAAAAGATTAAAAAAAAGCAAGAAGGATAGAGCAACATGCAAGGGAAGATGGCAAGATGACTAGAATTCATCATATTTTATGAAATATATTTTGCATTAGTCAGTCCATATTGAAAATAATTAAATAAACTTTGAAATAATAATAAGTATGGTGGCAGCCAAATACTTAGCCATGAAGATTTGAAAGCAATAATTGGTGCAGCCAAATTCCCTCCCTAAAGTCAAGTAAGTAGACATTAGAACTAGGTATTTCTAACCAGCTGAACAACAAAACAGCAGAACCAACAAAACAGTCAAAAGCAAAGTGGCATGCCAAAATTGAAGACTTTATTATTTAAGAATAATAATATAATATTATGTCATGGCTGACTTCAGGAATGCTATATAAAAGAAGGCCACTTAATTCACTTCCAAAGAAGTCTATGATTAGGTGTGAAAAATAAAAAGAAATCAGCCAAAATACATTGTCTATAACTTCTTAATTCATTCAATTTATTCCATAAATATATCAGGGGAATCACATCAGTTAAATTTCATGGTGAATTTTACATCAAAGTAAAAAATTGTATTAGTTTAAAAGTTTCAATTTAGGATGCCTAATACAAATACCTCACCCTCCTTTAATGAAGCGTATGGCACTTTGGTAAAATTGGATTTCTTCTGTATGAAGGTGCAAGTAAAGGATTTTTTTTTCGGTCTGAAGGTCTAAGTGAAAGAGGAAAAAAATGGAGTGGGTATAGAATTGAATATTTGTAGACAAGTTTAAAATATCAATGCTTATTTATAATTTATTCTTTTTTTATTTTATTTTATTTGTTGACTAAACCATACTCTCAAAATGGGTGAATGGATTTTATTTTAAGGAATCTTAGATGGTAAATAAAACCACTTAAGAATTGAAATTTTGTACGGGTTTTGGAAGAATTGAAAATGAATTTTCTTTTTTCTTTACACGATGAAATGCCTAAATGATTTGTCAGAATATTGCATATGGGGATTTTAGTGTTTGTTTGGTATCTGAAAGAAATGGCTGAGGTTTATTCTTTTTTCTTCCAAAAAGTAGGACAGGTTAAATAAATTTTATTATGTTTCAAGTTCATGATTGCATCATAAGCTTCAAAATCCTTCGTTGAAACCAATGAAAAAATCATCTCTAAAAACAAGTTTCTTTCAATCTGAAGTTTGAAACCCACGAATTAGACAAGGGTACAATTTAATTTTTTTCATCCAGTCATTCACAGTTAAACACATCTACAAAATTAATTAGCTATAACTATGTATTGTTACACAATAATCTCACCGATTTTTATTTTGTTAAATTGAAATAGAGTTATTTCTTTCTTCTTATTATTGACAAAAAAATATAGTTATTTCACTATTTGTGCTTTTTTATACATATAAAGTGTGTGATTTTCTTTTTATAAAATTTGGTACAATCAATGACAAAAGATAGAATAAATAAATAACGAGCACTATTTATTCGATACAACAGTTACAGTACTATCATATTTTGTGATAACAATTAAAATCAACTAGAACTGCCTTTACAAAACACTACCAATTTCCAAATAATAATAACACAATCAGTCATATAAATCCCAAATTAAATAATGGTCATTTTTTATGTGGTGAGATTAACTATACTATACTCTGCCATGTCAGTTTGTTGGATTCTAACAATACTATATGGTCATGTTTTCCTATTTTGGTCCTATGTGTTAATGAAGCCGAAATATTAAATAGAATCTGGTTCTACTTTTTATTATATACAAGGTCTGAAACTTCAAGAATATTCTACACAGTCCTATATTAATTAATCTCAATGCTATATCGGAGACAAAAATAAACAGCCCCATAGTCTTATTCAATTCTTCCTTAATTTATGTATACATTGTGTGAGTATATAAATATTAATACCTTGAAGTATTCTAATTTTTTTATACAAATACTATATATCTTATATAATTTTCAAATGAATACTTAGTGAATTAAACCAGAAAGGAAGATAAAAGGACAGAGAAGGAGAAGGCACCTTGAACTAAATTATTTTAAGGCAATCTAAAGTAAAATTTGTACCAAAATTACTAACCTTGCTTTAAAGATCTCCAAGAACATTGCTTGAGCATTGTCCTGAAGCATTTTCTTCCTTATTGGATTCCACATGCATCATGTCTTCAGGGAGCTCTTCCAAATTTGGTTGGAAAGATTCTATAATATCATAAACAACTAAAAAATTAATTGGCAAATAAAACTCAAAGTAAATTATTGTAAATTCATATTTTTAAATATACTTGTTGTATATCCATAGAGCCAATCCCTAGTGCAAACTAATGCTTCAACACATTTAGGTTTAAGGGCACTTCTAAATTGATCAAGAACACGTCCTCTAACACTAAAAGTTGATTCTGAGGCAACAGTTGAAATAGGAATGCTCAACATATCACAAGCCATGGAAGAAAGTTGAGGGTATTGAAATTGATTTGCCTTCCACCAAGAAAGGATATCCAACTAAGTTTTCCTATCAACTCTTTGTTCATCTATATAAAGTTCCAACTCCGATTTTAGAGCATTTCCACAAAATTCCTCACTTTCAAAAGAGTCAAATTCCTACATTTGAATAAAATAATGAATTAGAAAAATAATCAAAATGAATTTGTAACAATAAAAGAAACTATAAACAAACAAAGAATAATAACTTACATTCATTACATCTCTTGTTTCTGAACTAAAAGACCCCTATCCACTTGAAGTACCAACACCTTTATCAGAAGTTAAAGATGAATTCCTTATGGCTGATCTCTCTACATACTCATTGAAAAGGGAAAAAAGCTTATCTCGAAAAATTGTAAATTCAAAAGAACTACTAATCCCATAAAGCTTCTTGTAGCAAAAGTCCACAAATTGAATTTTGTATCGAGGATCTAGTATGACTGTAATAGCTAATATTCTACTAAAATCTGCCCAATACTTTTGGAACTTTTCAAACATTTGAGTAGCCATTTTTTTCAAGTACTCATCTTCACTTTCCATATGTTGCTTCAATGTCAAGTGAGCCATGAAAATAGAAGGAAAATACAAGTTTAAAGTAGGATACTTAGTTCCAAAAAAAACACAAGTGATTTCATAGAAAACTGCAAGAAACTTATTTATTTTTTCCACCTTATCCCATTCACTTCTAGATAGACAAGAAGTATAACTAGAACCACTTATTTCCAAATGCTGGAAAGAACGCTTGTAAAATAAAGCACTTTCAATCATAAGGAAAGTCGAATTTCATCTAGTAGGCACATCTTGCCTTAAACCTTTTTTCCCATCCATTCCTAATTGCTTAACACAATCTAACCATTTTTGCATTTTAGCTTGTGACCCTCTTACATATTTGATACTTTCACGAATCTTACATATTGATTCATCAATTTCTTTCAATCCATCTTGCACCACAAGATTAAGTATATGAGCACAACATCGAATGTGAAAATATTCACCATCACAAGGAAGTGCATTTGTCAAATTCAACTGTGTTATCAACAAGTCAACACAAGCTTTGTTTGCACTAGCATTATCCAAAGTAAGAGCAAACACTTTCTTCTGAATTCCCCACTCAAACAATAAACTCCAAATTTTCTCATACAAGCTAATGTCATTGTGTGGAGGAGGCATGAAAGAAAAGTTCAAAATCTTTTTATGCAGTACCTAATCTTTATCAATGAAATGAGCTGTCAAACAAATATAACCAACTGTAGTTATAGAGCTCCATAAATCAGATGTCAATGAAATTCTACCAGGAATTGACTCTAACAAAGACTTAACCTTAGCCTTTTCCTTTGAATGCATTTTTAAAATATCAGATCTACATGTATTTCTAGATAAAGATTTTATCTCGGGACGTGCATACTTAAGTGCTGTCATAATGCCTTCATATTCAACAAATTGGAAAGGCAAATCATGCTTTATAATTGTAGCAACCCACAACTCTCTAAATATGTCAGGATCAAACTTACTTGTGGCTAGTCCCATTTGCCCACCTTCTCCACTAATGAACAGCAATGTCATGTGTGTTTAGCCTTGGACATTTTGCTATATGTCGTTTCATGTTACCAGTTCCATATGAACCTTCAGCGATGTACACTTGCCCACAAGCTTTGCATTTTGCTCTTTTCTTTCTATCTGCTCCATGAAATGCATCAAAACACTTCCAAACAGAAGAAGTGTGCTTCCTTTTACGCTTTCCATTTTCTCTTACAATAGTTTCTGAACCTTCAACTTCCTCCAATTCCATTTGTTCCTCATTTTCATTAACATTTGGAAGTGAATCATCTAACCTTGGAGTTGTATCAAAGTCTTCAGTTGTGCTATCTAAATTCATCTGCATACAACAATTAAAAAAAGAAGTCATTGGAAGTAGTAAATAATGAAATGACATCAATATACCATTTAATATGTCATAAGAATCTTAATTGAAGCATACAATTATAAAAAGTAGAACAAACAGAACCTAAGTCTACAAATGCTGTCAATCATCCATAATATTATCATAGTAACTTAATTTTGATAATACATCTAAATCTAAGTCAACAAATAAAAATATTACAATTTATAAGCATAAAATGGAAGAAAAAATAAGTGGAACATAATTCTGGAACATATTTAAATCTGAAAAAATAAGAATAAATGCTTCTTTTTGGACTAACATCCAGAGACCTATAATTTGTAATAGTAGAATTTGGCTATAACATCCAGGATTTATATTATTATGACATAAAAATGAGAAAGGAAACAAGCAGAGACCTATAATTTGTCAGAACCAAGAACAATCCAATTCAACCTATAATTGGTGCCAACAAATGCCACAATTTTGGAATAAAAAGACATAACCACCTTATGATACACCAATGATCTTAAACTAATATATTTCATTTAATTTATGTAATATTGCGTAAATCTATGAATTTAAATATCTGGACCTATTCCTGCACTATTATATTAATATGTCAAAGTCTCTCTCTTAATGCCATGAATATGAATCTGTCTGATTAGTCATTTGAAATAGGCCTTGGCTTTTTAATAGTAAAAATACAACTCCATCATTTAATAATGGCTCGCTGTTTATATTTTCCCTGTTTCTGGTTAATGTTAAGAGCCTTAATTTATAGGTACTATCTTACATTGCATGACAAGAAGATTTACCCTCATTTAAACCTTATTCAGAGCTATCAAATTAGTTTTAATCTCTACTGGGACACCAGTGCGAAGTGTGATAACAGTATAGCACCCGAAGACAAGATCGGATATAAAAGTATATGACTTATCCCTAAATTCGTAGTATTACCTTAGAAATCAAAAATCACCGAGACTCGCTAGAAAGCTTCTAACTTCAGACGAAACAAAGATCAAGCTAAAATTCAAAAAATCCTAATGCTGATTTGTTGCACTGCTGATCTGTTGTGTTGCTGCTCTGCTATATCGCAGCTGACTGTTGAATCATTGATGGCTACTAGACTACCACACCTCACTAGCTCACCGTCTTCACAAGCCGAGCTTTGTTTTCAAATGGTCGAGTAGTAGAAGTTAGCTGCGAAACCAAGAAAGGCCAAAAGAGGAATATAGGGTTTTTAGTTTTGCTTGCTTTAGCCGTGGAATAGGGAGATTAGAGATCGAATGTGGACTAGAGTCTGTGGACTTGGACCAGACTGTGATTCTAAGAAGTTTTATAATAATATAAAATATAATTATGATAATAATTATTTAGAATTTAGATTAATTTAATTATTTTTATTATATATAAATTAATAATTATGATTTAGCAAAATGGGTACATGGGTCGTGTCGGGTCCATTGACCCGATTATTGACCCGTTTAAAACTAAATGGGTTATAGCGGGTCGTAACGGGTTGACCCGAACTCGACACGATTTTTTTTCGTGTTAAATGGGTCAACTCGTTTGAGACCCGAACCCGTTTAAGTCGTGTCGTGTTCTCGTGTCATGTTGAAAATTACCACCCCTAGTTAAAAGTTACAGGAGGATAGCTCGATTAGTAAGATGATATATTATTGTATTTGTTTATTTTAGATTATTCACTAAGTAAGCTTTATTGTATTTGTTTATTTTAGATTATTCACTAAGTAAGCTTTAGACTTGCTCTTTTGTATTCATTTTGCTAATATATCGGTCAAGTCTTTACTACCACCACCACCACCACCATTTTAGAGCTAGTTCCATTGGGAGCTTCTTCAACATGGTTTTTTAACTAGCATATACACTATAGATAGAATTATTTGAGGCCTTATTCTATGTAGGCATTAGATAGAGGAACTTATAAACTAAACCTCTTTAGAGGTAGTTAGTTTAACTTATTCTCAACCTAAGAGGATTATAAGCAATCCTAACTTTTTCTCTTTTCGCAAAATTATTAATAATGAATAACATATCATTTTTTTGTTGATATGTCTTTCCTTCCTTATGTTCATTTAATTTAATTATTAGAAAAGTGATAGATGATTAGGATTAGGTTAGTGAAAGTTAAATAGTGGGTTAGGTTCTATGCTGATCAAGATTGAGTTAAGGTCATGAAGAAAGATGATTTAAGTTCCTAGTAAGATCAGACTTTTAGGTTATGTCTATTTTCTACCATGATAAGTGTTAACTAAAATTGCATTGTGTTATGTGTGCACTTAGGATCACATATCACCATTAATATGAAGTATTTAATAAATATGTTCAATGTTATTTGATTATTTAGAAAATTTTCTAGAATAGGAATATGGTGAACATAAATAAGGATTCTTTTGTAGGCTCTTAAATATAGTGTAGTAGAAATGCTAATAAAGAAAGGAGTGATTAACAACTTCCTTATTAGGTTGTAACTTTCATACAATATATTCTAAATTAAGTAGATATATCACTTATCTAACATAAGGGATTGAAACATGATAAGCATCAAATGAATTATGAAGGAGATCAAGGTGATCATGATAGAAACCACAATCACAAGAGAGAATAAGAGAGGGAATATGCCCTTACTATAAGGAAAGATAAAAATAGATTTAAAATTATGCACAATTTTTTTAAACTAAATCCACTAAGTCCACTCTTGATTTAGTACTAGATCCTTATCAATAAATCAAGCAATTTAGTAATATTTTACAAAAATCTGCTCTTTTATTTATTAATTAATTTAGTAGGTTACTAACCCAATAATGTGGCCTATTATTGGTTCGCTAACACCATAGCCAATCGAGATCCTTATTTAGAGTCTATAACTTAAGTGGCTTTCTAAAAACCCTTCATTAATCATGTTTTAGCTTTAAGCTTGCATCAAAATTGAGTTTAAGAGTTAGAGATCTTTAGACAAGAAAGCCTATGCTTTACTAAGTATGATACTTGAATTATCTAACTACTTGGATACACTCTTCATCTAATTTTCATGGAGAAAGCCATGGTAGAAAGGTTTGTGTGAGGATTGTAGACTTCTACTATGAGAAAATTCATATTGATAAGAACAACACTTATTAAGAAGTAGTTAATCAAGTGCTGAGGCTTGAATTAAATTCTAAATAAAGAAGAGAGAGATAAGTACAAAAAGAAAGTAGAAAAAAATCAATCTAAAGGGCTAAATCAAGCACAATTATCTAGAATGATGCACCTTCAAGCTACCTATAGTCATAGTGAAAGTGATTCCACTATAAAGCCAACTTTGTATTATGGTGCAAATGGTGGGTTTTCCACTAGAAAAGGTTCTAAGGAATAAAAAAGCCACCCTAACTTCTCTTTAAGCTAATAATAGAATTACTTTTGGGCTCAAGATAATAAAAGATATGGAAGCCTATAGTGCTCTCAATGTTATTCTCACCAAAAAGGTTATTGTAATTACTTTAGAAGACAATGTTTCAAGTGTGGAAGAATAGGGCATAAAGTTAATGATTGCCTCAAGAATGTTATGAGCTAAGAAGTAAGTCATTTTATGTCTCAAAGGAATGCCCTAAACCCTCCACCTGCTCATCACACAATGAACCCTCCGACACTAATAAAAGATGCTAATGTTGCTAGCCAAGAGAAAGAGCTAAGTGGGAATCAAGCTTGGTTTAGGCATTTACTAGTTAGGAGACCCATGCCTCTAATGCTGCATGATAGGTATATTTACAATTAAGAATTTCTTTGCTAAAATTTTGTTCAATTCTAGAGCCATTCATTTTTTTTATTTCAAAAATACTTATTGCTACTTTAGATATGCCCATCAAGTTAATGGATGAACCCTTAATTATAATGAAACTAGTAGAAAATTCCCTCATAGCTACACATATGTTACAGACTTGCCTTATAAGAATTCATGAGTATGTAATGCCCTAGACTCAATTCTACTAGATATAAGTGATTATGATTTGATATTAAGGATGGATTGCTTGTCTAAATATCATGCGTATGTAAACTATTTTATTAAATCCATTACCTTTCCTATAGAGGGCTAATTATATGGTTAAACCTTTCACTAAATAGTGAAATCAAATTTCAAGTTATCAAGAATTCATTCCAATATCAGAATTGTCATATGTAGCTTGCACAAGTTATGCAGCTTAAGTCTATTATAAATGGTCATTAAAATAATGATAATGATATCAACAATTTAAAACATTTTAAATGTAGAGTTGCCAAGGAAAAACAATCCATTTCCCTTCCATATCAGAGTCTTACACATTGTAATGCTAAAACTATCTTAATATAAATTTGAACTACCAAAGTACATGTCTTAACTTATAACCTACACATTAATATTAAAAATTTTATGTTTCTAGCTTGGATATAGACATATCACAGTTAGGAAACTCTTGTTTTTCTATTTATTAGCTTTTTTTAATCAACATATGCAAAAAAGATAGTTCAAATATAAAAGAAAAGATTAACTTTCATTAATTAAGAAAAGGCCAAAAAGTTCAATTAGGATTTAGATCATAAAGAAGATTATATAAAGAGTAAGAGAAAGGAAAAAAATAGCAGGTCTAGTCTAATTTTCAAATTATGGAAACCTTTTCAATGTTCATTTCTCTTGCTAAATATCTATCCAATTACTAGAATGAAAATCCATAGTCTATACAATCTAATTGAAATACTCCTTAGTGTGTGAATATTAGAGGAAATGATAATTCAAGGTTTTTGAAGTTCAAAACTATGTCGCTTTATGTTTTTATAATCCTACAATGTTCTGCGAATAGATATTAGAGCAATCTCCTAATTAGAATTACAATCTCAAGAACTTATTACATTAACTGCTAGCCTTCATGATCTAAAGAAACAATGCTAACTATTAAATTATAATTAAAATTGAGTAGCACTCTAATTGAAGTCCTATGCATGAACGGCATGAAAGTTCAAAAAATAACTATACATTTCAATTATAATGTTAAACATTCATTATGAACTATTTGTTTTATCAATATTATTAATTGTGACTACTTTTTATAGTAAATTTAAGGAAGATAGGACAAATTCATTAGTCATTGGCAACTATAATAAGGACTATTATCATATTTAGATGAAATATAACCCCATCAGAAAGGTATTCTTTTCGATTTTTCTTTAATGTTGGATTTTAAGAAAGTGAAAATCACAAATTATAAGGATAGGATGTAAAAATGATAAAGAACATAAACAAATTATATAAACTCTTTAACCATACCATTTCTAGTAATTAAGATATATTTCTCTAAGGATAAATATGACTTCCTCTTGCTTGGTTCCCTTAACTTTTTATATTACACATCGAAAAGTAAAACCTATGTACGTATATTGTAGTGAATCAATAGCATAAAAAAATAATTTTAAGCTTTAGCTTTAATATGACATTTAATATTATAAAAATATAAAAAATTTTAATTTCAATTTGCTAAAAGTTAATTAACATACATTGGCTGAATAGAACCCAGTTCTATGTATATTGTCAAGGATAAGTATTGTAGAACATGATTTTGGCTAGTGGAAGCAAGTTATGTGCACTGGATCTTTTTCAATTGTGAAATGTACATAATCTACATTCTTGAGTAACCATACAAGAGCAAAGCATGTATATTTAGAGAAGCCATTATAAAGTCAATCAACAATTAAGGTGCCACCACTAAATTAACATAAGGAAAAATCTGACTTCATAAAGATATTTAAAAGATCAAACAAAAAATAACTTAAGAAAAAAAAAAGGCCTTAAAGTAAAAAGAATTTGTTATTGTTATCTCCTAAAATGCATATCCCTTACAACTTTTTTCCTTACATTAAATAATCATAACTTAAATTAATTATCATGATTTAATTATAAAATACATACATCTTACTTTATGAAACTAAAAAAAAACAATAAAATGCCTATCCTAAAATTTTACATACCAAGAAGAACAAATAAAAAGAAAGAACTTTTAGATATTACCCTTTGATAGACCTTTTGCAACTCAATATATGTAGTTCTTTTACTTATTATAATAAATAAAAACAAAATGTTGGCATATACTTCCAATCAAGGGATGGCAAATCATAAAATTCATAACAACCAAAGCTTTGGTGCAAAGTATGCTTAGTAATATTTGTTTGAAAAAAAAACCTATTAGATTTGAAATAGGCAAAAACTACATATTAAAAAGTGCTTGAATTTAAAAAGGAATATGGATATAAGTTTAAGAACATGCCTCTAATTAAAAGCAAAATTTTGTAATTATTTATTTGTTTCTTCATATTATCTTGAGAAATAGCAACTTTGGCTAAACAATTAGTACCAATTTGTAAATCTAAAGATTGGAGTTGAAATAGGATAAGCAGCTTTAAATATTGTGGTTAGGAATAAAGGTTACAAAACTTCTATAACATTTAAACTTCTCTTTAGAACATCAATATCAACTACTCTATTTACTAAGTAAAAGCTAGTCATGTAATTAAAAGAAGGCAAACCAGATTTCATACATTATAAACATGATCCATAGCTAGAATGCATCATGATTGGGTTTCTCAATTCTCCTTTTAGAATAAAGCAAGAACCACCATTAGAACAAGAATCAGAAGCTTAAAGAATAAAAATAACAAAACTAAATAATTAACCATATATATTAATTAATAAGATGATTTAAACATAGTAACAAGAATAAAATATAGTATATATTAGATAGTATTTAAATCCAATTGCAAGACAAAGTCAAATAAAGGTAAAAGGAAAAAATTGTGAATTAAAATACAATCACTATATTATTAACATAAAAATGGGGCAATCCAACAAAAATGGTTGGTTTAAAACCAAATGAAGTCTTTATTATTTTATTCCTAAAGTTGTTTTATGTAAATTATGAGAAATTTAACTTTAACAATCAAATCATGGTAACATTTTTTTATGAATTAGTGAGTGGTGTGTAAGGTAAACTGGGGCAAAGTATTAGCTTTTGTAATGGCAAGTACAATCATGAGCAAGTTAGAAATCATAAAAGTTAGCATCCTAAGTCAAAACTTTAGCATCCAATTAACATACAAAATCTTAAGGCATATAACAAACAAACCTTTAGGGGATCAAGCAATGGTCATTGACATTAGGATTACATAAAAACTAGAAAAATCCCCCTTAAGCAATGGTTTGTACTAAGCGTACAGTATAGGGTATGTAGGTCATTGTCTCTGTACTAGGTAAGGTGTGTCATCTATGCACTATAAAGATATTATGCTAATTTAAGATACAATTATAAACGGGATCTTGGTTGAAAGTTAGATAAAAAAACTTTTTTTTGATATTAATGATATAGTTATTTTATACTAATAGTTAATACTCCATCATTTCTCATTTACATTGCCATTAATCCTAAACCATGGCTATTCTGTTATTATATATTGATTTTGAAGTTTTTAATAATGCCTTGTCTAATGAAAGTGGCATCTATGCAAGAAGAATATGAAGTTAGCAGAGATAAAGTTCTACTTGATAATGAAAATAAGATCATGATAGGCAGTTAACAACTCATGGGAAACAAGGATATTTTTCTAAAAACCCTAATTTAACTTACTAAAGGAGAATGCTACCATGATTAAATATATGAGGAGTTTTAGGGATATGGTCACATTTAAAGATTAATTTGCATGTATATAAATTTACTTCTTCTACATTGATAATTTTGTCATACTTAAATTTATTAGAATATAACACTTTAAGCTACAAAGTTTGTTAGAATATAGTGCTTTTATGTTACAAAATTATTAGTTAAATTTTTATCATCTTGAATATGAAATACTTCAAGTTCATCCAATCAAAACTAACACTTTTAGTACTATAGTGTCATTTGATGTTACGTATATTAAGTGACTTGTCACTTTTATTATTACTAAAAAAAAAGAAACTCGTTCCATTAAATTACTATTTTAGACAAATATATGTAATTATTTTTTATTTAAAACATAAATCTTATAATTATTTTCCATACATAAAGATCATAAAAAGACCGTTATAAAGTGTTCAATTAGCTTTGTATGATGAAAAGAAAGCCATTAAACTAACTTTGATATTAAAGCTTGTCATTACTAGTGATTTATTTTAAATAGGTATAATAGAAAATAGAAAAACAAGATTATGATTCTTACCATTAGTACTTAAGGTTATAAGATATAGAATGAAATTAATATGGAACATCATGCAAATAGCAATTGAAGCTTGGTCCATATTGATTTATTTTCAATGATGATGTTGAAAATTAAAGTCTATTAAAGCTAAGAAAACCTATGAAAATGTTATAATTACAATTTAAATAAAAAAAGCATTATATAGAATATACATGCACTCTTTAAACTTATATCGATGAACACTTTCTCTTCTAATAATGGTTCACATTGAGAATTACTAAATGTACTATTGTTGCATATTACTTTCTTAATGTGAACCATTGCTAAAGGTAAGAATTAGTAAATTTTGACTTCTCTAATACTAAGGTTATAAATTTCAGTGTGATAGTAAAAAATAAGGGAACAATAAAAAAGAATTATAAATATACCTTAGAACAATGGCGAAATAAGGATCTGCAGGTCATTAAGAATAAATAATTATATAATATATATAAAAGGTATATCACAAAGTAATACATTATTAATACATGCAATGAGAGTTGTATGCAATAGTTATAATAAAAAATATATTCTTTTTTGTTAATAAAATAATATATCCTAAAATACTAAAAAATTAGCATATTAAAAAATGAGTTTAAAAAATATTCATAAAAATGTGAATCTTATGTATTTTTTATGACATGTGCAATGAAATATATATATAATTTTAAGTGATTGACTAATTTATAAAAATAAACAATTCATTATTAGAGTGGGATATCAATTATTTTTTATGGTAATTCCAATAGGCCTAAGCCTAAAAGAAAATAGACTAAAAACAAACAAAAGCAACCTAAAGGAGAAACCTACATTTTTCTCCCTTTGACTCTTGAATCATAAGGATCTTTATCAAATTAGCAAGAAGTAATATGGCTAACTTTAAAGGAGATTAAAGAATAAGCCTAGTTCAAGTAGGAAGACTGATTCTATAATTAATGAGCGAATCTACACATATATTTCTCTCTTTGTATGTACAACAAATTTGGACATTCTAGTACTTTTTTAGCAAGTTCCAAATTGCTCTATGAAGGATAGGATTCATCCTAATGTCATTGGTTCTATTGTATAGACATTAATTGCTTCTATAAAATCACATTCAATAATATTATTACAGAGATTAAGATTCCAAGCTAGTTTTATACTTTCAATAACTCCCCATAATTTTGCTTTCATAGCACTATAAATGCCTAAACTATAGGCAAAACCTTGTATCCATTCACTATGAATTATCGAAAGTAATCCTCCATAACCAACCTTCAATAACAAGGATTTTAATGCTTCATTAATGTTTAATTTGACCTAAAAAGGAGGAGGAGGCTTTGAAAAAATTTGGATTATCTGATATTGGCTCATCGCACTATTAGTATTGTTATATTACACATTGTTAATTTTTGTTATACCTTTTAATTTCTTGAGTTGCATTAAAAGGCATGTGGAAATCTTTTTAAAAAATTACGTTGCTTCTTTATTCTAATAAATTACTTATTGCAACTCCTTAAATTAAGTCCTAACAACCATTACCATCCTTACCTAAATTCAAGAAAAGATTGGATACAAACTAACTATTCTTATCCTATAAGAAGAAACTAATCATCCATTTCTAATATAACAAAGATTTCCATACATTAGTAGCCATTTGACAATCCCTTAAGACATGCAATACTATTTTTGATTGCCTATCATGCATACTACCAAAGGGAAAAATATTTTGCCATTTACTCTTGATCATGTTTGTAAGTAGTATTTACTAGAATGCTTTCCATATGAAATGCCAAATGTACTTTGATCCTTTCCATTGCCATATCAGATGTCAGTGTGGTTATGCATCATTCAATTCTATTATTCTAATGAAACATATGTAGTCTGGATACTAAAATGGCATGAGTTGTGATTCCACAACAGAACATCTTCCCCAGCATTTAAATTAGGCAACTCTATAACTTTACTTAAATAAATTGCTTGATTAGAAAGACTTCTATTGCAAGTTTCCTAATCCTAATGACTATTCAAAGTAGCCATTTGACATACTTTAGCTATATTAAAGTTAAGTGGAAGATTAATAAGAGCAAAATCAATAGGAATATGCCTATTTCCTAATCAATTGTCTTCCTAGAAGTAAATTGATGCACCATTATTAGTATCTTAATGATGATTTCTTAAACAATAAGGGTGTAATCAAGTAATAATCTTCCAAAAATGAGAATTTGAATCTTTACTTACTATTTATCTCCTAAAGTCACAACCTCTTCCATACTTAATTGTAAGAACTTGACTCTAGAGATTAATGTCTCCTATGCAAAGGTTTGTATCCCATTTTAAAAAATGTGTATCATTTGAACTTAATTTTTTAAACCCTATGACCTCCATAATTTTTTGGCTGACAATCATTCCTCTAAGATACAAAATGGTACTATGAACTTTTAGTTCATAGATCCACAAAAATGTTGTTTAGAGCTATTTAATCTTCAAGCATATCATTTTTGGCAATTTCTCTACTTGCATTATATAGGTTGGTAAGGTAAAAAGAATAAATGAGATTAGAGTAGCTCTACCTACCATGGAGAGACTAGACCTCTTCCAACTTTCCAACCTTTTTTCTACATTAGATATGATTTCATTATAGTTAAGATGACCAAGGCCTCCATACCTTAGTTTGACTCCAAGATACTTCCCTATATCATGATTTTTGAGGAAGCCACTATAATCTAAAATTTCTTGTATCACCTCATCAAACAAAGTACTTGGCATTTTTTTTATAATAAATAAGTTAGTTTATAATTTATTAACATGGTTAATAAGTTATAAACTAATATTTAGAAGTATTTTATGCACCAACTTAATGAAAATAAATAAATTTTGATTTAATAAGTTATTTCAAGTAATTTATAGCTTATAAGCCAATAACTTTTTAAATTTATCCTTTTTTTATTAATTTATAACACATACTGTTAATAAATAGTTATGTTCTTATTTTAAATAATAAATAAATATATGATATCAAAAAATATAATTAATTTAATTTTAATTAATTGTATTTTTATTTTAAACTATAAACATATAAAAATATGTATATAAATAAATATGAAAATTCACAAAATAAAATTAATTATATTTTAAATAATTATATTTCTATTATAAGTAATAATTAAGTAAAAATTATGAAATTAAATAAATATATAAGTTCATAAAATATAATTAATTAAATTTTATGTAACTATATTTTTACATTAAACATCTTGATTGGGTTAATATAATTTAATTTTAACTAAATATAAATTAATTTAATTCATATATCTATTTATATCAATATATTTTTTATATTATTTTATATTTTTAGTTAATTCAATAACCAATTTTATAAAATATTTCTTATACAATTAGATAACTTATTAGTTATTTGTACGGAATAAAGCCAAAATATACCTAATCTTAAATGGTTCTTTAATTGGGACTCCCTAAGAAAAATAAAATAAATAAAATTTTATTGTTTTCCCCTCAAAATAATTTACTATTTTCAATTTATATGTATTCTTAAATGACAATAATTTTAATAATTTATTGATTTAAATAATATAATAAGATCTAAATTTACAATTGAGTTAATCCTAAAATTTAAACCTATGTTTGAAACAAATATATGAATAATAAAGACACCAAATGAGTATATATACATGAGTTTGTCCTTGCCTAGGATTAATGGTGATACTTCCTAATATGACATAACAACAATAGGTTTATATAAGTTGAATCGAGACATTAATATATTTAAAAATTTATATTAAAGTTTATAAAATATTATTAAAGAAATAATTAATAATTAAATTATACATAAATATATATCTATTAAAATAAAAAAAATTGTTTTAATAAAATAATAGTAAAAAATTAAAATAATATTTCAATAATAATTTAAAATATTTTTATAAAAAATAAAAAATAATTAAATTTAATAAATAATTTTATTGTATAAATTTTATTAATTAAAATTATTAAATAAATTAAATACACAATTTATTTTAATATATTTAATAAATAAATTGATCCTACATCACGAATTATCTCTAGAATGTTCATAGCAGTCGGATGTACTTGCGAATGGTGTCTTGCCCCCCAATTTCACATCCATTTCCATAACAATCAGCTCATTCTACGGTGACCAAATATTCACCAACTTTTAGGCAAAATATTTGAAATAACTATCAACATGATATTCGAAATCACAGTTCCCAATTAGGCATAATAGTATGGCATCACCAGTAGTCCTATCGCATGGACCTAAATCGCACCGTGTATATGACGATCAACGTTTTCAGCTCAGATACTCCCTTTATATCCGTCGTCGTAAACTACAATACAATGTGCGTGATTTCTTAATTTATTATTTTGGACTTTTACGTTATTTATAATTCCAAAAGTATATATAAATGAATTAAAATCATTTTTATTAAAACGAATTGAAATTAATTCTAAAAAATTGTGATGTGAAATGTAATTTTAAGTAAACAAAAATAGTTTAGTACGATTTGTACGCTGATAGAACAAAGGGAAGAATAATTAAGGTTGCATGGATTCGATCGAAAATATGATTGGATAATAAACAGAATAGAAGAGGATCAATGAAAGAAGCAAAGATTATGCATGTTTTGCACGTCTCAACAATAATAACATTCTGCGGTCAAGCAGATGCTTCTTGAGGGAACAGCTGCCAATTGGAAACACAAATCCTCAAATGCTTCTTCTCTTTGCAAATTTGTAACACAAACAAATTCCACCTAACAAAAACGCGTATGGCGCGCTTCTTTTTCTGAGTTTGTGCTTATGTTCTAGAACCTCGTCTTTCATAATGTTTAACTCATAACCGTATTACTCTTACTCATTTGTAACCTCAATCTCAATCTCAATTTGTTTTTAAATCGTGATAAATTATTACTATTACTATTATAGTAAAATAATGATATATTTATATTTTTATATTATATATTATCCGTGATATTTTTTATCTTCTATTATTATAATTAATATTTTTATAATTTATCATATGTTTATTTATTATTTCTTTTTAATGAAATAATGATATATTTATATTTCTATGTTATATATTAATTAGTCATTATATTCTCTATCTTCTATTATGATAAATATCATTATCATAACTTACCACGTCTCAATTTATTATTATTTTCTTAATGAATATTATATTATAGTGAGTCACACTCTTATAATTAATATTTTTTTAATAAATATTGTATTGCAGTCAGTTGCACTTGTATAATTAGTGCAAAGGATCAAAATTTTCATTTATATATAAAAATTTATATTAAATTAAAAAAATATATATAGCAATTTATATTAAATTGCATTCCTTACGTACTTTCTATTATATTAGGTATCATCTTTATAATTTATTACACGTCAATTTATTATTTCTTTTTAATGAATATTATATTGCGGTAAGCTATACTCATACAATCAATCTTTTCTTAATGAACATTGCATTGCAGTAAGTCACATTTGTACAATTAGTATAAGGGATTAAATTTTTCATTTACATATAGTAATTTATAGCAAATTGAGATAAACAACTTGTCAATTTCTTTCCTTTATTTATTGATTTTTTTAATTATCACGTGTTTTCTTTTTCTTTGGAGTAATTTGCATAATTTCTTTCTCTTATTTATTACATTTTCATAATCTCTGTGATCTCAATCACATTTAATCTACATTAATAATTTTGATTACATTTTGATTTTTTTAATTATCACGTGTTTTCTTTTTCTTTGGAGTAATTTGCATAATTTCTTTCTCTTATTTATTACATTTTCATAATCTCTGTGATCTCAATCACATTTAATCTACATTAATAATTTTGATTAAATTAAAAGTTAACATTTTTAATTGACACATTGAATTAGGCTCAAAATTGAAAATTATTAAAAAAAATTAATTAATTAAAGTATATAAATATTTAGGTCAAATTTTTTTTTAAATAAATCAATGATTTATACATATTGATTCATGATTGAACCATATTTTCTTAAGTAAAACTTTCAAAATTCATTAATGTTAAATTTTAGTTATTTTAATATAATTATTTGATACTTAATATAAATAAAGCATTTATATGAAAATTTTCTAATTATTTACTCCTTTATTTATTTTTATCTATCATTAAGATAAATGCATAAAAATTAAAAAGGGCAATTAACTGCAATTTTAGAAGAAAATTTTTAATTTACAAATTTATTTTTTACTAAAAATTAATAATCAATATGTAAAGTAGTTGATTATTTATTAGGATATTATGCATAAAATTGAAAAAATTTAATAATTTCATTTTTGGTTTTTAAAGATATAGAGGGCCTTTGACAAATAGTTTTTTGATAAGTTTTTAGCTGATTTGAGTGTTTTTAATTATTTAACCAAGTCAATTAGCTCGTTTAAATATCTGACAAATGATTATTTTAGTCAACCTATTAACTCTCAAATAATTATTTTAAAAAATTCAAAAATAGTAATTTTTAGAATATTTAATTTTTATTTAGTATAAAAAAGATATTTTTACTCATAATTACAATTTTTTTTACATTTTCATTATTGAGAAATAAAAAATATTAAATTTTATCTATTTATTTCTTAAAGAAAAACTAATAAATATAATAAATTATAATTACTTATTTTTAATAAAAATTAAATAAGTATAATAAATTATATTAAAATATTTATATAATAATTAAAAAATTACTTGAATGTGATCATTTTTTTCTATCAAATTAATTATGAAATCCCTTCACTTCCACTTCACACTTGGAACACACCATTCTTCCAAAGAGAGAGGTGTTTTCACATCTTCTTAAGCCCAATCATTTCAGATAATGCTTGTATCCTCTATCTTGCCATAGCTACCAGTGTAAAGTTAGCCAATGCTTATTCCCTAAATACTATTATTGCTTTCAAGAAGGATGAATTGCTCCCGAAAAGAAATCTATTAATTATTTTCCTATTGGTTAGACTATAAGTGCAATAATTTACTTTGTAGGTGAAGTCTCTAGTTCAAGTCCAGGATAACCTAGGTGCACCAAGGAAAAGAATAGAAGAAGGATCTGAGCCCTTCATGCATGCTCCACTCGATTCCGAGATATATAGCTCATGCCTATTTAATATAGCCCATATGATGTCTCTGTATTCAAGAATCAACAAACTCTACTTAACATTGTTCATAAATTTTTGGTATAAAAAAGAAAAGAATATATGTTTTATTTCATATAGAATAATAGAAAATGTATTTAAAATTAATCTTTTGTTACATAATATCTTTTAAATTAAAGTAACAATACATATTAAATAAAAAAGAAAAAACAAGATGATATTACTTATGAAAGATATACTTTCATACTTAAAATATATAATTCATCAATATTTTTAACAATAAATATATAAATTTTAAATTTAATATTAAAAATAGTTACAAAATAAATTTTAATTGTTACAATATTTTCTAACATATTACAAGTATTTTTTAACTACAAAATTATAATCATTTATTTTTAAGAAAAAAATCAAATAAGTATAATAAATTATAATGATATAAATTTTAAAAAAATTTAATATAATAAATAATATGTTATAATCTAGAATATTATCTAAATAAAAGAATATTGAAATAAATTATAAAATATACATATGTCCTTATATGTCATTTTATATATAAATAACTAATAATAAATAATTAATTTTACAAAATATTATATAAGTAACTAATACTATCACCTAATCAAATTATGTAATATAATTAGTTATCAACTAACATCTAATTCAATTGACTAATTCTTAATATAATCAGTTAATTGTTAAACAAATTAGACAAATAATAAAAAAAACTCATCTAAAAAACATAAAATAGAATGGAGGAAATCATATATAAGTTAGAATTAATTTTGATAAAATTATAATTTCATAAATGAAAATATAATTTTTAAATTTATAAAATCTATAATTTAAAATTGAAATAATTTTTAAGAAAAACTTATATTTAATCATATATATGTTATTATCTCAAAAGATTAATAAGTAAAAATAATTAAAAGTATTAATTTATAATAACAAAAATGATAATTCAAATACTATTATTAATATAGTATTTAAAGGAGTATATCAAATTTTATAATTTTATATAAGTATAACATCAAATCTTATTCCTCAAACAATTCCTATTATTCAAAGATAGTTAAAAATATATATTTTTAATAAGTGGATTAATAATATTTTTTAAATTAATTTACATATAATATTTCTTAATTAGTTAATAAAAATATTTTCAATTATGCTAATTTATAATAAGATGACTGATAATTCTAATATTATAATAGTATTGTATTTATTGAAATATTTTAAAATTTATAAATTATTCAATGTAATTATAATTTTATGTCTTTCTTTTCAAGAAATACTTGATAGTATATTATTGATAATATAAAATTGTCAATTGATACATTTATTATAATATTAAGTTTTAGTTAAGTAAAATTACAACCTATGTTCACATGAGTTATAATCTTGTGTGTGTATGTATATTATGAATTTAGTTAACAAAATATATACCCATTTTAATTAATAATGAAATTTTTTTGGACCATCTGACATGATTTTTACTCCTCTAATTAGGAAATTTTTCATATTAAAAATTATTATGTATTAATTTATTTTCTTATTATTTTAATTGTATTCAATAATAATTAATAATAACAAATAACAATATAGGTTTTTAAATGATAACAATAATAATAAAATATAATTATATTTATAGTAATAATAATAGTAATCACAAAAATAATAATTAATTTTAATTAACAAATATGTAAAATTAATAGTAAATAAATAAGTGATGTAATAATGATAACAATAAAATATAATGAATTGTAAAATTCACTTAAAACATGATAAAAGTTGATTTGAAATTGAGATTGGAATTAGGACTATAGTAATCTCATTTAATAAAAAGGTAATCTAACTTGAAACTACCCTCATACAATTTTTTCTCATTAAATTAGCCTAATAAAAATAACTTAGCTCATTTTAATAGGTACAGTTGGAACTCCCAAAATTATTATATTACAAGGAAATATTCCTAACTTGTTTATAAATGACATTGTATATAAAAAAATATTTTATGTCTTGTTGCACGTGAAACTTTTGTCTCTATCTCTTTCTAATCTAATAGATATAATGAAAAGAAATTAAATTTGAAGGAAGAAAAAAGGAATAAAAAGAAGGAAAATACTAACTATCTCGAAAAATATGTGCCGATCAGTGCTCCGAATACGACAAGACTATCTGTGTGCGTTGATTGATTATCATACTGTATTCAATAGCTTAATCCTGGCTGCTTTGAATTCAGCCTATATTTTCGGCACATAAAATCGAGAGAAATAACAGTGTCCTAAAAAGAATTCTACTTATATATCTTCGCTATGTCTTTGATAAATAATTTTTTAATTAATTTTTAACTAATTTGAATTCAGCCTATTATTTTCGGTACATAAAAATTTATCAGATACTCCCTTGATATTCGTCGTCCTAAACTCCAATACAGTGTGCGTCATTTCTTAATTTATTATTTTGGACTTCTACGTTATTTATAATTCCAAAAGTATAAATGAATTAAAATTATTTTTATTAAAATAAAATGAAATTAATTCTGATGTGAAATGTACTTTTAAGCAAACAAAAATAGTTTAGTACGATTTGTACGCTGACAGAACAAAAGGGAGAATAATTAAGGTTGCATGAATCCGATCGAAAATATGGTTGGATAATGCATTGTAAAACAGAATAGAAGAGGATCAATGAAAGAAGCAAAGATTACGCATGTTTTGCACATCTCAACAGTAATAACATTCGGCGGTCGAGCAGATGCTTCTTGAGGGAACAGCTGCCAATTGGAAACAAAAATCCTCAAATGCTTCTTATCTTTGCAAATTTGTAACGCAGACAAATTCCACCAAACAAAAACGCGTATGGCGCGCTTCTTTTTCTGAGTTTGTGCTTATGTTCTAGAACCTCGTCTTTCATAATGTTTAACTCATAACCGTATTATAACCGTATTACTCTTACTCATTTGTAACCTCAATCTCTATTTGTTTTTAAATCGTGATAAATTATTACTATTACTGTTATAGTAAAATAATGATATATTTATATTTTTATATTTATATTATTTGTGATATTCTTTATCTTTTATTATATAATTAATATTTTTATAATTTATCACATGTCAATTTATTATTTCTTTTTAATGAAATAATGATATATTTATATTTCTATGTTATATATTAATTAGTCATAACAATCTCTAACTTCTATTATGATAAATATCATTATCATAACTTACGACGTCTCAATTTATTATTATTTTCTTAATGAATATTATATTATAGTGAGCCACACTCATGCAATTAATCTTAATGAATATTGCATTGTAGTGAGTTATACTTATACAATCAGTGCAAAGGATTAAAATTTTCATTTATATATAGAAATTTATGTTAAATTGAGAAAAAAATATATAGCAATTTGTATTAAATTGTATTCCTTACTTTCTATTATGACAAGTATTAATTTCATAACTTGTCATATGTCAATTTATTATTTATTTTTAATAAATATTATATTGCAATAAGCTACACTCATACAATCAATCTTTTCTTAATGAACATTGCATTACAGTAAGTCACATTCATATAATTAGTGTAAGGGATTAAATTTTTTATTTTCTATTATGACAAGTATCATTTTTATAACTTATCATATGTCAATTTATATTTCTTTTTAATAAATATTATATTGCAATAAGCTACACTCATACAATTAATCTTTTCTTAATGAACATTGCATTGTAGTAAGTCACATTCATATAATCAATGTAAGGGATTAAATTTTTCATTTACATATAGCAATTTATAGCAAATTGAGAAAAACAACTTGTTAATTTATTTCCTTAATTTATTGAAAATTTTAATTATCATGTATTTTCTTTTTCTTTAGAGTAATCTGTATAATTTTTTTTTATTTATTTGATTTTCATAATCTCTGTTATCTCAATCACATTTAATCTGCATCAATAATTTTGATTATATTAAAAGTTAAGAATTTTAGTTGACAAACTGAATTAGGCTCAAAATTGATAGTTGTTAAAAAAATTAATCAATTAAACTATATAAATTGTCAATTCAAATTTTTTTAAAATAAATCAATGATTTACACATATTCATTAATGATTAAACCATATTTTCTTAAGTAAAACTTTCAAAATTCATTAATGTTAAATTTTAATTATTTTAATATAATTATTTGATACTTGATATAAATAAAGCATTTATATGAAATTTTTATAATTATTTACTCTTTTATTTATTTTTATATATCATTAAGATAAATGCATAAGAATTAAAAAGGGCAATTATTAACTACAATTTTAAAAGAAATATTATAATTAATAAATTTATTCTTTACTAAAAATTAATAATTAATGTGTAAAGTGATTGATTATTTATTAGGATACTAAGCATAAAATTGAAAAAAGTTAATAATTTTATTTATGATTTTTAAAGATATAAAGGGTGCTTGGCAAGCAATTTTTTAATAAGCTTTTAACTGATTTGAGTGTTTTTAATTATTTAACTAAGTTAATTAACTCGTTTAAGTATTTGACAAATGATTATTTCAATCAACTTATTTACACTCAAACAACTATTTTGAAAAGGTTGAAAATTGTAATTTTTTGAAATAATTAATTTGTATTTGGTATAGAAAAAGATATTCTTACTCATAATTACAAAAAAATTTATATTTTCATCCTTAATAAATAAAAATATTAAGTTTTATTTATTTATTTCTTACAGAAAACTAATAAATATTATAAATTATAATTATTTATTTTTTCATAAAAACCAAATAAGCATAATAAATCATGTTAAAATATTTACATAACAATTAAAAAATTACATGAATATAAACATACTTTTTCTATCAAATTGTATAAAAAAAGAAAAGAATATATATTTTATTTCATAGAGAATAATAGAAAATGTATTGAAAAAATTAATCTTTTGTTACATGATATCTTTTGAATTAAATAAAAATACATATTAAATAAAAAATAAAGGAGAATAGGATATTACTTGTGAAAGATATACTTTTATACTTAAAATATATAAATCATTAATATTTTTAATGATAGATATGTGAATTTTAAATTTAATATTAAAAATAGTTACAAAATAAATTTTAATTGTTACAATATTTTCTAAAATATTACAAGTATTTTTTAACTAGAAAATTATAATTTTTCACTTTAAAAAAAATCAAATAAGTATAATAAAATATAATAATATAAATTTTTAAAAAATTTAATATAATAAATAGTATATTATAATCTAGAATATTATTATTCAAATAAATCAAAAAATATACACATGTCCTTATATGTTATTTTATATACAAGCAACTAATAATAAATAAATAATTTTATAAAATATTTTTATATAAATAACTAATACTATTACTTGATCAAATTAGGTAATATAATTAGTTATCAATTAATATCTAATTCAATCAACTAATCCTTAATATAATCAATTAATTGCTAAACAAAATAGATAAATAAAAAAAAAACTTATTTGAAATAACAAATAAAATAGAATGGAGGAAGTCATATATAAGTTAGAATTAATTTTCATAAAATTCTAATTTCATAAGTAATATAATTTTTAAATTTATAAAATCTATAATTTAAAATTGAAATAATTTTTAAGAAAAACTTATATTTAATCATATATAAATATTATTATCTCAAGAGAGTAATAAGTGAAAATTGATTAAAAGTATTAATTTATAATAACGAAAATGATAATTCAAATATCGTTATTAATATAGTATTTAAAGAAGTATATCAAATTTTATAATTTTATATAAGTGTAATATCAATTCTTATTCCTCAAACAATTCCTCTTCTTTAGAGATAGTTGAAAAAATATATTTATGATAAGTAGATTGATAATATTTTTTAAATTAATTTACATATAATATTACTTAATTAATTAATAAAAATATTTGCAATTATGTTAATTCATAATAAGGTGACCAATAATTCTAATATCATAATTAATATTGTATTTATGAAAATATTTCAAAATTTATGAACTATTCAATATAAATATAATTTTATGTCTTTCTTTTCAAGGAGTACTTAATAATACATTGTTGGTAATATAAAATTGTTAATTGATACATTTATTATAATATTAACTTTTAGTTAAGTAAAATTGTAACCGATGCATCACATGGGTTATAATCTACTGTGCCTGTGTGTATATTGTGAATTTAGTTAACAAATATATACCCCTTTTAATTAATTAAAAAAAAATTTTGGACCATGTGACATGATTTTTAGTCCTCTAATTAGGAAAATTTTCATATTAAAAATTATTATATCTTAATTTATTTTCTTACTATTTTAATTGTATTCAATAATAATAAATAACAATATAGGTTTCTAAATGATAACAATAATAATAAAATATAATTATATGTATAGTAATAATAATAGTAATCACAAAAATAATAATTTGTTTTAATTAACTAATATGTAAAATTAGCAATAAATAAATAAGTGATGCAGTAACAATAATAATAAAATATAAGAAACAAAATATAATAATTGCATTGTAAAATTCACTTCAAACATGATAAAAGTTGACTTGAAATTAGGATTGAGATTAATACTATAATAACCACATTTGGTAAAAAAAGTAATCTAACCTAAAACTGTCTCATATATAATTTTTGCTTATTAAATTAGCTTGATAAAAAGTAATTTAGCTCATTTTAATAGCTTTAGTTGCAGCTCCAAAATTATCATATTACAAATAGATATTTCTAAATTGTTTATAAATGACGTTGTATATAAAAAAATATTTTATGTCTTGTTGCACGTGAAACTTTTGTTTCTATCTCTTTCTAATCTAATAGAAATAATGAAAAGAAATTAAATTTGAAGGCAAAAAAAAAAGGAATAAAAAGAATTCTACTTATATGTCTTCGCCCTACGTCTTTGATAAATAATTTTTAATTAATTTTTAACTAATTTGGGTTATTTGTCTGATTAACAAATTGAACTAATTATTTAAAAATATTCGATAGATAATTTATTTGATGAGATGTCAGCTAAAATGAAAACACGGAAGACCCACATTTTCGAATAGCAAATTCACAAGAGGCTTGTAAAATAAAAAGGCTGCACTTAAGTTATATAGTTATATCACCTATGAAGTCTAACCTTGCTAACAAGTGGAATGTTTCAAATAATTATTTGTTTCCTGAAAGAAAATCAAATACATATAATAAATTTTAATTATGTATCTTAAGTGCATGATACTAATTGATCATTTGTTCCTTTTCTCTTACTATCAATCTAGGAAAAGATGATAATTATTTATTATTTTAAAAAATTTAATAAATAATAATTTACAATGACCTATCATTTAAAAGAAATTTTAATTTAATAAATAATATATAAAATTTAAAATATTATTAAAGTGAAAATATATTCAAATAAATCATACATAAAATAAACTTGTGCTCTCAAATGTCATTTTGTATATAGACACCTAATTTATTAAATATTTTTATTTAAACAACTATTGGTATCATTTAATCAAATCATCTACTATAATAAATTCTCAACTAATAATTGATTGAATAAGTTAATCACCAATATAATTAATTAATTGTTAAATAGACCTATATATTATGAATTATGTGTGCCCTTTTTTAAAATAAAAATAATAAATCTTGCCTCGTTTTGTAAAATTTATATGCATTAAAAATTTTATATCGCTTTTTAATTTATAAAACATTGAAAATAATAAGAATTGATATTTAACTTTTATTTATTTATTTGGTGAAACAAAATCCCCTAATATAATTGAATCATTAAAAACAAACATCCTTCCAAGAGAGAACAAATCCGACCAAAATATTGATGAATAACTGTACGAACTGCATGGATTTGGAACATCCAAAATGAGGAAGCTCATATATTGCACTTCGAGCAAGCCAGATGGATGTTCCCTACCCACCCTGGTCGGCTACATCCTATTTATTCCTTTGTTCCCCTCCTAGCACTCTCTTTCTGCGTCCAAACATAATTGTATTATGTGATTTCACAACTCAACTCTATCACTTCCACTTTGTTGATCAATACGTTGGAAACTGTTTCTTGGTTTGGCATATATATAATTAGATTAGATTAGACGAGTAATTATATACTTATATATGGTACTATGAAATGGGAAGATCAATTTCTATCCAACGACAAAATTGAGAATTTTTTGTTTAAATGATATTTAATATCCTTTGAAAGATTTGTGTCTTTCGTTATATATAGGGATCGGTTATTAAATTTTTTATATATATTTATATATAGGTTTAGTAATTTTATTATTATTATTAAAATAAAAAAAGTCAATACTTAATTTATTATAAGGTCAACTCATCTTCTCAAGGATAAGAGGAAAGAAAAAATAACCATTTATAATTCGAGTAAAAACAAGAAGGCCTAGCATGCGTATATTAGATCAAATCATCATCAAGTCTCTTGTCCACTTCTCTCAAGTACTAGGAGTCTAGTTAGTAATCAGCACATTGGAAAATTACAGGTCGAGACTTGAAAACACGATTCCCCCAGTATAACCGTATAACCAACATGGAAATTGTTAGCACTTAAAATAGTCAATTTTCAGCCGTCAGAGCAAGAATAGAAGGGAGAATCTTTGGCCCGCGCATCATTTATGGCGTGCGGAAGAACATTTCTCTATTGTCCATCATCTTGCTCGTGACTATTTAAAGCCAATGACACCCTGCCATGCCATTCGCAAACTCATTGTCTAATTCTAATCACTCATATAAGAAATGAGCAATTTACATTTTCTTCTAGTTCCTTTGCTCCTTCATATTCTCGTTCCCGCAGAAGCTGCCGCTGGCCAATGGAATCTGCTGCAGAACAACATAGGCATTGCGGCCATGCACATGCAACTACTTCACAATGACCGCGTCGTCATTTTCGACCGCACCGACTTTGGCTTATCCAACATAAGCTTGCCCGCTGGCAGATGCCGCGACGACCCAGAAGAACTGGTTGTCAAGCACGACTGCACTGCTCATTCTGTCGAGTACGATGTCGCATCCAATAGCATCCGGGCCTTATTCGTGCAGACCGACGTCTGGTGTTCTTCAGGTTCGGTTGCACCCGACGGCCGTCTCATCCAGACTGGTGGGTACAACGACGGGGCTCGTACCGTCAGGATTTTCAATCCATGCCCCACCTGTGACTGGCAAGAAATTGATTCGGCTCTGGCAGCAAGAAGATGGTATGCAAGCAATCATATTCTGCCAGATGGACGCCAAATAATTATCGGCGGCACGAAAGAATTCAGCTATGAGTTTTATCCCAAAACAGATGCGACCAGGACCGCATTCAGTCTACCATTTCTGGAACAGACCAACGATCCTGGCGCTGAGAATAACCTGTACCCATTTGTTCTTCTAAACGTGGACGGCAATTTATTCATCTTCGCCAACAATCAATCAATCTTGTTCGACTACATTAACAACAAGGTGGTGAGGACGTATCCACAAATACCAGGCGGAGATCCCAGGAATTATCCCAGTTCAGGTTCTGCCGTTTTGCTGCCACTAAAGAATTTACAAGCCCAGTCTCTCCAAGCAGAGGTTTTGATCTGTGGTGGAGCCCCGAGGGGTTCATATCAGCAGGCAAACCAAGGAAATTTCCTCGGAGCCTTGAACACATGTGCTCGGATAAAAATTACGGACCCTAATCCACAGTGGGTCACGGAGAAAATGCCCGGAGGTAGAGCCATGAACGACATGGTAATGCTACCAAACGGCAACGTTTTGATCATCAACGGCGCAGCTCTGGGAACTGCTGGGTGGGATCTAGGACGGAACCCGGTGTTGACCCCATATTTATACAAGCCCGATGCCCCAGTCGGATCTCGGTTCGAAGTGCAAAACTCATCCAGCATTCCTAGGATGTACCACTCGACAGCCGTTCTGCTTCGTGATGGTCGGGTGCTCGTTGCTGGTAGCAATCCTCACGAATTCTACAATTTCACGAATGTGTTGTTTCCGACAGAACTGAGATTGGAAGCTTTTTCCCCGTCGTATTTGGAGAGTGGGTTTTCAAATGTTCGTCCGAAGATTGTATCTCCTCTTTCTCAAACTAAGATAAAGTACAATCAGACACTGGGGATACAGTTCCAAGTGACAGGAACATTAGCGCAAAACGCAGTGTCGGTGACGATGTTGTTGCCGCCTTTTAGCTCGCACTCTTTCTCGCAGAATCAGAGGATGCTAGTGCTGGGAACGAACCTGAAGGTGACGAACGCAGGCAAATCATCGTACCAAGTTGTTGTGAGCACACCCGGATCAGATATTCTTGCCCCACCCGGTTTCTATCTTTTATTCGTGGTTCATCAGGACATCCCCAGCGAGGGCATTTGGGTCCAGATACAGTGATTATTTATGCTATACAGTGTAAATGTGTAATGTATTGCACAAACCTATGAGAGGGACGGGCTGGTGCAACTAGCTCTTACTGCTCTCGATGATATTGGGTATTGCCCATTTCATTTATTCAAATAAAATAAAATAAAATGCAATTTAAATATATATCCTATTTTAATTTTATTCTTAAAATTAATGTATTTATTTTAGACTGATATAGAAAATAATTAGAACCCTAGTTGTCTGGTTACCAAAATCCAAAAGAAATTTGGACCCGTTGCCAATAAAATTAAATATGTGCATGAATTGATTTTGTTAATGTATTATAAATTACCAAATTAAACATTTTTATTTAAAAAATATAAAAATTAAATTCAATACATGAAATAACACACCTTACCGGTGTTGCATGCTATGTTTAATCGATTAACGATTGGTAGCTGAGCACCTAACATTGCAAATAGCCAAATACAACCAATATTTGTAAAATGACTCTAGCTGAAAGATATGAAAAGATATAATATTTCTTACATATATTATGATAAAGTTGTCTCATCAATCAATTGGTGTTATATATATATATATATATATATATATATATGGCAGGAATGTTATTAGAGGGACCAAGTACAACTGCGAACTGGTGATGGTCCGACTCAAATTACTACTATCTCCGTTACTCTTTAATTATTGTATATTTATTTAGATTATAGGAGTAATATTTAAAAGAAAATAATAAATATATTTTAAATTTTTTAAAATGATGATAAATAAAAATAACTTTTATTAAAATGACACTTAAAAAATGGATGGAGTATTAATTTTTCATTTCATTGCCTTCTGTTTAAATCAAGTTTTATATTTTATTTACCGAGAGCTTGAAGCTTAAGTAGCATTTGATGTCTCTCGAAAGATTTGCACTTGTAACAATATTCAGGATCTGATTCATCTGGTCTTTGTATGTGTACATTTAGTAGTTTAACCACTCTTACAATCACAAAAAAAATTCTTATATTTTATTCATGCATTATCATTATCAATATGCAATAAATGAAGCTTTCCCCGTTCTAGCAATCATAAGGATATAAATGCTGATTACTGCACTTTTATTTCTTCCAAATTTTCGCCCCACTAAATTAAGGAAAAGCATACACTTTAGCTGCTTATGGTATAGTCTTACTTATCAACATGCAGTTTAAAATATTAGAAGAAGAGGTCACTTATGATTTGTTATATTGACAATTTATTCACTTGTACTTATTTTTCCTTCAAATGTAGTGAAATTTAACACATACCTCTCACATTTTTTCATCTATTAAGCTTAAATGAAGTTTCAAAAATTTAATTTATGTCATATATTTTTTTCATTTTTTTCCTCAATTTCAAATCATAATATCCCAATTTCATAAGAATAAATTGGAAATTATAGGTGAAATTAGAGACAAATTATGATAAAATCTTATCAAATTAGAGCTATTAAAAGAGCATGTGACTTGTAGATAAAATTTTTGTTAGATTTAGATGAAAATATAATATAGATGAGTAAAGTGTTAAATATGCAAACCATAGATTGCCTTTGTTAAAACTTTGAATCACAGTAAGCAAGTTACAAATAAGATAATATCACATATGAATAATGTATTATTCCCTTAAATTAATTATAAGATGACAAGTGTTAACAAATTAAATAAACAAATTAAATCAACAACTTTTTTAATTTTCTAGCATTTTATTAATAACATAATATATATATATATATATATATAAAAGAATTTTTGGAATTTATCTTTGACACTTCAGTGGTTCCTACCTATGTCCTTTATGTCCAAACTGGATGGATATTAATTTTGTATATCCTTTTAGTTACAGCACCTCGTTCAAGTTCCATCTCCATTCAATGGGCCTCTTGTCCATGTTGTTCAATTGGGCAACTTCTTCTTGAGGTTTTAGTGGCCTATAGCTTAGTTAAGGTGGTTTGATCCCTCCAGGACATGGTGGCATGAAGGATACAAATGGTGCCAATAATAATTTGTTATAGGATTAGATCTTTAGTGTAACCAAGTAGGATTAGGGTTTTCATTCTATGTTGCTAAAACAAAAAAAAGAATAAATTATTCTCACTTTCCCTAAAGTTTGGGTTAAATACACTCCCTTTCCCTTTTTTTTTAAATTAGTCTAAATTCCCTTTAAATTTTGTATAAACTTACACTCCTTACCCCTCTTACTAACCATCCATTAGGAAGATTAACAGTCAATGATAATTGTGGGCCCCACCATAATCAAATGCTTCTTTTAAAAAATTTTTGGATGAAATTATCCTTCAATAACAAAACAAAACAATGCAATAGTTGTACATTTTCATACATCTTCAATGTCAATTTTTTTACTACATTTACAAAGCCTTGAATTCATTTTTTGTGCAAAAAAGAGTATATTTAGGCAATAAAAAATAAATATATGAACATATTATCTAACTTATTATATATAAATATTATATTTATATGTGATTTTATGAGATGTGATCCAAAATGTTGCCATAGTTGAACAATAAAAGAAAAAATAATTATTTGAAAAGGAAAATTAATAAAATTGATCATAAAATAATATTATTTTTATATTTAAATATATTATAATTTAAAATTAATAATATACTATAAAAAATATGGTTTGATTTTTCATTTGAATCATTATTATACATTTGTAATTTCACTAGCTAAAATTTTAAATTATTGATTAAATTCAAAAGTTAAAATATGGAATTATTCAAATGTTATAAATTGAATAGATTTAGCACTTAAAATTTAGTGTTTAATTTCAGCATTAAACATTTCGGTGTTATCAAATACACTCTTATTAATATTTTTTTTAAGTTACCTCTTTTTTTTATAATGTTACCAATTTTATTGTTACCTCAAGGTGACACCATAGAATTCACCCTAAAATAATATGAGGAATGGAATTTTGGTATAAAAGATTATGCATTGATATGACCAAACTATTTATTAAAAAAATTTTAATTAAATATAAAAAATGCAACATGTAACAAGTTTATATCACTTGAATAATTTCGTATTTTAAGTTCTAAATTTAATTAATAATTTAAAATTTTAGTTCAAAAATATTAAAATTTTATGTAATTTTAAAATTATTCTTAATTATAATTTTAAAAATTTTACACTTCACATTTTTTAATGCTAAATGTAAAAATTTGTATAGAATTCATAAGATTACATGCAAGTATAGAATAAAACCCAAGATGCATAATAAGATTGTATTGTGATAATAGTAATGTAAAATTAATTTACATTAATAATGAAGAAATTAAATTTATATCCCATTTGATGTTTGTTGATTAACTATATAAATTATACAAAATTATTTCTAAAAATACTTTGATAATGGTATCTTTTCTAAAATTTTGAATTTAACCATATAAGATTTTGATTTAATTCTTTTCTCATGAAAAATTCAATTACAATGAATTAGAATATTATGTGATTTACCAAATTATGAATAAACTTTGTATTAATTAAAAAGATTTGAATTTGATTCACTTCCAATATGAATCAATTTTATACTCTCATTCGTTTATATATTATTATATCAATAAAAAATTGATAAAATTTCTTTACTATTGTTAAAAAAATTTTAATCATTATAATTTTTTAATAATATGTCTTTTACTGATCACTAATAGTATAAAATATTTCACACTAATGATGAATTAAATTTAAACACTAATTAAATTACAAATTAAATAAATTATTTTGATTTTATATTTAACAATTTACATACAAATATATTAAGGTTAACTAAATTGTAAATTGTTAAAATTAGGTCTTTTTTATTTAGATTTACGTTTGATCCATTCTTAGTATATATTAATCTTATACTATCATTTATCTCTATGTTACTACATTAATAAAAATAGTTAAAATTATCTTAATGTTAGTAAAAAGTTACTATTAATTTTTTTTATTATGTATATCATCTTATTTAATAATAGTATTAAAAATTTTACATTATTAATGAATTAAATTTAAATTCTTTTTAAACTTTTATTTATTTTCAAAATATAAATTTAAATTTAATTTATTATTAATATAAAATAATTTTTTATTATTATGTAAAGAAAAAGAAATGGAGAGAGAAAAAAAGAATTAAAACTTACCTATTAATAAGAGAGAATGTGTGTTAAAATAGTAAATAATGCTAAAAATTGGAAGTAAAAAAAAAAGGGTTTTTATTAACTTAAAGCCCATGGAGGTATTTTCATTAATAAACACAACCATTTTCTTCTATCGATTTTAAAAGGGTGATTACCAAAATTGAAAATTAAGGGTACGAAGTATAATTACCCTAAACTTTAAGAGAGACAAGAGTAATTTACCTTAAAAATAATCTCTATATATAGGCTATGAAAGCTCTTTATTGTTTGTTCCGAAAGCTTCAATGGGCCTTTTGCCCTACTGAAACATTTAATGGGCCTTTTGCTAGAGTTATTCAATCCAACAACTTCCTCTTAAGATTTTAATGAATAAATGGGACTTTCTCCTAGTCTATAGGTTAGGTACGATGGTTTAATCCCTTTTGGACATAGTAACATGAGGGATACAGATGACACCAATGATAATTTGGTATAAGATTAGGTCCTTGGTGTTATACACTAATTAGGATTAGGGTTTTCAATTTACCCTATTAAAATAAAAGTAGTCCTTATATATAGGTTATGAAAATTCTTTATTGTGGATTTCGAAAACTTTTATAAGCCTTCTACCCTTCTAAAACATTCGATGGGCCTCTGTCAAAGTTGTTCAATTTGGTGGCTTCCTTTTGAGGTTAAGTGAATGAATGAGACTTTCTTCTAGCCTATAGGTTGGGTACAGTGGTTTAATCCTACCTGAACATGATAGTGTGAATGATACAAATGGCATTAGTGATAATTTGGTATAGGATTAGGTCTTTGGTGATATACACTAAGTAGAATTAAGGTTTTCAATTTGCATTACTAAAATAAAAGTAATCTTTATATATAAATTATGAAGGCCCTTTATTATGGGTTCCAAAAGCTTCTAGCATATTCTAATGGTAATATGTGAAAAACTTGTGCATATATCCATTTGGATATTAAGCCTAATGTTGAAAGAGTCTTGGGCCATTGTTAGTTTTTATGGACATTAGGCTAAGCCAGTTAATATGGTTGAATAGACCAGTCTTTATCTAATTAGGCTACATGCATCTAGTTAGGTGAAAAAAGTCCAGTCAAATATCTATTATCAAGGAGAAATATGCACCTATAAATAAAAAATAAATTATTATAAAAAATTAAGTGTTTTGAAAAAAGCAAAACATTATTTTAATTTTTAATTTTTAATCTCCCCCTTTATATATATGTGTGTAATAAACCAATTCCAAATATTAATATCTTTTCTTCTAATTAATAAAAAAGAATATAAGAACAATATTGTATATGTTATGAGGATAATAATAATAATTAATATAAATATTTGGTTTATTTTTCTTAGAAGGGATAATTTCCCTGCAATCTAAAAGGTAAAAAAGCTTCAATAGGCACTATATCCTACTACAAATATAAAGAAAAAATCTAGGCTGGATTTTAGTCTGCACACTTTACAACGAGGAGGTTTAACTTGTTATTTTAAGAATCACATGATCAATTTATTTTACTAACTTAGATTACACATTGGTTAGTTAAATGGGACTACAAGGTCATGGCTAAATATTTTTCTTAAAGAATAAAATACTTTAATTGCTCCTAAAGTATGGATAATATATATAAACCTCTTCTCAATTTTCATAATCTATACAGATCTTTTCTAAAAGATCAACTCTTTGTAACACTTTTCTCCAAATTTATTATTTTTCCATTCCTTAACCGTTAGGTCCTTCATTTATGCATAAATAAATGAAATTTTTGACAAAAATATTAATTTTATCTCATATAAGTTTGTATTATTTTGATGTGTTTTCAATTTATCTTTTCTTTGCAATCTATTTTTTTACTTTAATATAAAAAATAAAATATAGTATTTTTTTACTATAATAATCATTTTTTATTATCATCAAAAAATTCTTTATTTTGTTAATTAAAAACAAAATATAATATATTTTAATGTGAAAGTCATTTCTCCATTAGCACCAAAATGATATTTTCCATTCATAAAAAAATAAAATGCAATGTACATAATTTGTTGTGCACACTAGATAATTAAAAGTTCTTCGAAGTTAAGGAAACAATATTTAGTGACATTTTTATCATTAAAAATGTTATTCTTTTGAAATATTACTTTTAAAGAAATCATAGTATCCGAAGAGAATATTTGTAGTTGAAGACTTTTAAATGGAAAAATATCTCAAATTTGAAAATAGAAGGAGTGTTTGTATATATTTTCAATAATTTATAGAGGATTAAGTATTCTTCCTTTGTATTTATATGGCAAAATGACTTCATTATGCCTCCATCTTTTAAAATTGTTGTTTTATTGACAATTCTACTTACTATGGTAGTTCTTTTTTTATCGACATATTAATTACATTTTTTCTTTTAACTTGAAGGATAAATGATCATATCCTAGACTCTGTTTGTTTTAGTAAAAAATATTTTTCATAGGAATATAATTATATAATATTAAGATAGTAGAAAATAATTTATATATTCACCATTAAATGTAAAAAATGTAGAGGAAGATAATTTCTGCTTTTCCTCCACTACTATAGCCTTAGATATCATTTTTTTTATAATCTCAAGGTATAGATGCTCATGACACTCCTTGATTTATATATAAAGGAATAATATTTTTATAAAAAAATATTTTAGAAAACAAATGGAGCCTTAAATCTTATTGTTAAATATAATTTTGAAGAACATAAGGCTTTCTTATCTATAAAATTGCAAATGTTATATATTTGACTCCTTTACACCCCTTATGGAGAGTAACAAAATTCAAATTTTCCATTTTCTAAGCAAAAGCTACTTTATTTTGGCTAATTTAAAATCCTGTTATTTCAATCAATTTTTTTCTTAACAATTGTAGCAAGATAACTCTTATTAATTGCATGCATTTTGGTTTTAGACATTTTGAATGTATATATTAATTTTTTCTATCCCTAATCATGTGGCTTTTCATGTTTGAGTTCACAACATTGATAATGAATGGTTATCATGACACAAAGATTGATTATTTGTTGTTATATCCAATTTTCATCTCTTTCCAATTTCATATTCATTTTGTTTTAGTAAATGGGGTTTTGGGTCCTTATTTAAATCCTACTTCAAATTTTCTTTTCAAGGATAATAATGTTTGCAAAATATCAAAGAAATGTCTTTCATTGAAGGACACCAAAATTTCTCTTTGATTCTTATATGTGATTCTCATTCTAATTATATGAAGTGGAAAACACAAAAACAAATGAATCATGTCAAGCATATTAGGGTAAGGATTTTAAACAAGATAAAATAAGCTTTATGTAAATAAAATGGATTATGAAACTTGAAGAATAATCCTTGCACATTGAATGAGGTATGGATTAACATTGTGTATTTAGTTTCATATTTCTTTTGCATATTGCAGACATTGTGAGAGTTTGTAATGTTGATAATTTAAATTATATAGCTAGTGTAAAACCTTAATAAAAAATTGAAACAATACAAAGTATAATAGTATATAATAGGATAATTTCTCTAATAAGAAAATGAAAATTGTTCACAACCAAACTAACACAAAATATACCTTTTATCCTCAATAAAAAGCTAAACATGGCCATATCATTGAATGAAAGCTTGTCTTATAGGTAAAATAACCATAAGATTATCAAGAATATTTTACTCAAATCTTCTTTGGTATAATGAATCCAAATTTTTAAGTTTCACTTATTTATGTTCCTTCAAAGATAGTCTTAAGAAAACTAATTAGTCTTCCTCCATGGGCTCCCTCCCATCTTTTTGCAAATCTCATCACTATAGTTGATATTGATGGTTGTAATGCAGTGTCTCTTATAAAACTTTGTTGTTCATTTCATGAACTCGATCTCTTCATTTATCTACTCAAGCATTTCTGTCACACTTAAAAGCTTGAAATGCTCATCAGCAAGTCTAGCTAGCAATTTGCACCTCAACTCAATTGTGTGAAGATTCAAGATACCTTTAATGTACCCTACAAATGCCATGTTGGGTATTAATGGATAAACAATGCCCTACTTCCACTAATCAAAATAATATATGAGTTATGTTTATAAGTAAAAGAATATGACATTTATATCTTAGAAATTTGAGGTTACTAACCTATAAAAGGCCATGATGTCAAAAGAGTCTACTTTTAAGCTACTAAATGGCTCAAATAATAAAGTTCAAAGCTTTTTGTTCCCATCATAACCCATGGGAAGAAGTACAACATCGGCCTCCAATTTGGTATTATCTTTAAATTCAATTTTGAAGCCTCTTTGAATTGTATCATCCCTTTGTCAGCCTTAAAGAAGAATTTTTAAGTTCATTTGACAAAAATCATAGTTTTTCCATAAATAGGGAATATGGTTTCAACCTATATTTCTCTTGAGAAAGCTTCCAAACCAAGAATCATTTAATGAACTTAGAAACTACCTTTCTCTATAGGGAAAATATATAAACCACTACAATAAGTGAATGTATTATTCATGAATTGATATTTTTCATAACCAATCGATCATTAATCATTAATCACAATTAAACCTATATAAAAGTTAATATTTTAAAATTTTAATTATATATGACTTGCAAAAGGCAACAACCATAGTTAAATTTGTTCAACTAATTAAAAAGTATTAAATTAAATTAATTAATTAATTTAATAAAATTATAATTCAATGATTAAATATATTGATTAAGTTCAATTTTTAAACCATTAATACAATCAATAGTAATTCATGAGAAATTGAAATTTACCATTAAAGATAGAAGAAAGCATAGTACTACTCTCAACAAAGTTTAATTAAGCCTTTGTTGAAGGATCTGAGAAAATCTTGTTGAATAAAATAAGTAAAATGGCAATCCCCATATTCATAAAGATAGGATTGTCCAATGCAGAGTCCTTATCACTATAGTGCAAGGTTGTCCTTTAAGTCCTTTTGTAAATAGTCATTTGAAAAATAGAAAGAAATCAAGTCAAATAAAATTCAAACTGAAATAATGTCCCAATAGTGCAATAAAGCAAAAAAGGAAATACTTTTTCTTAACTTATGAATTTACTCGCCTATAAAGTCCAAAATCAAAAAGAGTTATGCTCAATTCATTACTGATCTTTTCAATCAATTTTTATTTTTTTATTCTTATAGTTATATATATATATATATATATATATATATATATATATATATATATATATATATATATATATATATGTAAGCATATATATACATACATACATATATATGTAAGCATATATATATATACATATATATATATATATATATATATATGTATGTATGTATATATATGCATACATACATATATATATATATATATATATATATATATGTATGTATGTATGTATGTATGTATATACAAGCATATATAATATGATTAAGTGAAGATATTTTAGATTTGACCAGGGGTGGAAGCAGGTCTTAAGAGTCATTAAACGTAAATGTATTTCAATATTTTAATTGGAGTAAAAACTAGTGAAAGTATTTTAAATGTCAAATATAATACATGAAATTTTTAAAAAGTTAGTGAAAGCACATGCCTACACTAAAATATTTATATATATGTAGCTCACCACCGAATACAATCTCTTTCTTTATCATTTCTTGTGATAATAAGATGTAAGTTTATAGATTTCTTTCATGTTTTGAGTGTGGTAGCTCTATCTTATGACATTTCTCATATCAATAGCTAAAATGTTTTAAGTTAAAGATCTTTTCATACTATTTAAGATTTTTGCTTCACTTTTAAATCACACTTAGTGTCATTAATATCAAATCTTTTCTAAATTGACAATTTAGGAAAACTTTAATGAGAAGTTAGGAAAGGAGTACAAATATGGTCAACAAGTCATATAATGCATGCAATCATCTTAACCCCTTCACTTGTTTGACCATTTTGCTTTTTCATAATTTGTGAACTTTTTATTGTGATTGTAAATTTTAAAGAAATTGTCTGCATAATATATACCTGATTTTGCCTTTGCACACTTTGTGGCCAAATTAATGGTAAACTTTTTGTAGACAATAGCTACTACCTTCTTTCCTCTGAACAGTTGAAGAGTAGCTTCTTTATCAAGCTTAGAGTAGTCTATAAAGTGCATCACCTTCCTTCTAAATACCTTTAGAACTTTTTTTGAAGGGTAGCTTGGCATTCTTACAATGTCTTTAAATTTGCCAATGCATACCACTAAAAACTCAAATGCATACCACTATTACAAATTATTTATTTTTAAAACCAAAAATATATGATCTAAAATGATTAACATTATTTTCATTGATCATGAAAGAATAAAAGAAAGAAAGTAACCTAAATGATTTTGGATTGGGTCTTCTCCACCACAACCACCTAAACAGAATCCATATTCTTATTCTAGTTTGTTGGAATCCACCATGAACTGGTATAATTTCTAGATGTTATGATCACCAATACAATAGATTTCAACAATCCTAAAATTGAAGTTAACAAACTTCAATACATCAAAGTGCATTATGTAATTGGTTAAGTATTCCAATTTTTTAACATAAGAAGGAGAAGATGAGTTCTCTCTCACAACACATGGAGAGTCTAAGAATTTCGAATTAAGTAAGGGGTCTAAAGTTTAATAGATATATAAGAACAGTGTTTCCCAACACCCCTAATAAAATCAATGGCTTCCAAAATGATTAGATTATAATGAAAAAGTTGCTTCGTAGTAGCAATGCCGCTAATACTAACCCCAATGATACCTATTTTGAAGTGAATGTGGTGGTGATGGTTGGCCATTTCAAAACTCAGTTACCTTAAAGATGTCAAAAGACAAAAAAAATAGATTATATGAAGCTTTAGTGCATTGTTGTATGAGGAAAGCATCATAGCATTATGGAGTATTTATAGAGTTGCATGACAAATACTTTGTCATTTCTATATATTTTTACCTTTTTTTGTTAAAATAAACTTCTATTTTATTTATCCTTTACCTTTTTTGTTCAAATAAATTTCTATATTTTGATCATAATCATGTTATGAAAATTGTGAATACATGGAAATAAAGTAGTGATAGTGATTTGGACGAGTCTGATGTAATTATAATATTGCAGTTACCTACGTGATTCAATCTTTTATAATTTTGAAGTTTTCAATTTCAATTCGTGTTTGGAAAATAATAACAAATTGTGAATCAATGACGCATTGATTGAACTAGTGGTCAGGTGATCTAGACCTTTATATGGTTTAACGTTTGATTTTGATTTTAATAACTTTGCCTTTCATTACTCCATCCTTTTTACATGATAATGATTTAGTACATTATACACAAGAAACTTTTTGATGAGTTTCTAAACTGTGTTTCTTCTCAAAGCTCTCAACAGTTGTGTTTTGTTTTTAAGTTCTTCTATCTTTAATTTTATAATCTCTCCCTACAATCTCAAAAATAAAATTTGGCTTTTAGCAACAGATGAATTGGTCTATTTCCAACAAAGAAATTTGATTTCCTTTTTTGATTTTCAAATCTTTATTCTCTTTTTGTCACAATGACATTTTTTTTTCTAACATTCATATTGAGTTACATAGTATTTTGTGACTTTGCTTAAATATTAATCCATATTTAATAAAGGCCTTGATCTATTTCAATATATCATGTCTAATTTAAGATCTATTTTTGTACTCACTAGTTAGTGGTGGATTTACAAATATAAAAAAAATTAAATTACTATGAAATGTTAAGTATTTCAATAAGAGCAAACTATTATTTTGATCTCTAATCTTTCCCTTTATACATGTGTGTGCGCAATAAATCAAATTCAAATATTAATATATTTGATCGAAGTAGATTTGTTTTCTTCTAATTAATAAAAGAGAATATAAAAACAATCTTGTATAGGTTATGAAGATAATAATGATTATAATTAGTATAAATATTTGATTTATTTTTCTTGGAAGAGACAATTACCTTACAATCCAGAGGGTAAATGGCCTCTATGGGTAGCATATCCAACTAGAAATACGAAGAAAAGAACTAGGACAAATTTAGTCTACTCACTCTACAAGAAAGGAGGTTTAACTTCTTATTTAAAAAAAAAAAAGAAAGTCAAACAAGCATGAAAATGGCAATAGCTTTTCATTTAGAATCACATGCTCTATTTATTTTACTCATTTAAATTACCCATTGGTTAGTTAAATGGGGACACAAGGTCAACAACTAAATATTTTTCTTGAGGAATATAATACTTTAATCGCTCTTAAGGTACCAATATATATATATATATATATATATATATATATATATATATATATTAAGTTTCAAAATCTATACAAATCATTTCTAAAAAATCAGCTTTTTGTAACACTTTTCTCCAATCTATTGTTTTTCATTCCCTAACTGTTAAGTCTTTCATTTGTGCATGAACAAATGAAATTTTTAACAAAAATACTAATTTTATCCTTAATTTCATCATATAATTATATATTATTTAGAAGTGTTTTATAATCTATCTTTTCTCTATAATCTATCTTCTTGTACTTAAATAAATCAAAAATAAAATATAATATATTTTACTGTAATAATCATTTTTTATTATCACCAAGAAATTCATTTTTCTATTAATTAAAAATCAAACATAATATATTTTAATAGGAAGGCTATCACTCCATTATCACCAAAGTAATACTTTTCCAATCATAAAAAATAAAGTACAATGTAGATAATTTGTTGTGTACATTAGATAATTAAAAGTTTTTCAAAGTAGAGTACACAATATTCAGTGACATTTTCACCATAAAAAATGTTGTCTTTTTTAGATCTTAATTTCAAACAAATCATAGAATCTAGAGAGAATATTCTATTAAATAGGATAATTTGTCCATTTTGACTAGAATCAATATTTTCTTATTCTAATAAGAAATGCAATGTTCTTGATACATATATATATGATCTTTTTTTTCCCAAAATCTTAAAAAAATTAAAAATAAAAGAATTGAATTATAATAGCATATTCATTCTTAAATCTTTATATTATATTAGCTGTGATATTCACTATATCCTTTTATGCCATGCATCATGACTATAACTTAATTTGTCATTCTTTTTCAATAAATATTTTGTTACTGAGTCACACTCATACAATTAGTCCTCTCTTAATGAATATTGCATCATAATAAATTATACTTACCCAATTTATATATATAAGTTTATATTAAATTGAGAGATAAAATTTGTTAATTTCTTAATTTGATTTATTAAATTTTTTAATTTTTGTACATTTTCTTTTTCTCTATAATAATCTCCCTATTTTTTATCTATTGCATTTTTCATAATATTTCTAATCTTTTTTCCTAATTTAAAGTGTTTTCTACAATTAAATATCTCATTTATATCAATGATGCTATAGGACTCAAAGGAAAGAATGTAAAAATGGTTTCAAAATTATCCCAATAAATTTATTAAAATACAAGTGAAACCTACATCAACTATCAAAGGATAAATAATTCATTCTTTATCTTCGAGACACAAATTTGTACCCTAAAATTAGCACATATATTATTTTTCTATTTGTATATAATAATTTATAATAAATTAAAAAAAATTCCCTAATATTTTTCTTATTTATTACATATTTATAATGTCTATGATTTATTTATCTAATTTGCTAAGTTTTTTTAATTTCTACTAACCCCAAAGTCAGATATGATGAGTTTTTATGACAAATAAGTGTTCTAAGAACATTGCATGTCTTGTGTTAAACTAATATATAATGTATAAGCTTTAATAAACATACTATGTTATGATTAATCAAGATACATAATATAATGATTATGCATGTTCTTATACTAATTTGTTATATATTTTGTATATAAATCATGTATATCAATATCTTGATATATTATATTAGACTAACTATATGATTTGTAAAGTTTATGAACTTTTGTATAGGAAAGTCTAATAAGTAAAATGAGAGTTAGCATTAAAGCAAAGAAATATAAGATTATATTATGCTTAACTTAAGTACAAGGAAGAAAGTTAAGAAAGACAATATGATCCAAATATTGAAGGATGACAATATTCAAGCTTAGAAGCATCAAGAAGAACCTAAGGATTTCTTTCATATAACTTTTCATTTTAGGCTTAGATTTTCTTGTAAAATAAAGTTTTTTATGATAAAAAGCTCAAACATACTTTGTAAAATGTTATCTTGATTACAATATTATAAAAAGATAGCTCTGAATCATATTTTTACAAGATAACTTATAAGAACACTTTAAAAACTAATGAGATATGAAGTTTTGATTTTTTTTTTTTTAATTTTGACCTTTGGTCACTCTTTTAATCAGATCTTACAAAATACTTGTAATTTGATTGTTAAACATTTTTCATATGAAAATAGACTCAAATAGCTTTCCATTGACTATTATTTGCTTAAAATGATTAATATATGAAAGAGTTATGACTTTTCAATTTAAATTTAGAAATCAATTTTCTACATTCCAATCCTTTTTTATCTTTGCTCATTATTTTGATTATATCTTAAAAACTATAAATGATATGAGCATAAAATTATTTTTATGTGAAAATAGATTGAAAAATCTTTCCATGGTCAAGTCATTAAATGATTAAAATATGAAAGAGTTATGAATTCTACAAGTTGAGTTTCAAAATCAAATTTTTCACAATTCACTATTTCTGACCTTTGCTCATATTTCAATTATATCTCAAAAATCATATTAGATATGAACATGAAACTAGCTTCATTTGAAAGTAGACTCAAATAACTTTCTAATGATAGGAAAAATGGACTTAAAATGAAGGAGTAATGACATTTTAAAATTGAGTCTACAATCCTATCTTGATAAATCGATTAACTAATTAATTCCAAATAGGTAAAGAAAAACTTTTCATTAGAATCGATTGACCAATTGATTCTGATTATTTTAATATACGTATAACGGTTATAAATGGCTAGTTTTTGTTTTTAACTACCCTAAATTGCTATAGTACACTATAGATTTCCTATATAAGTTAACAAACATCAAATACAATTAAGAGAAAGCTTGGACTTCATCTTTTAATATCATTTTTCTCATTCTTTTATTAACTTATGATTTGAGCTCTTCTTTGTAAAATTTCTTTATCCTAGGACTTTATTTGTTTCATCCACTCTATAAAAGAGTTTGTATGAATTAATATTCATCTTATATCACTTCCTAATTGTAAAAGGTGAGATACCCCTTGAAAAGTCTTAGAGAGGGTGAGGCATCCCTTATAAAATGAAAATTTGCTAAAGAAAAAGCAAGAGCTTTGTAAAGCTTCTTTAAGTGTTGATTAAAACTTGAAAGGATGATGGATTGAAACACAAACTTGAGAAGCTTAGAGAGTTGATGTATACCGTAGAGAGAATATTCAAGGGAAAAACCACTATAAATTTTTATATTTGATATCTCTATCTCCATCCCTTTATTTTTTACGCTACACTTTGTTTTCTTTTTACTAAAATTGTTGAATCATTTTTTTTATTATCTTAAACTTGAACATTACCTTGAATAGTCATTTGTTTATTATTTCCAATTGAAAATTGACTATGAAAGTTTTACAAAACTAATTTTAAATTGGTAAAACTACATGTTGTGTTGCATGCTCTATTTTTCTATATTTAAATGCTTATGTTGATGCTTGAATGATTAAAGGCTTAAAAAGAGTATATATCTATCCATGTGCTTCTTAATGATTTACATATATATAGTTGAATGAATTGTTTTACATAAATGTGTTGAATTTTTATATGTCATGTGTAAACCTCTTCATTGAATTATCTTGAACATACCTTTTGATGATTTGTTTGTGAATATTTGAATAATTTAATTTACATTGATTCTTTGAATTATTTTATCTTGAGTGCAAATATCTTTATAAAGCTATCTTGGAATTGTTTAAATAAAAATTATCTTCATAACTTCCCGAAATGAAAAGTTTTTCAAGGAAAATTTTAGAAATGGTAAAAGTTTTCAAAATATCCAATTCACCTTCCACTTAGGTGTGGGTTACTCAGACCTACAATTTCTATACTCTTTTTCTCCAGAATAATCTCCTTAATTTCTTTCCTTTATTTACTTATTTATTATATTTGTGTAATATCTCTAATCTCTTTCTTAATTTATTATGTTTTATAAGGTTGAATGTCTCATTTATATATTATAGTTTATATTAAATTGAGGAAAAATTCTTTGATTTGTTTTTCTCTTTTATGGAATTTTTGTAATTTATTTTGATTTCTTTCCTTGATGTACTGAATTTTTTAATTTTCATGTATTTTTTCATTTTTGAAATAATCTTCCTAATTTCTTTCCCTTATATAACATCAATTGACCATTAGTAATTAATTTATTTATTTCAACTAAAATCATGCATTTGTTTTTGATTTATTTCTATTTTTGTTTCCATATCTCTATTTATATCATTGAAAATTATTCAAACCCTTATCACCTATACTTGGAGAGACTAATGTATTTAATCAATTAAATATTCTTTATTTAAAAATATTATTTAGTAAATTAGACAATATTTTTTTATTATCCATTATGGTTTACATTTATATAAAATTAAGGATGGACATAAATATATTCAATTTCATATAAATAAATATTATGTCTTATATATATAATTTTTTGTTATTTTTTCTAAATTTGATTTGTTTTAATATTTAAATGCATATGCATCCTTTATCAATTAATATAATATTACAATAATATGATAACTTTATCAATTAGCAATGAGTTAAAAAAATAGTACATCCCCTTACTTAATTTGAATATAATTATAACAATTTTATAACTATTTAATTGATTTAAATATAACAATATATTTTACATCAATCATTTGAATATTTTATAATTTAAATTTTAAAAACTTAAATTTATACTATACATTATTATCAATTAAAATTAATTAAACCGAATAAGTGGGACACTTGGGTTACAAGCTAGTCTTCTATCTATTACGAGAACATGTTATGTCATATTACAACATATGACAATTTTTTAGGAAATATTTTCTCTTTAAAATATTTTTATGATATTTTACATTTAAAATATAATTATAATTTTAAATTAAGTAATATAATGATAAATCTTTATTTTTCATTTTAAAAGAATGCTAAAAATATATCAAAAAATAATTATATATTATTTTAATTATATTATAAAAATTTAGTAATAATATTTTTTGCATTTAAAAATAATTTCTCAAATCCACAAAAGCCTTCATTCATTATTGATTGTTTTGAATGTTTTACACTTTATAATGCACTAAAAAATTCTTTTATGTTTACATTCAAAGGATAATGTTAACAGATCTAGACATAACGTTTAAAAAAAAAAAGTCACTCATTTCTTATTTTACATTTATTATATATTTTTTCCAATTGATTCTTTTTAATGAAAAGTGACTAAAAGGCCAAAAACAATCCAAACAAAGCAAAAATTAATAAATATAACTTAAGGGAAAGAAACCGCATATTAGCAAGGAGCAAAAGATGAAGATCTACGGGAGTCTTCTGCATTATCACTAGTCCAAGTTCAATTATAAGACTTCCAAATGCCTATTTATGTGCACATTTATTCCCTTCTTTATGGATATAAATCACTTTAACCTCCCAACTTCTATGAAGGAGAGAGAAACAGTGATTTAATAATTTCTTGTTTACAGCTAAAAGTCTTTGGCTCAAGTAGCATTTGATGTCCCTTGAAAGCTTTGTACCTTCCGTTGCATTCAGAGTTCGATCCTTAATTCTTGCATGTGCACGTCTAATGGTTTAATCACTCCTACTATTACTAAAAAAAAGATATAATAATCTCTTGCAGATTAGCATAATCTCCCTTAGTTGCTCCACTAGACTTATACTGTCAGTTTTGAAAATAACTTTTATGGATCTGAGGTTCCAAGCCAAACAAAGACCTTGTTTAACTCCTCAAATTTCCACAGTAAAGGCATCACAACACCTAATATTTTTGATAAACTCCATAAGCCACTCACCAAAATGGTTATGCAGAACGCCCGTGCAACCAGCTATGCCATCCTCCAATCGAACAGCACCGTCAGTATTCATCTTGACCTAGTTGGCAGGCGGACAATACCAACCTACTTTGTTAATAGGTGCCATTCTCTTCTCTGCAACAGACGACATCACCTCCTGGTTTGAAACAAACTCATTCACGAAAAAATTGTGCCAGTACCAGGAAAACCGTGGGGTGACTCTCCATCGAAGAGCCCAGTTTTCATCTTCATTTAACCTCTTTTCTGCAACAAATTAAGCTGAACCCATTGGTCCAGGTTAGCCATAAAAAACACAGCTTTCTCTCTCTCTCTCTCTCTCCCTTGCACCAGTTTCGGCCAAACGAGTTTGGCATCAGTGCAGTCACGGATTACATGAAGGGCTTCTTCACTTGCCCTGTTGCAGTGTTGACAGATAGAGTGTCCCATATTTCTTCTACTTCTTTCAACATTAGTTAAGAGACCTCCATGGCATAGCCTCCAAAGGAAATTTTTTATTTTTTGGGGACCGTTACAGTTCCATATTTTCTTCCAGGTACTGTTCCGCTCAACCTGCACATGCCTAGTAAGCATCTCATATGTAGATTTTATAGAAAAAAATACCATTACTGCTTTCCTTCCAGAAACGCGTATCTACTTCATCATTACTATTTGGAGGAGATATAGCAAGAATTTGGGCTTTCACTCCATCTGAGTCTAATCTGAGATGATATTCTTTACAGCGGAAAGACACCATCCGTGAGTGCTCAGCTATAGTTAAGGCTTCTAAAGTTGAAGGAATTTAACAAACGTGAAGGAAGAAAGGTTTATTTTTTATTCCTTACTGATTCTCTGCTTTACACGGGCTTAAATAGCTAAGTAATTACTTAATGAGTAATCTCTATAATTAAGAGCCTATGAATAAAATCTATCAAAAATAGAATAACCAAAAATAACCTAATCACAGCTATAATAAATGATTTCCTATAGTTAATATATATAGCTTTATACAGCTAATATCTTTAACTTTTTCAACACTCCCCCTCAAGTTGGCATGAAAATATTCTTTAATGCTAACTTGGAAATCAAACCGTCAAACTGTTTCTTATAAAGATCTTTAGTCAGGATATCTACTGCTTGACTAGTGGAGGTAATATACACCATACAGATAACCCCTTTATCGATCTTTTCCTTAATGAAGTGCTTGTCTATCTCCACATGCTTGGTCCAATCATGAAGAACTGGATTGTGAGCAATGGCAATTGCTAATTTATTATCGCAGTACACTTTAATTAGTGGTGGAGTAAAAATTTTCAATTCTTCAAGAACACTACAAGAATATGATGCAACAATGATGACATTTTTAGCGACGACAAAAATTTGGTCATCGGTAAAAATATTTCCAATGATACTGTTGTCGATAAAAGGGAATTTCATTTTAAGAGAGAAATAGAAAACGCAGGCAGGAAGAATTAGGTTTTAGCGATGACATTTATCATCGCTAAAAGCCTAAAAAAATTTTGGCTATCAAATTAGGCTTTCACCGACAACAAAATGTCGTCGCCAAAAGCCTAAAAAAAATTTTGGTTTTCACCGACAACAAAAAGTCATTGCTAAAGCCTAAAAAAAATTTAGCGGTCAAATTTTTCTTTCACTGACGACAAAATGTCATCGCTAAAGCCTAAAAAATCTTGGTCGAATTTGGCCAAACCTTCAACGATGACTGTGTCATCGCTAAAAGGCTAGCCTTCAACGATGACAAAATGTCATCGCTGAAAGTCTGTCTCAAGTTCCGAGAATAACCTACAGCAACGACATTTGTCGTCACTGAAGGGCTTACGAATTTCAAGACAGGGCTTTAGCAATGACAAATATCGTCGCTGAAAGGTCAGCCTTTTAGTAGCGACATTTGTTGTCACTAAAGCCCTGTTTGCCAGAAAAAAAATCCTTCAGCGATGACAAAGTCGTCGGTGAAGGTTCACTTCAATGACAACCAAAATTTTTTTATCATCAGTGAAGGGTCTGCCTATAACTTCCTCGGCGCCTCCTCCCCTCCTCATTTGCACGCTTGAAAATTTTGGATCTAAGGTAAGTTTCCCAACTTTCTCTTTCTATAATAGTTTTTTGTATTTTAGTATATTTATTTTGTATATATATTGATGTGTATTAATTTTGTATATTGTATATTTTAATTTGTTAGTTATTATTAGCACTTATTTTTGTTCGTAGAGAGTATTCAGAGTTGATTAGTAGATTTTTGCTATTGAGGTACGTGAATTATAATTTATAATATTTTAATTATAAAATATTATATTTAATTTGCTAAAATAGTTTGTAATGAATTAATAGAGTTGATAGTATGTTTAATTTAATATGAAACTCCGTATTATTTAGTTTTGCATGTTGTAAATTTTAAATTTATTTATGTAAATTTATCTTAGCATAAAATTTGTAAATATAAATTTTGTTATTATTATGTATCACTTAAATTATAACTTTGTAGTATCTAATATATGTGTAGATTATTCAGCTAACCTAATGTAAGATAAATTAGTTATGAAATTTTATCCACAAAATCTAATTTGTATGATGCAATTTAGGAAACTTCAAAATGACTAGATTTGTTGAAATAATGTAAGATAGAAAACTAGAATAGGTATGTAAATATAGTTTAGAAAATAAGAGATTATAATAATATAATTTCTTTTTTAATTGAGATTGAAACTTAACAATTCAAATTATACTATTTACACCACATATAAGAAAAATTCAATTAAACTCGAGACCATATGAAAATCAAACCCTAACAATCCAAATTATACTATCCACATTACAGAGAAAAAAAAACATAAAAAATCAGGAAGTCTGCATGAAAATCACCTCTTCCTTGGATAACACTAAATTTACTATTTTGGCTGCGTTTGGCGACCAGCGTTTTGCGGTTAAACAGCTGTTTGACTGAAAAATGCTGGCCTTCACAGCGTTTTAAAACAACTGATTTACGCAAGTCAATCCGCTATTTTTTCGGTCAAACAGCTAAACGCCGAGCAAAACGCTATTTGCCAAACGCGGGCTTTCTTTTAAAATTATAAAATTTATAATTGATAGATTTTCAAAATTTATTTTTTAAAATTATTTTTTAAAACTAAACCCTAAACACAATCAAAATAAATATAGTTTATATAATTTTTGAAATATATTTTATTATTTTCAATGTCAATTTTGTCATTAACTGATTTATTTTTTTATTTACAATTTCAACTGCTATGTAACTTGAATTTTTATTGGATTAAAAATTAATTTTCAAAATAAGGAAATGTAAATTTTTAAAAATTATGAAACATTTATTAATTTGTATAGAAAATATATGTTATGAATATAATTCTAAAAGCTAAAGTTACAATGACATTACATTAATGAATAACTTATGAAACTAAAAAAAAATGTACAGTGAAATATTTTTTAAGCCCAATCTATTTTGTGATAGCATCCTCTTACTTTCTTTCAATGTTATAATGATAAATATTATTATTTAGTTATAATAAATGTGACATATTGGAGTTGTATAAAAATATATATAATAATTTATATGAAAAGACTTCCTGATAAAATAATCAAAACGACCATACCATAAAAGTAATTTGAAAAGTTCATATGCTTGATAATTTATAAGTTTTCATAAAATACACTTCTCTATAAAGAAGCTAAATTGTGCACCTTATAAATATAGTAAAGTAGATTACACGTTTGAATTCCCACAAGCTTATTGTGAAACATAATAGTTGTTATAGATGTTTAAAAAAATCAATAATCCACGTAATAAGTTACTTAAATAACAATACTGACACTTAAATAACGATGCTTATAATTTATTGTATCGTTATTTAAAATTATTGTAAATATTTTTTACAATAATTTTAAATAGAACTGCATTTGCATTTAAATTATAAGCTTAAACCCATTCAAGGGTTAGTTATTCTCTAAGTATCAACCAACTTTTGAATTGTCTTGAAAAGTTAGACAGTTTTGGATATTATCCTATAGTTATTATTAATAATTTATCTGGCTCTTGTTTGATATTGTGGGAATATCTTAGCATCCTAACTATTCTCCAGGTATTAACTATTCTCCAGGTATAAACTATACAAGCATATAGTTTAGGGACTTGGAGAACCATGGGGAGATGCTGTCGAAATTACTACACGGACCAAACGATGAGCATAGATAAATTAGAGAAAATAATAACTATAGAAATATCTCGAATGGGATAGAACCCTACCCTACAAATTTGGAGTGATACGGTGTATTTAGGGTGACCGTCAAATATTAATCACCACACTTTATTTCACCTAAAGCAATTTTCTTCCTATTTAGTGATACAATGTTCATTGATAAAAGTTAGATACATCTACCAAATCGCTTGTCGGATGAGTATTGGAATGGTGCAGTGACATTTGTTCAAAGAGCCAAAAACTTTGTCGATGAAAGGGGTTTGGTAAGATGCCCATGCAAAAAGTGTGTGAATTTAATATTTCGAACACTAACATTGGAGGCACATATTATAGATAATGGATTTCATCCATTATACATAAATTAGGTACACCATGGTGAAGCGGATGTTTCGACTTCTAGAGGAACTCGGGGGGTATCTCCCAACAATAGAGATAAGATGGCGGATATTATACACAATTTCATTCGCCCTAAGGTAGATTTTCACAATGTCGAGTACAGTAGTAAGAATGCGACTGACTGAGACATTAGAATAAATTATAGTAATTATGATGACCTGTTCGAGCAAGCAGAAATAGAATTGTATCCAGGATGCACAGCATTTTCAACTTTGAACTTCCTGGTGAAACTCATGCACTTAAAGGTTCTGTATAAGTGGATAAATAAGTCATTTGATGCTCTTCTGCGGTTGTTAAAAGAGACACTTCCAAACGACAATAAATTGCCCGAGTCATACTATGGTGCAAGGAAATGGCTCAACAAGTTAGGATTGGAGTATGAATCAATTCATGTATGCAAGCATGATTGCGCACTTTTCTAGAAAGAATATGCTTCTAATGATAATTGCCCAATTTGTGGGGAGGGTCGATGGGTAGATAAAAATATGCAAGGAAAAAAGGTGCCTTAAAAAGTGATTCGATATTTTTCATTAGCTCCTCAATTAAAGCGTCTGTATAGATCGAGACATACTGCAAAGAATATGATATGGCATCACACTGGAAAATCAAAAGAGGAGGGGGTAATACGACATCCTGTTGATGGAAAAGCCTGGCAGGAGTTTGATAAGAGGTATCCTAATTTTTTCGCTGACCCATGAAACGTTAGGTTGGGTTTAAGTGCAAATGGATTTAATCCTTTTGGTGATAGAAACCTGTCATACAGCATATAGCCAGTGGTTATGACTACTTATAACTTGCCACCATGGGTATGCATGAATTAATCTTTTTTCATGTTGACCCTATTAATCCCAGGGCCGAAGTCGCCCGGTAAAGATATCGATGTCTTCTTATAGTCGGTCGTAGAAGAGTTGAGGCATCTTTGGGAGAGAAGAGTTGACACTCGAGATACAAATACAAATACGATGTTCAACATGCGGGCAACATTGCTATGGACTATAAATGATTTTCCTGCTTGAAGTAGTCTATTCGGGTGGAGCAGGCAAGGTTACAAAGCCTGTCTTACATGTAATTTGGATACTCCGTCAATTCGAGTTAGAAGGAAAATAGCTTATATTGGTCATCGCCATTGGCTTCTAAGAACTCACACATGGAGAAATAGGAAAGAATTCAATGGGAGGTCAAAGAGGAGAACCCCTCCTTAACCTCTTACCAATAAAGTTATCATGGAACAGTTGGGAAAGGTGGCATAGAGACTTCCTAGAAAACATCCTCAATTTGGTGGTTTAAAGCGAAAGAGGGGTGCCAACAAACTTAATTGGAGCAAGAGAAATATATTTTTTGATCTCCCATATTGGCCGACAATGAACTTAAGACATAACATTGATACGATGCATGTTGAAAAAAATGTATGTGATAGCATCCTAGGTACATTGTTGGAGATTGAGCACAAAATAAAAGATACAGACAATGCAAGATGAGATTTGGCAGACATGAAGATAAGGCCCAACTTACATTTATATGAGCAGAGGGGTCAACTCTTCAAGTCGTATACTGCATATACGCTTAACCAGGAAGAGCGGAAATGATTTTGCCAATATATGAAATTTTCATATGGGTTTGCTGGAAATCTTTGTAAGAATGTAACAGATTGTGACCTAAAGTTGAAAGGGTTGAAATCACATGATTGTCATGTTATTATGCAAAGACTGTTAGGACCAAGAATTCAGGCTTTCTTACCAAAGGAATTATCATATCCGCTTTTGAGTTATGCAACTTCTTCAGTCAAATACGTGCTAGAACTCCTAACAGGAAGGATCTTCTGCAAGCCAAATAAGACATTATCATTATTTTATGCAAGCTTGAGAGGATATACCCCCTAGCATTTTTTGACATAATGGTTCACTTGGTGATGCACTTGCCAGAGGAAACATTGGAAAAAGGACCTATTCATTTTCGGTGGATGTACCCTTATGAGAGACATATAAAAAAGTTGAAAGATTATGTCCAAAATCATGCTCGACTGAAAGGTTCAATTACAGAAGGGTATATGTTTATGAAACATTAACATTTTTCTCTATGTACTTGGAAGGAGTGGAAACTAGATTCAACCGACCTGATAGAAATCAAGATGTAACACCTAGTCAAACAAGAAGGGCATTGTCAGTATTTCAATCTCAGTGTTGATCGATGGGGAAGAAGATTATTTCTCACTTCGATAAGAAGGATCAAGATGTTGCAGTATAGTACATCTTGAATAATTGTATTGAGATTGAAAAGTATCTCTAGTAAGTAACTTAAATGTCATTTGTGTTTTTCTCCTTTATGTGATTATAATAGACTAAGACTGTTATATTCTATAGTGAGCATTAATTGGAACTCGAACAAAGTGGTGCTGAAAATATTGACATCTTATAGAAAACCAAATTCCCCTTGTGGTTTTACTCGAAGGTAAGGAGTTTTTTCTTTCCAAATTCATTAAATCAATATCCCAAATATTGTTCATCTCTCTTACTGATCTTTCAATTTAATTCTTGAAATAATTGCTACTTTTTTAGATGTATCATTTACATAAGAACGGTTCCCCGGAGGTTATAGAAGAGCTACTATCATTAGCCTCCGGTCCTAATTTTACTACCATAATATACTTTGCATGTATTGTGAATGGTGCGTGGTTTGAAATCGAAACTCGGGATGCAAAGTATAAAATGCAAAACAGTGGCATTTCTGTTCTGGGGACTGATGGTAACATGTTCTATGGTGTACTAGAATAAATCATTGAGTTAACTTATTTAAATCAATACAGTGTGACTTTATTTAAGTGCAAGTGGTATGACACTGATCCTACAAAGAAGAAACTTTATATTGACAAGAATATCACAAGTATCTCTATCAATGGGCAATGGTACAAGGATGATCCTTATATACTTGCTACTCAAGCAAAACAAGTGTTTTACACTGAGGACCTCCTTAATGAACTAAATTGAAGGGTCATCCATAATTTGGTGCATCGCGACATATGGGATCTACCCAGTGATGGAGATAATGCACAAGATCTGTTGTTTCTATAGGATAGTAACTCATCTAACTTCAACCTCATAGTTGATCTTGGAGATTTTGATCTAGTAGATCTAGGTAATGAAAGAAATAGTCCTTCAATCATTCCACCTTACGGGAATGTTGGATCTGATGCTTATGGAAAAGACGCTTACATCGATGATGACGAGAGTCTTGAAAATGAAATAATTGATGATTATATGGATGAGGGGCCCATATAATCTAATAATGAAGGGGAAACCGATGACTATGAGTCTGTTAGGTTCACCGACACTGATTCAAACTATGGATAAAATAAGATATTCGAACTACAACCCGTAATTTTGTAAGCATGATTGTTTAAATAATCAATATGATTGTAAAAGGTTGAACCAATTGATCGTTCAATTTGACATTGGATTCTTTCTTAATTACTTTTATAATGTGTAATATTTTAGTTATGGTGGATGTTGAGGCACGACACCACGGACGTGACGCTGGAAGCGACCCACCCATATTCCATTACAGTGCGAGGCATCAGGTATTTGTTATTAATTATGCATACTTGGGATTGATTAAATATCATGTTTATTGTATTAATATTTTTCTTTATTTATTGAAGTGGCAGCTGTGAGAAAGAAGGGTCCAAATAAGTTCTAAGGTTGCACGAGAAGATAGGCAGAGGTGGGGGCAGACCGGTGCCTGTACAGTTTGATACGCTAGTACATGGCATGCGGTTGGCGAGAATGCTAGCCATCTCCCTCGTGATATTAGCAGCATGATCTGCACCCATGTGCCGCCCTATTATAAGTCATGGCGAGCTGTACCTCCGGAGATCCGAGATGGAGTTATGCAGGAGGCTTGCGTAAGTATCTATTTCCTCCAACTGCTGAATAAATCCCTTTGAGATTGAAATTTCTAAATATATTACTCACAAGTTTGTTAAATGTCTTCTAATGCAGTCCCACTTCAAGTTCCAGGACATCTCTGAGGATGATCAGGATAGAGCCATCTCTGGTTTGATGCAGACTGCTGCAGACCTGTACAGAGATTGGAAGTACATGTTGAATAAGCATTTCTTAGAGCATGGAGACGATCGATACTAGCAGTATAACTTAGATCGAGCTCGACGTTGTGTGCCTCGATCTATATCACCACAGACATGGCAGAAGTGTGTGGACTTTTTTGACAATGACGAGTATAGGGTAAGTATGACATTTTATGGTATTATGTCATTATTTCACATATTTAAATTGTAAACATAAAAATTTAATACTTTTTTTCTTAATTTGTAGGAGTTATCGGGGAGGAATGCAAATAATAAAGCACAGAAGGTCATAAATGACCGACATGGGTCCAAGTCTATTACTACACATCGCTTTGATAAGGTAATTTAACTTTTTTGCTTCTTTTTTAAATGTATCCACTTGTTAGATAATTATATTTATTTCATTCTTTTTTTTCTTTTACAAAAATTGAATAGAGAAACAGAGATACTGGTGAGCTGCAGTTGGTACCCGAGAATTTTAGGGACCGACACACATATAGGTCGGGGAAATGGGTGCATCCGATCCCTCAGGGGCAATATGTAAGCTACTTCAATTTTATATTTTAAATGAAATTTTACAAATATATCTTGTACGATAGATTTATTATTGAATTTTGTTTTAATAATTTAAGGCGAGGATGACTGAGCTCATGACTCAACACGTACAGTCTAGTATATCATCCACTAGCTTGCCTGCGACTCCTGTATAGATAGATGAGACTATTATCGCCAATGAGGTGCTTGGCACTCGTCGAGGGTACATGAGGGCTGTTGGGCATGTGCTTGTTAGTCAGTCTTACCATTCAATAGAGACTTCTAGCACGGGGGCGAACTCACAGATCGTGTCTCAGGTTAATGAGTTGCAGGAGCAATTAGTGCAGAGTCGAGAGCAGTTCTTGCAAAGCCAACAGTTGATTCAGAAGTAGCAGCAGCAGCTTGATCAGCAGCAACAGCAGCAGCTTGGGACTTACCTTACTAAGATGACCTCGATCCTTAGACAGTGGGGTATCATCCTACCGCCGCCTCCATTTGCTGTTGTTACACCGCCTGGGCCAAGTAGATTTACGCCTACACCTGCCGCTCAGCCACCTAGTCCATCTCAGCCACCACCGTCATTTTATCATCCTCGTTGCCAGGATAATGATGATGATGATGATGACGATGATGATGATAATGTTACATCGGCATATTTACACCTTCCTTCCCTATAGTATATTCTATATATGTATCTTTATATTTTTTATGTGTACACATTTATATGGATGGTGTATATATAATTTATTCATATAAATACTATTTTTACAATTACTTTATGAGTATTAATTTTTTTTTATGTTGGAACAAATTGTTAGATATTATTATTAATACTACTGATGTATTATAGTTGTATAATTTACATTAAATTAAATTTAAAAAAGTTATTGAGCAATTCAAATTAATTAAAATAAAGAATATTTTAGATAATAATTATTAAATATAATATATTATTTGAAATATACCATAACAATAATTTGAATTTAAATTTTTTAAAAAAATTTTAAAAACCCTTCAGTGGCGACATTGTTATCGCTATAGGGAAAAAAGTCGTCATTAAAGCTCAAGCTTTTAGCGACAACAACTATCGTCGCTAAAAGTTCAGCTTTCAGCGATGACTTTTATCGTCGCTGAAAGTTTGAGCTCCAACGATGACAACTGTCATCGCTAAAAATTTGAGCTTCTTGTCATCGCTGAAAGCTGAACTTTCAATGATGACTTTCTATCCTATAGCGACGACAATGTCGCCGCTAAAAATTAAATTTTAAAATTTTTTAAATTTTGAAATTATTTTCTACGACAACAATGTCGTCGTAAAAAGCCATACTTTTAACGACGATAAAATGTCGTTGCTAATGGTTGTTTCAGGCATGAAGCTATACCGACGACATCTTTAGTGACGACTTTTGTTTTAACAACAACCGAATTCTCTTCAGCAACGATAAATGTCACTATTAAATGTCTTTTTTGCTGTAGTGGAATTCTCTTCACAAATTCCATGAGCTATAGATCTAAACTTAGCTTTTTCTCTACTTCTTCTCCAAGTCACCAAGTTTCCTCTTACAAAGATGTAGTATCCTGAAGTAGACTATCTATCTATAACACTCCTAGCCTAATCTGCATCTATAAATGCCTCTATTTGTAAGTGCCTATTATTTTTAAATAGTAGTCCTCTTCTAGGAGTCCCTTTTAGGTACTTAAGGATTCGATAAACAACATTTAAGTGGTCAAAGTTTGGAAAGTGCATAAATTGGCTTACTACACTAATAGTGAAGGCGATATCAAGGTGAGTGTGTGAGAGGTAGATTAATCTTCCCACAAGTCTCTGATATTGTTCTCTATCAACACTCTCAACTATAGTAGTTACTTGTAGTTTCTTATCAGGCTCAATTGGAGTTTTAACTGCCTTGCATCCAAGCATCTCAATTTCACTGAGTAGATCAAGCATATACTTTTGTTGATTGATAAACATCCTCTCCTTTGATCTAGCAAAGTCAATACCAAGGAAGTATTTCATTAGCCCCAAGTCTTTAATTTCGAATTATGTGGCAATTCTTCCTTTTAATGCCTAAATTTCCTTAACATCATCACCTGTAAGGATAATATCATTGACATAGACAATGAGTATAGCTAATTTACCTGTCCCTAAATGTTTATAAAATATAATATGGTCAGCTTGACTTTGAGAATATCCATATCCTTTTATGGCCTTCTCGAACCTTTCAAACCAAGCCTGAGGAAATTGCTTGAGTCCATACAAGGATTTCTTCAATCTGCAAACCTTGTTCTCACCAAACCTTTTCTTAAAGCCTAGTAGGGGACCCATAAACTCTTCTTCTTCCAACTCACTATTCAGAAAGGAATTTTTCACATCAAGTTGATGCAAAGACCAATTACAGTTTGCTGCTATGGACAGAAGGACATGAATAGAATTTATCTTGGCTACTAGAGCAAAAGTCTCTTAATAGTTAATTTTGAAAGTTTAAATGAACCCCTCTATTACAACTTGTGATTTGTATCTTTCAACACTTCCATCAGCCTTGCATTTTATAGTAAAAACCCATTCACATCCAATAGTAGTCTTATCCCTTAATAAATTAACAACTTCTTAAGTCCCATTTTTCAGAAAAGCATCCATCTCCTCCTTGACTACTAACCTTCAAGTCGGACTACTAAGTGTTTCCTCTATTGTTCTAGGTTCAAACAAATTAGAGATTTTTGGTAAAAAAAATTTGTTCGTGTGAGATTTTTTTATAAGATAAATATTTTGCAATGGAATGTTTTGTTGTATAGGAATAAACTCCTTTTTTTATGGCTATAGGAAGATCTAGATCTACAGCATTCAGATCTTGAGCTTCTGTGGATGCAAAAATAAGGTCAAGGTTAGAAACTACTTGCGTTTCTTTGAGACCATTACTTGGTTCTTGAGTTTAAAAAAAAGCTAAAGGGTCAATTTGAACAGTCTTCCTTTTATGAAACCTTTTCCTAGAATAAACCAGAGGCTCAATTACAGGTTTTTGTAGTATTTCTCCCTCTGTATTAGGCAAAATCACTTCTAATGTTTGACGACCATGATCCTCCCCATTTTAATTATTTTCACCAATTATTTCTTATTCAAAAATATTTGGTGTTAGAATCATTTTAGGTAATGGTTGAGACACTTGCTAAAAATCATTTTCATTTAAGCCATACTCCCTTTAAAGTTGATTTTTGTTGAAAAATGATATTTTTTCCATGAAGATCACATCCATACTAATGTAGGTTTTCTACGAGATAGGATTAAAATACTTGTAACCCCTTTTATTTGAAGCATATCCAATAAAAATGCATTTTTTAGATTTGGGATCTAATTTTGACCGAAACTTAGTTGGAATGTAAACAAAATATATGCATCCAAAGACCTTTAATGGAATGTCTGATGACATTCGAAAATTTGAAAAGTTTTCTTTTAACTTATTTAAAAGAGTCATGAATTTTAAAACTCGAGTAGGCATTCTATTTATCAAATAAGACAATGTTAAAATAGTGTCCCCCCACAAATATTTGGGAACATTCATTGAAAACATAATTGCTCTAACAACTTCAAGTAAATGTCTATTTTTTTCTTTCAGCAATCCTATTTTGTTGTGGAGTATTACAACAAGTAGATTGATGAATTTTTCCCTTGTTCTTTAGAAAGTTCCCTAAACATTCATTTAAATATTCAGTTCCATTGTTTGATCTAAAAATCCAGATATTTGTTTCAAATTGAGTTTCAATCATGTTGTAAAAATCCTTAAAGAGTGTTTCAACTTCTAATTTCCTACTTATAAGATAAACCCAACATATTTTAGTGTAATCATCAAAAAAGGTTACAAAACCCCTTTTTTTATATAATGTTTTTATTTTAGAAGGCCCCAAACATCACTGTGAATCATAAAAAATGGTTTTGAGGGATAGTATGGCTTAGGTGCAAAATTTGTTCGGTGATTTTTTGATAAATAACAAGTTTCACATTGAAGTAAAGAGCAATTAACACCTTTAAACATATCAGGAAATAAATGTCTTAAATAAGAAGAACTAGGATGGCCAAGTCTAAAATGTCATTCCATTATTTTGTTGAAAGTAGGGTTTAAACTCATACTACTATAGGCCCAAGCCTTTTTATTACTAGGAGTGGTCTCGTCAAAGTAGTAAAGTCCACCTATCTTTTTAGTTCTCCTAATCATCATCCCTGAGCTTTGGTCTTGAAAAACACAAGAAGAATCATAAAAAATAACATGGCAGTTAGAATCTTTTGAAAGTTTGCTAATGGATAGAAGGTTATATTTGAGTTTTGGAACATAGAGTACAGATTTAAGACCTATACTCTTAGATAGATTAATATTTCCTCGTCCAGCAATGGAAAAGAAACTACCATCAATAATACAAACTTTTTCATGGCCAGAACAAGGATTATAAGAATGAAATAAATGAGATAAATTTGTCATATGATCAGAAGCTCCAAAATCAATGATCTAACAATTTAATTTTCTACCTGCATGAACTATAGAACTATTAAGAGTACCAATAGTCATATTGGAGTTAAGTAGTTTTAAGAGTTGATCAATCTACTCCTTACTAAATGGGTTGGATTGTTCAACAGCGGCATTTAGAAAAGACTATTAGCGTTTGTTCCTTAGCTTCAAGTCTGCATGTTTACTATGGAGATGCTAACAGATTTTTGAAGTGTAGCATGGTTTGTTGCAATGGTCACACCACACCTAGGGTTTTTCTTTGCTCCTCTGCAGGTTTGGACCATTTCGCTTGCTAATATGGGCCTTGACAACATTGAATGCAGAGTCTTCCATTAGGCTAGTTAAGATGGTGTTTTTTCTTAGCATTACATTCTTACGAGTTTTTTCACGATGAACTTTGGTGAAAACTTCATTGATAGAGGGAAAAGGGTTTCTCTCAATGATTCTACCTTTAACCTCATTAAATTCCACATTAAGGCTAACAAGAAATTTGAAAACCCTATTCGTATCAACAATTGCTCTATACCGACTTGCATCATTAAGGCACTTCCATTCTTGATCATTAAACAGATCTAAATCTTGCCATATTCTTTTCAAAGAATTGAAATATTTAGTAACAGAGTCATTACCTTGACAAATATCACCAAGCTTCAATGTGAGTTCATAAACTTGAGATTGGTTACCCAAATCAGAGTACATATAGGTGACATTATCCCGGAGTTCCTTAGCAGTAGAATAGCACATGTAGTTTGCACCAATGTCCTCCTCCATGGAATTCACCAACCAAGTTATAACTATAGAATTTTTAGCATCCCACATAGAATAAGTTGGATCTTCGGGGGCTGGCTCTTTCTTTTCTCCTATTAAGTAGCCAATTTTTCCTCTGCCACAAATGTACATGCGTACAAACTGAGACCAGTAAAGAAAATTCTCCCCATTCAACCGTATAGTAGTAATCTAGATTGGGTAAGAGTCATGTGTTTTATTTGTGAAGTCTTAGGTTTCAAGAGCTTTAATTTGAGTTTTAGGCTAGTTCATAGGAAGACTTATGGTCTCAAAAACATCTTTAGACATGATAAGATATAGCTCCAGTAATTTCTATTAAGGACTAAAAGTTTTCTATTTTTTCTGATAAAATAGAGGAGTACGGCAAACTTTAGGGTTTCCAGGAATCAAACTAATTCCTGCTCTGATGTTACAACAAACATAAAGGAAGAAAGGTTTATTTTTTATTCCTTACTAATCCTCTATTTTACATGAGCTTAAATAGTTAAGTAATTACATAATGGGTAATCTCTATAATTAAGGGTCTATGAATACAATCTATCAAAAATAGAATAACCAAAAATAACTTAATTACAGCTATAATAAATGATTTCCTACAGCTAATATACACAGCTTTATATAGCTATTATCTTTGGCTTTTTCAAAAGAATTACATTATGGGTAATATCCTTGATCTTTATATTGTCCAACCACACATCATTCCAAAAATTTATAGTTTTTCCATCACCTATATTCCATCATGCAACACCTTCCACAAAATGCTTCCAAAAAGAACATAAACTTTTCCAAAATAAGAGGGGTCCATTTTTAAAGGTGGCCTCTTCTATTTGGTTAGACAAGCAATATTTATTCACTAACACTCTGGCCCAAAGATCCTGACATAAGATGATTTTTAGAGACAAGCATCATTCATTTGTCTAAATCCCAAAACCACATAACTCCTTATTTTGACAAATTTTAGGCCAAGCAATCATATAAGTCTTCCTTTCATTTACCTCATAACCTCATAAGAATGCCTTTTCATATTTTTCAATATTAAATAAAATAGATATATGAATAGAAGCTACCTGTATTGTGTATATCGAGTAGGCTTGGATAATTGATTTAGCAAGGACCAACCTACCAGTTATAGAAAGACAAGAAACCTTCCAACCAGAAAGCCTATTTTGGATTTTTTTTTCTTTTAATTAGATGGTTGTAAGTGGCTCTAGTGACTCACTTATGAATTAAGGGAACCCATAAGTACATTCCCAAGTCAATAGAAGGAGTAAAACCACTTCTATTAACAATCTTCCTCCGAATATCATCTTTCACATTAAAAAAAAAGAAAAAAGATATAGTTCCTTACATAATTAATTTTCTAACTAAAAATTTGAGAAAAAATATTAAGGTAATTAAGAACTACCTCAATCTAATTCTTTGACTCCTCTCCAAATGGCAATAACTCATCTACAAACATAAGGTGGTAAATATTCTGGCCTATCCTTCCAACCCTTATAAGGGTCTAACTATTATTTTAAACAACATTATTGATAACATGCAAGAGTTAATCCATGCATAAAAAAAATATATAAGGAGATAAAGGGTCTTCTTGTATAACACCATGAGATAAGTGAAACTTCTCTATTTTACAAACATTTCATAAAATATTAAGGGATGAGATGGTGATACATTTCATAGTTAAATCCCTCATAGAGTCATTTAAATTGATCTTTTGCAATACTTCACTAATAAACTCCTAAGTAAGTTTATCATAAACTTCTTTTAGATCCACTTCAATAGCAAAAAAAACCTCTTTTATTGCATATTTTTCTCATAAAGTGGATTAACTCCTCTGCAATGATTATATTATCCCTTATTTATCTCCCTGAAATGAAACTAGCCTAAAAAAGGGGAATTAAATTTAAGAGAATAGGCTTGGGCTAGTTTATAATAGTCTTAGTCACCCCTTTATAAATAACATGGAAAAGAAAAAATTGGTCTAAATTAATTAATAAACTTTCGTTTGTCAATTTTTGGAATGAGACAGACTGTAGTTTTATTAATATCAATCATGTCTCTTCCACTGAACACTTCTTTATAAAGTGACATACACTATTTCTAACCACTTCCCAATTACTCTAATAGAACAATACTAGATAACCATATTACCCCTAATTAAAAAAATTACCTTCCTGATTTCCTTATCTATGATAGAATTCTTCAAAGCCGCATTCTAAGAATTAGAAAGGAAAGGATAATTCCTTTTGGTATTGATGGAAGGCTGCCTACCCTCTTTTGACAAAATAAATTTTGCTAAAAGCCTTTAATCATGTCTACCAGTTTTGATTTTCTTCCACCTAAACACCCTCACTATTTCTCAGCATAAAAATATGATCTTGGCTTTCCCTCTTCACTATGAATGTATGATAATATTTTGTATTCCTATCTCCTTTATTTATCTAGTTAGAGTTAGATTTTTTATGCCACATAATATCTTTTTATTTCAGAGCCATCATTAATTCCTCCTTCAACTCCTTCTCCATCTGAATTAAATAGTGATTTTGTCTCTATCCCTACTTTCTCTGGATACCTGCAATATAAGCTATTAACTCTTTCTTTCTCTTTTTTATATGACCAAATATATTCTTATTCCAATCCCTGACTGTAGGAGTTAGCTCATCAAAAGCTTTATGAACATCTTTATCAACCAACCAATTAGAGTACAAGAATTCAATGAAATTTTTGTAAGTCAACCAAGCAGCTTCAAATTTGAAAGGTTGGTCATCATTATTTGAAAATCCCTTAAAAATACTAATTATTGTAGGGTTATGATCAAAAAACATTCTCAAGAAAATTTTCATATATGTCATAGGAAAATAAATGCACCAGCCTATATTGCATAAAACTTGATCAAGTTTCTCAAATAACGGATCATAATTCCTGATAATAAGGTCCCTCTAGGTGAATCTACCCCTTCTTACCTCAATTTCCATCAAATTACAATCATTCTATTGTTGAAAATTTGAGCCTTAAGCCAGTTAAAAGGAGAACCCCTTTTTTCCTCAACAGATCCCTAATATTATTAAAATCTCCAATGATGACATAAGGATCACATATTTACTCACTCATATGATTTAGTCTCCTAAAAGGTTAGATTTCATAGTGGGATTAGGATACAACTGTAAAAAAACTAATTGTTACCATCTTCTAAAACAATTCTCACGTGGATAAATTAAGAATTTTTCTCTATGATTTCAACCTTATTTGCTCCATTTGTCTACCCAAGCTAAATACCACCAAAAAAACCATTTCTTGAGACTAGAGGCCAGACTTCATAGCCAATTTTTTCCATGATGTCTTCACCCCCAACCCACATTAATCCTTGCTTTTAATACATAACCTCAGGAAGATAACCTCATAATACAGTGTTAATGTTACGTGTGAAATGGTTTATCAACTAGCGCAAGTGCACACTATCGTAAATAAGTAATAAAGTGATGAGTAAGTATCGTTCCCACGAGGATTGTTTCACTAAGTACCAAAATTCATAATCCTAACACTATTTGGCAAATTGATAAGTTGGAATTGAAGCAAGTAAATAAAGATTGATGCAGAAAACGCTTAAAATAAATATGAATGCAATTCGAGTAAGGATGAAGATGAATAAAAGACCTAGGGATCAGACTTCACTTGACAATTTCGGATTGAATCATCTACCTACACTAATCCAATTTTAACTCCCTTAATTGATAGTCGAGTTTCCCTAAATTAATTACTAGCCTCTTCCAAGGTCAAGTAATTCTATAATTAATTGCTAATCCACTATATTCCTATGTGAATTACAACAACTAATCATGCATTAGGATTTATGGAACTCATTAAGACTACATAAACCATATGAATATATTCCTATTTCATATGCAATTTACAATTTTAATTATAGGTTCCATACACATGTATCTCCTTCCGGTCTCAACACACGTATTGAGTTCATTCAAAAGGTGACCAATCAATTGAAAGCATTAAGAGCAATAATTAAAACTCAATTTAGGAAATAAAATCGAAATTAGTTTCAATAGATTAGAATTCAATCCGTTATTATCAAGTTACGTCATCACCCTAGAAAGATGAAAATTAGAACATAATGAAATTAAACACAAACATAGAATAAAAACATCATCACATTCATGAACACAAGATTACAATTACAAATGCATGAAAATACTATCCATCCATTAGGAGGTAGAACCTTCCATGTAGGAGGAAAACATAAGGATATAATTACAAATGCATGAAAATAAAAATACTATCCATCCATTAAGAGGTAGAACCTTCCATGTAGGAGGAAAACATAAGGATATAATTACAAATGCATGAAAATAAAAATACTATCCATCCATTAGGAGGTAAAACCTTTCATGTAGGAGGAAAACCTAGCCTTCCATGTAGGAGGCATACAAGAACTAAAAATTGCATGAACTAAATTACTATCTAAGATGCATGAATGAATGATTCAATGCTTGGAATGCTTGAATGCTCTCTACTTCTACCTATTTATAGGTGAATGAACCAGCTGTAAGCCATCCAATTTGACAAGTTGCTACCAATCACATGCAGCCACCCTTTTTTATTTTCGCAGCACAATTTTTTCGACTTTGTTGGTAACTTTTGACCACCGAAATGGCTGATTTACATCTTTATGTCAACATAGGAGTTGTAGGGCCGGATCTTATCTTCAAAATTCATATAAAGAACTCCTAATTTGGACATTTCTAGCTCAAGTTATGATTAAATTAGTAGCCATATGTCAGATTCCGTCAGAACCACTGTTTCATATTCCAAGCAGAATTTGAGATCCTTAGGTCCCGAACTGGGCTTTTCTTTAAACATGAAAGTTGTAGGGCTTCTTCTTAGCTTTCCATCCATATAAAGAACAGTCCAATCGGACATCCAGAACTCCAGATATGGCCTAAAACCTGAAACAGTGTCAGATTACAGCATTATCTAAAATATTTGATTTCATTTCAAATTCAAGATCCATTCACAAAATGCAACTAAATTTATTTAATTTAACAAGATAACATCCAAAAATGCATCATACAAGGAAAAATAAATATGTAAATATTTTACGTATCAGTTAACATGAGAAACAAACTCTTCATCTCCTGCACCTCGACATTTCCACATAATAATTGTTTTTAATGTTTAAAAATAGAAACATATAAAAGATGGTACCCCATGCGCATTTAATCTATTTGGATTAATTATTCTACCACCACCGAAACTAATGAAAATTAGTGACATGGCACATGATAATGATGCAATTCTAATGCAAACCATGCACCAGATTTTTTTCCTTTTATTTTTGAATATTTTGTAATGTATTAGAAGAAAATACTAGAATGTTAAATGAAATTATGGTGGAGCATATTTTTTAGGTTTAGTCAAAAATAAATCTCTTTAAAATATAGAGATTTGGTTTTGACTATTAATTTTCTATACTTATATAAATATGCTCTTGAAGGAATGAAAAAGTAGCTCCTACATTTTAAAGCTTTCCAAACTTCTTCTTTCATATGCATTAAAAAATCTACAACAATTGGCGTTAGACCATTTTCTAATCTTAATGGGATTATGTGAGAGAGAAAATAAGTAAGGAAAACCTCATTAGAAAGCCAAAAGTTCAAGTGGTCTCTATCATGGCTACAAGCAATAATATTTCTACTCCTTCTTCTCCAATCTTCACTGGAGAAAATTATCCCATGTGGTCTATAAAGATAGAAGCATATCTCAAGGGTTTACTACTATGGGAAGCTGTTGGATTAGACTTTGAAATTGAAATGCTAGAAAATCCAACTATGAATCAACTAAAAGTGTATAAAGAAAAGGTCTCTAGAAAATACAAAGCACTGAGTTCACTCCATTCAGCAGTAAATGAGATTATTTTCACAAGGAACATGGCATATAGGATAGCAAAAGAAGTCTGGGACAAGTTGAAGTAAAAATTTCAAGGAAATGAAAACACAAAATAGATGCAGATCTTCAATTTAAGAAAGGAATTTGAATTTCTTAAAATGAAAGAGATTGAAAATGTGAAAAAGTACATTGATAGAGTTATAAATGTTGTTAATCAAGAAAGGCTGTTGAGTGAGAACTTACCAAAAAGAAGAGTTATTGAAAAGGTGATGGTAACTCTTCTAGAAAGGTTTAAAGCTAAGATCTCTTCACTTAAAGATAATCAAGATCTGTCTCAGCTCACCCTCATAAAACTTGTAAATTCCTTACAAGCTATTAAGCAAAGGAAAGCTTTTAGAAAAGATGAAAGCTCAACTGAAAATGCACTTGTTGCATCCCAAAAAGAAAAAGTGCAAACTAATGAGGCAAAGAAGAATTCTCATTCAAAGGGAGGTAAAGGTAAAAAAATTTAATCAGAACAGCAAAGGAAGAAATAGAAGAGGCAAGTATCCACCTCATCCTCATTGTAAGTTGACAAATTACACTAAAAATTACTATTGGTATAGGCTTAGAGTTTAATGCAAAGCCTGCAAGCAATTTGGGCATGTTGAAAAGGTTTGTTGAAGCAAAGCTACCCAATAAACTCAAGCTCAATCAGCTCAAATCAATGAAGAATCTAAAATGGAAGAGGGGAAACTTTTTGTTATTACTGTTGAAGAATGTTTTGCTACAACTCAAACTAATGATGTTTGGATGATTAATAGTGGATGCACTCATCATATGTTAGAAAATTTGGAATGTTTTAAAACTTTGAACAGAGCATATACTTCTAAAGTGAAGCTTGATGATCAAAGACTTGTAGATGTTATAGTTATGCAAACTTTGTCAAGTACAAAGCTTATTTCTAATGTGTTATTTGTACTTGAGATTAAACATAATTTATTGAGTGTTGGATAACTGTTGGATAAAAATTATTTAGTCAATTTTAAAGATAAAATATGTGAAATCATTTATCCTTCTGGCATAAAGCTTTTATCTGAGCTTTAATATTGATTGGAAAAGTGACAAAGCTAAAGCTCTTATCAGTATTGAATCTAATTCTTCCTTGTGGCACAAGAGGCTTGGTCACACAAATTATGATGCTTTAAAGATGCTTCAAAAAGCAAAATTGGTGAATGATTCGCCTAATATGGTTGTGTCCTTTAATGTTTGTGATGTTTGTTAAATTAGGAAACTGAGCAAAACTTTATTTCTAGTAAATCAAGCATGGAGAGCAAATGAAAAACTCCAGCTTATACACACTAATGTATATGGGCCTATAAGTGTATCCTTTTATAGTGGTAGCAAATACTTTCTTTTGTTCATTGATGATTTCTCTAGATATTGTTAGGTTTATTTTCTTAAAAATAAATATGAAATGTTTTTTCATGGTTCAAAAGTTTAAGGCAGCAGTTGAAAATCAAAGTGCTTATAACATAAAGACCTTGAGGTCTAATAATGGTTCTGAATACACTTTTTCACAATTCCAATCATTTCTTCAAAAGGTAGGTATTCATCATCAACTAATAGTCACTTATACACCTCAGCAAAATGGTGTAAGTGAAACGAAAAATAGATCGATCATGAATATGGCAAGATGTTTGTTGTTTGAGAAGAATTTACCAAAGAAACTTTAGGCAAAGGCAATAAACACTACTGTATATCTTCAAAATCGACTTCTAACAAAGGCTATTATGGAAAAACACCTTATCAAGCATGGTTAGGTGTTAAACCATCATTGGCTCATTTGAAGATATTTAAAAGCATATGTTATACATATGTTCTTGATGTGAAGAGGAACAACTTGATTATAAAAGTTGAAGTTAGTGTTTTTGTTGGATATAGTAATATGTCTAAGGGATACATAATTTTGAATCCTAAAATTGAAAAGATCTATGTAAGCAAAAGTGTAAAGTTCAACAAGAATGCTGCTTGGAATTGGGAGAAAATGATTATAGAATCGATTAATCAAAACATTGCCAATAATGTACCTCATCTATATGATGAAAATTCTAAGGAGGAGCATTTTGATGATGAGCATTATGCAATTAAGGGTACTAGAACTCTATAGGACATTTGCAACAGATATAATGTAGTTATGTTTGAACCTGCAATAGTTTATCAAGCTTTGAAATTTCCAGAGTAGCAAGAAGCTATAAAGGAAGAATTTAAAATGATTGTCAAAAATAACACTTGATTACTTGTTGATAAACCTGAAAAACAGCAAGTAATCAATACAAGGTAGGTGTTCAGACTAAAGCTAAATCCTAACGGTTCAGTCAATAAATACAAAGCCAAACTAGTAGTAAAAGGCTACTCTCAGTAGTAAGGTATTGATTTCACTAAAACCTTTGCTCCTGTGGCCAAATTTGATATAATTAGATTGTTACTTGATCTTGCTACTCAAAAAGGATGAAAATTTTATCAACTTGATGTTAAATTAGCCTTCCTTAATGGTGTACTTGAAGAGAAAATTTACACTAAACAACCTAAGGGTTTTATCATCCAAAATGTTGCTAATGAAATTTATTTGTTAAAAAAAGACATTATATGGTATGAAACAAGCTCCTAGAGCCTGGTATGCAAAAATTGGTAGCTATTTGATTGGCTTGGATTTCAAATGAGCATTAATGAAGCAACTCCTTATGTGAGGCAAGAAAATATTGAAATTCTAATTGTATCAATTTATGTTGATATTCTTGTCATTGGAAGTGATTCAAAGCTAGTGAAAAAATTTAGAAAACAAATAGAAAGCATGTTTGAAATGAATGATCTAGGATTGATGTACTATTTTTTAGGAATGGAAGTGTCACAAGTATCAAATGGCATTGTCAAAAGAAATATGTAGCGAAGTTATTGAAGAGATTTTCTCTGTCAAGATGTAAAGCTATAAGCACACCTACAGTCCAAGGATTGAAGCTAAAATCCAATGATGGCTCAGAATTGATTAATCTTTCAATTTTCAAGAGCATAATTGGTTCTTTGTTGTATTTATCAACCACTAAACCTAACATTATGTATGCCACAAGTGTTCTATCCAGATTTATGCACATGCCTACTAAAAATCATCTCAAAGCAGCAAAATGAATCCTAAGATACATCCAAAGTACCATCTCTTTTGGAGTATTCTTTAGAAAGTGTTCAAGCCTAAAGCTTACTGGTTTCACAAATAGTGACCAGGCAAGATCACTGGAAGATTAAAAAAGCACTTTAGGCTATTGTTTTTCACTTAGTTTGGGAGTCATTAGTTGGAATTCAAAGAAGCAGGGCTCTATTGCTCAATCTACTACTAAGGTAAAGTACATTGTTGGTTCTCCTATAGTTAATCAAGTTCTATGGTTGAGGAAAGTGTTGAATGATTTGAAGATCAAGCAAGATAAAGGTATGGAAATTCTATGTGACAACAAGTCAACTATTGCAATGGTTAAAAATCCAGTCTTTCTTGGCAAAACAAAACGTATTAAAATCAAATATCATGCAATTAGAGAAGTTGAAAAAAAAGGTGTAGTTTTCTTAATCCATTGTCCAGCAAAAGAGTAGTTAGTTGATATCTTTACTAAAGGATTGCAAAAAACCAAATTTGAAGAACTTAGAGATAAGCTTAGTGTTGTGCAAAGTTCTTGCATCAAGGACGAGTGATGAAGATTGGTGATGTGGCAGCTAATTGTGATGCAATTCTAATGCAAATCATGCACTAGATTTTTGTCCTTTTGTTTTTGAATATTTTGTAATGTATTAGAAGAAAATACTAGAATGTTGAATGAAATTGTGGTGAAGCATATTTTTTGGCTTTAGTCAAAAACAAATCTCCTTAAAATATGGAGATTTGGTTCTAACTACCACATTTTAAAGCTTTCCAAACTTCTTCTTTCGAATACATAAAAAAAAAATAACCTACAACAAAAACCATCTGGTGGTTTTGGATTTTGTGCCAATGTTTTGTCCACTGCCATGCTTCCATTTAAGTTGTTAGGAGTGGCTTCAACATAAGACAGTTGGGAATCCGAATTTAAAGCAACATCATTTGGAGCACATGCGGCACTTTGAGATGATGCCATACAAGACTTGCCCTTCACTGGAAAGAACTCAATTTTTTGCAATTCCTGTGATGCCAAATTTCCTTTATCAATTATATTAACCTGCGCATTCTCCTTATCATTCCAAGAGGGTCAATCTTGCGCACATTGTCATGCTACCATATAACCTCTTTCTCTTTCTCCTTCTTTTGGTTTTCCTTAAGCTTTATTCATACCTTTCCCCTTATTATCTACCCTATATTCCCGAAGAATACCTTCCTCCCCAGCTACCTGGTCATTCTCAACTCCTTCACTCTCCCTGTTTTCTTCACTCTCCTCACTATTCATCAAAACATCAAATCTTGACCCAAACTTGGTCCTAGGGGCCTTTGATTTGTTCAAATCAGATATATTCCCTTGACCACTCTTAGGACTCCTCGTTCTTTTCCTCTCTTGAGCCATCATCCACTCTCCATATGCAGCAGGAGGTTCATTCCTTTCAGTAGGCTTAGTTCCTTCCACCCTATTTTCTTGAATTTTGTCCATCTACACCTCTGCATGGATAGGTTTCTCCAGGTAGCGATCTGCATAATGGCCATATTTCCCACGTCAGAAGCAGATCATATACATACTTTCATATTCTATGACATAATTTTTCCCTTTTATCGAGAAATCATCCAGTAGCTTCTGCTTCAAATTGATTTCCACACACATGAGAGCATACTTTCCCCTTGCTTGTTCCCTCGTAGTGATATCCACTTTTAAAGTTTTTCGAACCCCATTATCAGGAAAAGTGAGGAATTTTCATCATAGAAATGAATGGGGAGTGCAGGGAGACGGATCCACACTGCCATCTTTTCAATCTCTAGATCAAACTCAGGTTCCCATTGTCGTACAATAAGATGGCAATCATATATCAGACATGGTTCACCCATAAGGGCAATCTCATAATCAGTCTCCGTAGTAAATTCAACTTAGAAAAAATCGTCCATGAGACCAATGATTTCAATAGCACCATCATGTACCCACAGTTGATTTAATTTACTGAATAATGTCTTGTACCCAATCTTTCTTCCCAATAATTTTACGGTTAAAGTTTGTTTCCAGGGTTTATTAATCGGTTCTTCCTCCTTCGGCGAAATCACAAACTTAAGGTAGGGACGGCCTTCATTCACTCCTTCAATCATCTTAAAACCACTAAAATCGTATCCAAACTCATCATTATCTCCATCTATTTCATCTTCCACTGTTTCTGTCGTACTACCCCTTTTTTTTTTGCAGCAGCATGTTTACCCCCCAAGAGACAGGCCTTATAACTCCGCTTTTCAATTTGATCATCCCGTGTGTCTACTTCCATCTCTGATTTTGCACCCACGATCTCCTCCCCAGTCCCCATTTCCATTCGTGACATCATATTGTTTCTACCACACCTTCTTTGCAATTCATTCAATCGGATCCCGTTCTTCCTCCGTGGCTTCTCTTTCTCCGTCAGCCGAAACCCTAGCTCCGCTCATCTCTGTCTTTACTTATATCAGTTATTTCAACTGAATATTTATAATAGTGTAAAATCATAACATCAGTTCTTTTTTCATTGGGTGATTTTTTTAATCTTGAAAGACATTAAACTTCAATTATCTCTAAAAACGTTTTAGTAATTACTCAAAATTAAATTCCCCCCTAAAATAATTTTTATCACACTTTATTTCTAAAGAATCTCAATCTACACAAAATCATTAATGACAAGTGAATATATTTAAGAAGGTTGATTTAAATAATACTATTTAAGCACAATATGCGTTTTATAAATAAAAATTTTGAATTTTGAAAAAAAATTAGCCGAGTATAGTCCTTGCTTCTGAGTGTTTTTGCATTTAGTTTTTGACTTTAAAATTTGATTCATATTTAGTGTAAAATATTGTATAATATTAGTAAATAAAAAGAAAATACATCATTAAAAAAATAATAATAATTAAAAAAATTAGCTCTACTATTATTTTAGTGTCATTCATTGGACAAAACACAATTATTAATAATGATTGGTATTTCTTTCAACTCTTCATTCCTAATATTGACATTTGTTAATAGCGATAAAAACTATTTTGATTTTACCAACGAGTTGATTTGGAGGGAGCTTTTATCTATCGATGGAGAAGGAATCAAAATTTAACTATGATTAAGATAATATATTTATAGATTTTTAGTTGACTACAATTAATATTTTCTTATTCTAATAAAAAATGGAATGTTTTCGTTATATGTATCTACCATGAATCTCTCCTAAATTTTGAAAATTTTAAAAAATAAAAGAATCTACTTTTTGCAGCATATTCATTCCAAAATCTTTTATCTATTACAAGAGCATGCTATGTCATATGACAACATATGACAATTTCATAGGAATTTTTTTCTATTTAAAATATTTTTATGATATTCTACATTTAAAATATAACGATAATTTTAAATTAAAAAATTTGTTAATAATATTTTATTTTACATTTTCAAATAACGTTGAAAAATATAAAAAAAATTATATATTGTTTTAATTATATAATAAAAAATTTAGTAATAATTATGCACACAAAAATTTCTCAATAAAGAAATCTATGCAAAACAAGTAATTTTATTGATCTGAAGAAGCAAGTACAATCTTTAATTTCTTGAAAAAAAATACAAGATGATCCTCTAATTCTTTCTCTTTAAGTTAGCTTCAATTAAAAGCTTTAGAAAGCTTGATCTCAAATCGAATAGTTGAATCTAATTCTGGATAAGGGCTTGAAGAAGTTTGATTTCAACTAAAATGGTTAAATTTGGTGACTTCAAATTAGGGGTTAAAGAAGCGTGATCTCAACTTGAATGATTGAATTTGATGACTTCATATAAGAGCTTGAAAAAACTTGATCTTAATTGAAATGGTTGAATTTGATGACTTCAAACAAAGGTTTGAAGAAACTTGAACTCAACTTAAAGATTGAATGCTTAACTTACATGGAGAGCTTGAAGAAAATTGAAGCTTGATCTCAGCTTAAATTATTGAATTTGATAATTTCAGACAAAGGCTTAAAAAAGTTTGATTTTAGCTTGAAAGTTGAACTTAATAACTTCAGACAAGAGCTTGAAAAGGCTTGATCTTGACCAAAGTGGTTAAATTTAATGACTTTAGATAAGAGCTTAAAGAAGCTTGATCTCAACTTGAAAGTTGGACTTAAGGGCTTCAAATAAAGGGCTTTAAAAAGTTTGATCTTAGCTAAAATGGTTTAACTTGGTGTTGAAATCTTCAACTTGGAGCAAATGTTCTTGAAGGAAGTCAAAGACTTGATCTTTCTTGGCTTAGCTTTGGAAAAGTTTCATGTTTTTTCTTTAATGACTTGTTGATAATCCTAACAATACCAATGAGCTCTTTATTTATGCCAATCCCAGGGAGATCATCTATAAGATTTAAACAATATAGGAATTAACATATTTATGCTAATATCTTAGGTTTAAAACTTATGTTCTACCTAAGGTAGGACTTCATAAAAATAGGGAAAATAAAAAAAATTAATTCTAGGACTTCTCCTTGTATTTAATTTGATTTGTTACCCAAAAGATTTTTGTGAGACCCATTTATTTTCCATGTGTGAAATTTTGTGCTTAAATAAATAGTCTTTTTCTTATTAGTTATAATTTATAAGGTAAAAAATATAATAGAGAAAAAAATTAATTGTCTAGAATAATATTTTATTTTAAATTTAAGAATAATTTCTTAAATCCAAAAATTCACTCACTAATTATTGATTGTTTTGAATGTTTTACGCTTGTAAAATGCATTAAAAAATAATTTTATGTCTATGTCTAAATGATAATGTCAAAAAATCTAGACATACCGTAAAAAATATATAGAAAAAAGGTCACTCACAAGTTTATTTACATTTATTGTATATTTTTTCCACTTGAATTCATAAAACAGTGTAAAATTCAAATTTTTTATTGAGAAAATTTATTAATTTTGAAAGAAATTAATTTTAATTTATGTCTAAAAACATTCTAATAATTATTTAAAATTTAAATACGCTCTAAATCAATTTTTATCGACTTTATATATAAAGAATTTCTGTCTATAGACAAAACAATCAATGACAAGTGTATGTACCTTAGATGGCTAATTTAAATAATATTATTTTAGGCCAAGATGCATTTTGTAAAAGAAATTGAATTTTGAGACAAATTAGACCAATATAGTCCTTGCAAAGTGTTCTTGTTTTTAAATTTTGAGTTTAAAATTTAATTTATTATTAGTGTAAAATATTTTTTTAACTCTATTATCATCTTATTATGTTAAGATACGATTATAGTGTCAAATATTGGACAAAACACAATTATTAATAACAGTAGGTACTTCTTTCTACTCTTATTTTCTAATCTTGACATTTGTCAATTGCAATAAAAATATTGGTTTAACAAACAAGATGTTAGTTCGGAAGAAAGTGCATTGATCCTGAGTGAGCTTTTTTGTGTCAATGAACGATTCAAATTCTAAATATAACCCTTGTTAAGATTGGAAAATCCATTAATATTATTTGAAATGATTAAATTGGTATAAAAATCTTTTCAAAAACCATGGCCAGAAAAGATTTTATGTACTAGGGTTAGACAAAAAAATTCAAAGTGCAAAAAATTGACTGAATCAAATTAAAATTATAAGGTTAGAAGTTATTTAAATTTTAGAATCTAGAATCAATTTGCAATAAGTAAAATATTTTTAAAATTGTCGATTTACAATTAAAAAACTTTGAAATATTTTAAGAAATTCTAATCGAATCTACCTAACCAAAATTTGAAAATTCTCTATATTTTATTATTTTTTTCTATTTTTATATTGTCTTTTAGTGATATAAAATAAATAGGTAAAAAGGAAAATTTAATCTCCTAACTTTTACTAAAATCTGAATATTGCTCTCTAAGTTTTATTTAAAGAAAACTTACCTTTAACTTTTTAACAATGTATAATGTTACTTAGTGGCCTGATACTATGTGGTTTCTTATGGAAATGCTTGAATGACATCCAACTTGACATCTTATAGTATATAGTACACATAAGTCATATTTTCATATATATATATATATATTTTTAAAAAGGCACTTTTTGGTACCCTAACTTTCACATAAGTTTTAATATTGGGCCTTATATACTAAAATCAAATTTAGCCTCTAACTTAAAAAAACAAACTGCAATTTATAAGGAGGTTTTATCAAATTCTAATTTTTTTTTACACCTAAAATCATATAGAACCAATTTTTTCAATTCATGACCATTAAGCTAGTCATTTTTTATATTGAAATTGAAATAGGAGACACAGAGTAAATCTATTGGCACAAATTAATGAATTTAAATAATTAGAAATTTAAAATTTCAAAGTGCATTTTTACAACATCAAATGCTTGCTATGAATCCCTAACAACTACTTTGATAAGTAAGTCAACAATTTAGCAATATAAATGTAATTTATCTTAGAAATTCTTCAAATTATGATTTGGATTTATTCAATATTTGTATTGGTTAATCATAAGAAATACATCATCATACTACAATGACAATTTGTCCTTATATTACAATGAAAGCAATCAACTTTTAAGAGAGTTAAAGGATAAATTTGATTCAAATAAAATTTTGGAGATTACATTGAAATTTCAATAAAATTTAAGAGATTAAAAGTATCTTTTTCCATGAGAATATAAAAATACGAGTTATGTGCATGCATACAAAATGCTAAATTGGATATAATGTAAGCAACCAAGTTAAATGTCATATAAGCACTTCTATTAAAAAAACTTAACGACATCACCTAATTGAATAACTTTGTGCATTTTTTAAAATTTAAGGATAAATTTGATTCAAATATAACTTAGAAGATAAGATTAAAATTTTAGTAAAAATTAGGGAATCAAAAAGCCTTTTTGCCAAAATAAAGGTACAATCTTTTGTACTAAAACTTTATTTTTTTACTAAATCCTAATATTTCAATACTTCAATTTTAAACTAAATCTCAATATCTTAATACACTAAGGTAATGTTTGGTTTACGGAATCTCACATTCTCAAGAAAATGTGCATTTCTAAGAATGTGATTCCTAGGAATTTAATTAACGGGGATATAACATTCCTATGTTTAATTCACTATAAATTTTTTTGAAAATATTTTAATATCACATCCCATTACATGGGAATCTGAGATACTCGCCTCCCTCTATAGAAATATTTTGGGGGGAATGTGGCATTCTCAAATATTTTTTTTCAAACTTTGAACAAAACATGGGAATGTGATATTCTCTTGAAACATTCCTGAGAATGTTAAAAATATTTCGTGAACCAAACGTCACCTAAACATTTATATTTATATTTTTTTCTTAAACTTATATTGTTAAATTTTTTAAATGCACCAAAATAGTCATTTGACAAGAAAATAACTACTATTTGTTCAATTATAATTCTAATTGATGATTTTTGAAATAGTTGCTCTTTATTGCATTATAATTCTAGATGGTTTCTGCAACATAACAATCTTAAGGATTGATTCATTTAATATATTATTCTAATAATTTATTTTGAGTTTTGATAATACAATAGTTTTTATTATTATTTTAGCTTGTGAATAAAAGTGAACTAACAGCCCATCATTAGTTAAAGAGAGAATTCTATAACTGAATAGGATTTATAAAAGATTAAGGATGATTTTGTACTACTTACATAGAATTTTGTGAATGAAATTATAAAGCCAACTAATATGTTGGGCTACCCTCTACTTTAGCTCTCCTATTCCTCTTCTTCTTCTCTTATTCCATCTCTTATCAACATCCCCTCATTTCATATCTATATCATTGGTATCAGTAGTCACCTCACCATGTTCATTACAATCAACATATGGTTACTATGGTTAATACAAAGGAATTGGAACTCATTTAGAAGCCAATGAAAAACATGTTGTTAGAGCCTTCATGTTTATTCAATCCTAACTACAAGTTTCAAATTCCAAATTGGCCAACTTATTAAATAAACTAGCAATGTCTAACAAGGTATCTTGCAAATTGAAACCAAATTAGACTTTAATACTAATGAATTCTCAAATAGACCTAAGTCTAGTGGTGTAATAGGAAGAACCACTTCCTTAAAAGAAGGGTAGACCTAAAATCTTGCTTCAAAAGACTTAAAAATTAGAGATGGGTCCCTTTTCACTCTTCATAAGTTGCAAGGTTATGAGTTTAGAACTTGGAAAAATAAGGTGAAACAAAATTTTCAACTAGTGGAAGTGCCAAAATACCACAGATTGAAAGCCACATTAAAAAGTTTAGAAAGTAAAGCTTACCAATAGCAACAACATTATAGTTATTCTAAAGGTAAGATTTATCCTTCTTAGTAGCAAGTTTTTACTAAACTTAGCTTTGAGATTTGATAAAAGATTTTATGAAAACCCTCTTATTAAACTAACAAACTTGAAACAAATAAGCTTATTAGCTAATCATTTGGATGACTTTGGTGAGCCTTGCTATTAGGGCTAGACTAATTGAAGCTCAAACTTTCAACTATCTTTTAAAGTGGCCTTTAAGCTACTTTAGAAAAGGCTATCTAACTCTTTAAACACTAAAATGTGAATGAAGTCATTCATCTAGCCAAGATTCAAAAAGATATTTGAGTTATAATAGGAAGAAACCCCACCTATATTTTTACTTTAAAAATCCTTAGATAATTCATTGAATAGCTATCCAATCTCATTCTTCATCATTCCAACCTTTCCATTCCTTTCACCAAAATAATACTAGTAAGTCACTATAGTATGGTAATATGCATAATATTTTCTATATTATTTTCTCCTATATTCTATCTCTTAGAATATTACATGTACTCAATTTAATGGAATTAATCTTGTTTTGCAATTAGGTCATGATTTATGAATATTATTGAATTATCTGGTTAATGTTAGGTTTTAACATTATTTAAAGTTTATGACTATAACTTGAGTTCAAAAGGCTCACTTTAGCTAAAAGGTAGATCTACAACTTTTGTGTTTTGCTCAAAACTTAGTTAAGACATTTAAAGGCTCATATTTGGCTAAAAAGAAAATCTAGTAATGTTGTCCAATCTGATCTAGCCTTACTAATTCAAGAATAACTAAAGCTCCGATGGTTCAAATTATGTCAAACCAATGGCCGAAGTTACCTAGGATATATCCCAACAAATTCTAAGATTTATTTTAATAAAACTACATACTTTTGAGGGGGTTTCATAGTAGTTGAAAGGGTAACATTTAGGATTTTACTATAGTAAGCTCTTATAATATTTTGGTTTGTAAATTAGGTTCTAGGTATCCAAACCAAGTAGGGTCTATGTTATTGTAACCTTAAAAGGCATCCCATCCTAAAGTAATTAGTTTTTCCTCCTTTGGAAATAAAAAATATAAGGTTTTTAGCCTCTAAATGCAATATAATCATTCATTAAATAACTTCTTCCTCTTTTCCAAGTTTTCTTGTAAACTACCATGAATGGTTGATTTCCTTATGTAATTTAGGGGATTATCACTCCAATTTGATTTGATTTTGAGAATTTGATCTTTATTTTACATTTGATTCGATTATATGTTATTTTTCTGCTCTTATTAGGAATGACTATTTAAATAATCAACTAATTATGGCCAATTAGTTGATTATCTCTTGGAATCTATATTTAAATGATTAATTGCAATTGATTCTCACTTGTAAGCTAGTTGTGATTGATTGAAATCAATAGCAATTAATCTATGGTGATTTGGTACTTGGGTGAATTCTTAGTTGCCTAAGAAAAATAAAGAATAAATTTAACAACTTTCACTTGTAGGATTGTTAAATTCATCCTTAACCTTATTTTGAATGTTTAAAACTATTATTAATTAGATTTAAGCATTTTTTTGAATTGAATTAGTAATATGAAATTAATAGAGTGCTTGTTATAATTAATCAACATTTGGAATTCACATGATTATTATTGGCTTAGCGGTTTTCATTGGTTAAGTAGATCCAGTTGCATATAAATCCATTATAATTTATAATAAATCTAAAAATTGGAGTGATATATCCCTTCAACTAGCTTTCCCTTATTTTATTTTGATCTTATTTACATTTTGTCTTCATTTAAATTACAATTTAAAAAATTCCCTTATTTTCCTTTATTTTCAATAATTGTTGTATATTTTCTTGAATTTAACTTGCACTCACCATTGTTACATGCTAGAATAATTCAATAATAATTTGGTATGTACTACATGCACCACATAATTACCAATCCACCTTACCAGTCTCTATCATGTTATTTAGGATTTTACCCAAGAAGAGGGTGAATTGGGTATAAAAAAATTTCAAAGTAAAAGTAAAGTAAACTATTTTGATGATAGTTTGTTAAAAATTGAAAATAGAAAGCCAATAATATTTGAAAAAATAATTAACTTAATATGAAACAAGTATGTCACAATCATAAAATAAATTAGCAAACACAGTATATTACAGATAAAGAAAAGGTTATTTATAGTAGTTCAGCCTTGAAAATCCAACATTTCCAAGGATTACATCTATTACTAAGTCTACCTGACTTGGATTTTGAAAATAAATTCACTATCTCTTTAAGTTTAAAGACACTTGAAGAAGTCTCAATATAAGTCTTTTTTTTTTCTATAATCCCTTTAAGATTCCTTTCTCAAAGATTTAATATATCAAGAGATCCAACACTCTTGAAGTTTATAAGGATACTTCACTCCCCTAATATATAGCAAATGGATAGTTTGGAACTAGAAAAAAAGCTCACAAATGCTAATAGTGAATTACACAATGAAACACTAGTACAAGGAATTTAATCTTGTAGGCTTAATGGGTTTGTGAGATAAAAATGAGAAAGAGAAGAAAATTTTATGTCACTATAATAGTGAAAATTGTACCTTATGTTTTTAAATCGATTTCAAGCCTTTTTATAAAAGTTAAAAGGTTTAAAAGTTCATTACTCACAAAATATAATCATTATGGAGTACTTAGATCCTTGTGAATCAATTAGTTAATCGATTCATGCACCTTTCAAAAATTTGAAAAAGTTATAGTGAATCGATTAACCAATTAATTCACCCAACTATACATTTGAAAATATCATATGGTGAACCAATTAGTTAATTAATTCAACTTGACTCAATTTGCCTTTGGATGTGCAAAATTAATTAGCCAATCAATTTTGCTTTGAAAAATTTAAATTTGAACCAAGATCACTAGCAAGGAATTGGTTCATCAATCGATTGAAAAGAAGTTTGGTTTAAATACACAATCGATTGGTCAATTGATTCAAATGTGCCAATTTGCTCTCTGAATATTTGGAATTAATTAATCAGTTAATTTAGATGTACCAATTTACTCTTTGGATGCTTGAAATTGATATATCAATTAATTAATCCCCTATTTTCAATATCTTTGAAAGATAATCTTTTAAAAATATTTTTTTTACAAAAATGATTCCAATCTCGACAAAAATTATTTTGACACAAGTTTCAACTTTGATAAGCATATTTTCTTATGTAAATATTTGAAACCATTAAATGAAATTTCTCTTGTACAAATTATCTAATAAATTGTCCTAAAAAATTAACTAAGTCCCTAAAAGTCTTCAATCTTCACTTTTTTGCATTCATAGACAACATATATTCTTTATTAAATCTAATAAGGTCAAAATGTATTGTTATCATCAAAATACTTTCAAATGGGGCTAAGGTCAACATACCATTCCAACATCCTTTTAATAGACCTTCCACATCAACCTAACCTAAAAAATTTTACCTACATCCACACAAGCAAGGAACTCTACAATATTCTTGCTAAAAGTATGACCCAAAATGATATGTTTGGTCCACTAAAAAAAATATTTAATGACGGAACTCATTGCTAAAAAATAGTAATGGATAACAAAGCATAAGTAATTAAATAATACATTAATAATTCAATTAATGATGGAATTAAGTTATCTACCATCAATTTTCATTGATAATTTCGTTGCTAACTTTGCCAACTAACAACAAATGATGATTAGAATTAGTAATGTTAAAAGCCATTGCAAAATTAATATTTAGTGAAGGAAATTCTATCATTAAACTATCCTTTAGTGATGGAATATTCTATTGCTAATTCTATATCATCGCTACATCTGTCGGTAATCCTATCATTAAACTAAAAAATTCCTACAAAATTAGCAACACCATATTCAAAAATCTATCAGTAATCTGGATTATATTTGTTTGTGTACAACCCATTTTTGTAACAAGCTAAATAACAAATGCCATGCAACAATCAAAATTCATAATGTTTGAACCTTATCAACAATCAAATATTTGAATCAAATTTTATAAAATTAAATTAAATTTGAACATTTCAACTATATAACATAAAAAAATAATAAAAATGATAAAATCCAATTTTGAAAAAAATCATACAAATGTATATAGATACACATAGAAACCAAAACCCAAGGCGACTAGTTATTTGTTTCTCTCTATTGTTATCCTTAAGGCTCCTGCATCTCTAGTTAGTTGGCAACAACGATGGCCATCTCTAACCTCTTGAATAACAAAATGGTGCTGCTAATCAACAAGTTTCTATTCATAGGTTGTCATCCTCTCTAGTGTTGCCTTAAGTTCCACTATTACTAGATGGTACTCTACAACTCCTCCAACTTAGTATATAAGGACAAATAAGCTACAATAAATGATAGCCTTATAATCTTGCATGCCACCACTCTCATGCTGTAAGTGCAATCCTTTTTGTTCTAGCTACCAACTGCTTCCATCCACGATAAGGTTTTGTCGACCTATTCATAACTATCCTTATCACCCTTAGCTAATGCTTGAAAAGACTATGCCTCCAATATCCTAGAGTATTTGGCTTATGAAATAAAATTTGAAGGTTAAATACTTATGATATATAAAAACATATAATGTAATGCATATTATATAAAAATAAATAAAACTTAAATCTTACCCAAGTCCTTTCTATTTTCTCATTAATAAACTATTAGGTGCCTTCCAAAGTCACATATGTATGAATGCGCAAGAACACCTCCCTATTAGTAGGTACCCAGCCAAGACTAGGCACATAGAAAGTTATGTATAAATATGAAAGTAAGTTATAAAATTAATGAAATAGATATCAAACTACCTTTAAAGCTAATTAAAACTAAAACTCATCATCTTCCTCTTATACTTTGATGTAGAGATGGAATCACGAATATGGAGGCTTTTCCAATAGTAAATGCCTTTTTTTTATTGACTTCTTGCTTTCACTTGAAGTTAACATCTTTAGCCCACTTCATCTTAAAGGTCTCAAAAATGTCCTGTAGCATATACTTAGGCTTTTTTAGTAAGCACTTCCTGGCTCGGTCCATCATGTCCTTATAATTGCTTGTAATCTTATAAGTGAAATTCTTTTTAATCATATAAATAATCTAAAGCTACCACTTGTACATGGCCTACAAATATTAAATAATTTAAGTGAAATCCTAATAATTTCCAAATTAAAATATAAATGCTAATATATGATGATACTAAATCCTAAATTTATTTGTCAATCATTAAACCAATTAACTTTAAGCCCTTAAAAGACATTAATGTAGGTGAAGGATGACACCATGAAATGTGACTATATCACCTTTGTTATGTCCCTAATGGGACCATAAGTAAACACAATGATCAACTTATAGCTAAATTAATACAAATTAATTAATATAAATAAATAATTGAATGTTAACTAATAAGTTACCTTTCGAGTGCACCTATATCCATCCATCAGCTAGGTCTTTACCTCAAGGTTATGCTAGTAGATATTTCGAATGAGTGACTAAATGCTCTATAGTCTACTAGGTAAGGTTCTAAGAAGCAAGTTGTGAAAAGCCTTTAAGGGTAAGCTAAGAAGCCTAAGACTCCTATATAGGTAACAATAGTGACCTCTTTAGACCAACTAATCCTATAGGTGTCATTAAGTTAGCACTTAGAGTGGTAAAAGATGAGGGTGTCACTGAGCCAGTACTACAACCTCTTAATCCATAGCTAGCACCCCTAGTAGAAATGAATCCACCTTTGCATAATGATGGTATAATACCTTACAATATTTAATATTGACATAACTGGTTAATTTCATTTTCCTACCTTAATAACTACCTTCTTACCTAAAAGCTCATTCTACAACCAAAACTAAATTTAATTTTCTAACTTCACTAACTTAGGAATAAACTAATACTAATATTAATTTTATTTTTTAAGTAAAAACTTATACTAATTTTCTAACTTATATAAAAAAATTTCTAATTTTCTAAATTGACATATCCTTAGTTAACAAAATCTATATATTATATTTATATGTCAGTAACCCAACCATGATTAAGTGTGAGAAAAAAAACTCATAATGGCAACTATTTGAAACTAATTCTAAAGGAATCTAAAATATGAATACAAGTTATGGGTCTTACAGCTATGTTATTTTATTATGATCATGATTATGATTTTGATGGGTTAAATTAATTTAAAAATATTTAATTCATATATAAAGTGGAAAGATAGTATGCAAAAATTCATAATTAAGATGTGGAGCAAGATATGATTGAGGGGTAAGGCATATACTTCACACGAAAGTCACATTAGATCTTTTTTATGGATTACTTAATGATTTATAATTTGCATAATGATTCCATTAGCATTAAGTGAGAATGCCATAGACAAAAGCAAAGGAGAAAATGAAATTATATAATGAGGTTCTCACATGTCATTAACTTAAAAGGAATTAAAAGATTAAATATAAGGAAACCTTTTGTCAACAATAATGAATAACTTCTATACAAATCTAATAAAATTCTAACTAAAAAATGCATAAATTATAGAATTGTTTGATTATTTTGACATTATTTATGTTAGATTTTTGTTGTTACAATCAGCTATAGCATACATTGCAAATGAACTATTTTTTACTACTAATTATATTGCAATGAAAGAATTATTATGCTAAGAACTTCACCATCTTAGTATTAGTATAAATTGAACTAAACCTATATTATTTCAGAACTATTCCAAACACTAAAAATTAGTGCTAGACTTTGACTAAGAATTTAAATGTTCAATTATATGGGACGTGTTGGTGTGTGTCCTAGGAATCAATCATATAGATGATTGAAATAATACACAATGTATTATGTTTTATTTTAGGTAATTTAATTATTATATTTTATTTTCATAATTTTATTATTATTCTGCGCAATTTATAACTTAATATAATAAATTATCCTTGGAATAGCTTCGTTATTCCTAAAATGTCCCTAGTCAAATATTATTATGAAAAGAATAGTAATAATATATCGAGACTAGCATGTATAGTGACTGATGATTACGAATCATGGATATGTGATATCAAGTCAATATATAAGTACATTGCTAGTGAATAATGTACTGGACTGACCCACTATGAGAATATTGCATGGATAGATGTGTCATAAGTTATTCTCATATGATCACAAATACACATAAACATTTGACCTGAAGTCACTACAATTCCCTACATGAGAAATTACTCACTTTAATATTATCCTATGTCACCTTTAATTAGGATGACGAATAGGGCATTGATTGGGTGTGTCATAAATCGTGTAGAGGGAAGTGAGTGATGTAAATGAGATTTTGTTACTCTTGTATAAAAGAGAAATATCCTTAGGCCCCTTGATTGAGTGAGACTTAGAAATGTATGGCCATGCTCAATTGGAATAATATGTGATATTAATCATTTATTTTAACTCTACTCAGTATCAAGAAATATAAATTGAATATTGACGAGGATGACACATTTCATGCCTCCAGTTCAATTTAGATATTATTACAAAAAGGGATTATGATGCAAAACATTGATCATGTATTAGGTGGATGTCGAATCACAGACATTCTTACTACTTGAGTGACAGTGATGTATTGCTAAATACCGCTTGCTATCTATGGCTCAATAATGAGTTATTGTCAACGTAATAAGAACCTATAGCATCACACAAAAGGAGTAGAAATAAGACAATAATTAATTGGACTTTAATTATATTAATATCCAATTAATTGAACTTATTTTCGTACATATATATTATTATTAAGAATAATAATGTGTTATTCATGTAATATATATATATATATAATATTATGTGGCATTATTTGATATTAAAGTAATATCAAATAATTACATTATCAGATATTAGATAAATATATTATGAGATAATATTATTTTAATATTTGATAACTATATGCAATTATCTAATATTAAAATATTTATATTATGAGATAATATTATCTAATATTAGAAAATTAATAGATAAGTCTTATTTCTCCTCATTATCTCTAGGATAAGGATAAGATAAGTTGTTAAATGTAATTAGGATTTTGGAAGCATTATCCTAGTAGAACTAGGATTGTGGCTTGCTTAAATTCTATAAAAAGGGGTTTGAGGGCAGCACATGAGAAACATGCTCAAAGCTTTCATACAAATCCTAAATCACTCAGAAAATATTCAATCCTAATTCCTAGAGAGAAAAACACATCCTAGTAAATTCGTGAAAGGTGAGAGGTCGTTGTTCACTTCGTGTGGATACCGTAGAGACGCTATATCTTCCGGCCGGTGTTTGATTCATCCGCTCTCAAGTTTTGATCAGTAGAAACACGAGTGCCCAATAGGTAAAACCCTAATCATTGATTTATGCTTTTTGCATGGATCCTAGGTAGAATTTGGATCAAATTTTGAATTTTCACTGCATATAATAATCCGAATTCCCAACAGGACGAATTATCCATCTTATATTTCTAAGCAAACATAATTTTTGAAAATTTTGATTAAGTATAGAACTATAGATGTCAACACAAAACCCGACCAAGAGTAACTAATAATTTATATACAAAACTAAAGCTTAATTTCTTTTCTATTTCATTTTCTTGCTATAAAAACTAAGGCTTAGGATAGAGAATATAACTCAACTCTTTTAAAAAGTTTTCTTCTTAAAATTAGTAGATAGAAATTAGAAATTGAATTAGCATATGAAAATAAAAATAAATAAATAAAATGCAAATCTCAAGATGGAAATTAGAAACCCTAAACATATCTTATGAATCAAACCCTAAGCCTATGAAATAATCCCAAATCCAAAACATAGACAAAATGCAATGGATTGAAGAAAACTTACTTATTAAAGTGTTTTAGAGTTGGCAACAAAGTTAACAATGAGAATGAAAGGCCATAGAGGTGCTCGAGGGATACAAAAAAGTAGTAACGACACAAGACAACAAGAAGGAAGCAAAAGAAGAAAGGGAAAGGAAAAAGTGAGAATCTAGCATCAAACTCATGTTAGCAATGGAATTACTAATTAATTAGTTTATCACTAACATATTTTAATAAAATGGTACATTTTAGTTACTAATGGATATAGCGACAAATACTATTATATATATTAATAATTCCATCGCTAATAGACAAAATTTTCATTTTACCATTAAAAAAAATTAATTTTTCATGCATGCATTCATTGCTTAATCTATTGATAATTCAAAATAATTTTTTTTATATTCCGTTGGTAATTCCATTATTAAGTTTTATTGATAGATTTAGAGATAGATTTGGTTTCTAGTTAAAATTTTCAAAAAATAAAAAAAGTTAACAATGAAAACACCAATGGATGTCTTAACATTTTTCACTAATTATGTTGCCAAAATAACAACATAAATTTAACCTTTACAATCTCAATTACCCATGATAATTTCATTAATAAATCCATCATTAAATTTCTATCATTAAATATAGATTTTCTTATAGCGATCAAAAGGCCAAAGGCTTATGCACATATTATAAGGGAAAGTATCATCCCAATCATAGATGCAAAATCTAGACTATATGCATTAATAATTAAACATGAAGGAAATGAGAAAGGAGAAAGAGGAGCTACTTAAGGGTGGAACATAAAAGGATACATGTACATACCAAGCTAATGTTGATTAAGTAACAGAAGATGTCCGTGTTTCCTTTCATGCTCTTTAAGAGGCACTCACAATTTCTTGAGTCTTAAATAGGTCAAATTACTTGACTAAAATTTAATTTATAGTCTTAACAATAAAGTTACAATTACTAATGGCAAGCATTTATATGTTCATTATTAAAGTCTTCCTTTTAAATGGTATTCTCAAGGATTGGAATTTAAAACACCATTTTATGTGCTTCTTTTGGGTGGCTTTTGCATGATTTTGGGTATCTGGTGGCTAATTAACTTGGGCACTATTTGGTGGAGTTTCAACTCATCACCATGCAATTTAAGTAATTTCATTGGAAAGTTTGTTTAAAGGGATTACCACTAAATTATATAATAAAAAAGGATGATAAATATGTCAATAAAGCTATGCATTATGCTATTACTTTTCTTTTTACATGTTAACCAATATATTCCTTACATCTATTATAACTTTATGCCATAACCACCGACCTTGGGTATAAGTTGAAGTTATTTGTGGACTAAAAGTAAGCCTTGGTAAAATTATTGCTTTAATATCATAGAGTTTTTATTGAACTTACTTATTTTTCCCCCTCTATGCCTTGAAATCACAAAATACTACTAGTTAAAAGTAGTAAACTCATCAATGTAAAGCCCTATAAGTATACATACTATAACATATGGGTAGGCAACTTAGACATGTTATAGCATAATATATGGGTAAGTAAGTTTAATATGAACTTGAGATTATCTTGAATAACCTTAAATCATTGACATTTTATAGCCTAATTAAAAGCACTGACATGTTTTATATTTCTATTTAGCTTATTGAAAGCCTTACTTAAGGTTTTATTTCCATCTAACTCATTTTATTAAAAAGTTAGGTCTATTTATCAACCTTTGGAATAATGTTCATCTTAGGCTAGCCCAATCATCAAATAAGCTAGGTGTGTCTAGACAGGGGGTTTGTTTTTAACTAGCTCATCATTGGATGAGTTAAGTCATTTAGGATTTTCTTAAAAAAATTCTAAGTCTAGGGCATCTATATAGAGGGCTATATAAATTATATATTATTTGAAAAATAAAAGCCTTAATCTTAGTTAATTTGATATTTATTAATCTAAACATGATTTTTAATAAATTTTTAAAAACCTCTATGTAACAAGGTGGAAATGACAATATTTTGAAAATTAATCATTTTAAACTAGAACCCAAAATCTAAATTTTAGAGATTTCATTTTTTTTTAGCATTTTATTTAAATCCAAATGGAGGTATTTCTTTATTCACATTTAAGTTTTAAGTAAATGTACCCATTGACAAATGAGAACATTTACTTAAATGGCATAAATGGAAATAAAGTGTGCAAAAAAGTTTAAGCCTAGTAAGCCCACACATTCTTTTTCCTTCATATAATCCAATACACTCTAGAAACTTCATTTTTCAACAATTGAAATAGAATGTCCAAAACATTCTTACAAGCTTTTTCTTGTTGTTCTTTATCTTCCACACTCTTATGCTTAAAACCTATCTAATTTCTTCACTCTTTTTTTGCAATTTTAGTCACTTTAATGTCATTTCTTGCTAGTATGCCATTAATTTCAAAATTTTTACTAGTTTAAGCTCTTAAGGATGGTTGAACAACAAACTTTCATAACTAACCCACTTTGAAATCTTTGATCTTTTGTTTTAGAAAGGTTAGAATATTATCCCTACAAGCTCTGATCACTTGTGAAAGGTTACAAGGCCGCACCTAAGAGAAGTGACCATGGTTATGAATAAATAATGTGTTTTCTAATATATTTTTATGTTTTTAAACTATTTTCATGTTTTTAAAATCATTATTTTTATTATTTATTATTTTATTGTATTTTGCCTGTATTTTTTCTTTCTTATATATATCTTAAAGCCCTACGTACTTTTAGAACAAGAACTTTTGAAAATCCTCCTTTGAATTATGGTTATGCAAAATGGTATTAAAATGATGATATAATGATTTAAATGATATATGTGAGTTGTTTATTGAAAATGAAATGCTTTATTATTTAAATGTATTTAAAGGCCATGAATTTGCAAATGATGAAATGGTTTTGAATTAAGGAATATGAAATAATTGATAGGTTTGGCAATGAATTATGAAATAATATGATGATGGCAAGGGTGGATAGATAGATTACTTATGAATGGTTCATGGACAAAACCCATATACATTGTATAAAGATAGAAGTTATGTGGCTTTAAAGTATATTTTAACCACAGCTATGTTATTTAAAATTATTTACTAAAATATTTTTTTAGTATAATTTTTTTAACCATAGCTAGTAGCAATGATGACGTTAGCTTTGATAGACCTTAGTTTGAATCTTAATTAGTAAAAGAGTTGCTAACCTCATGTGTTAGTCAAGATATATGGATTGGAACCTAGTAACTTAATAAGTTACAAATAAATGAGAATGGATTGATTGAGTTGAGAGCTCCCTAACATCTAAGGGCAAAGGCTTACTATCCTTGGAAAGCCATCCCCCTAAAATCTTGGATTTTTTAAAATTATATATATAAATTTTTATGTAAAAAAATTATTAGTTTGGCCTATCCAAAAAATAAATATGAAAGATGGTATAATAAATAAAAATTATGTTTAAAAACAATCATTCATTTAGCAATTGAATAGCAGTTACTCTGATTTTGATGAGATTTTGTTAGATAAATATATTCAATTTATCTTTATTTTTAGGATAACAATTTAATATATAATCTATATTATAACATTTAAGTATTAAGTGTTAAATAAATACACCTATATAGCACCTAAAAACTTTGTAAGATAAGTGATATAATATAAATCATATATCAAGTGCTATATATTGAGTGTTAAGTATTATATCACCACTATACGTTACTCTTTTATTTACGGGGTTAAGAACAATGAACCTAAAACTTCACTTTTATCTAAAAAACATAGAAAAACATTTGGGTGAATAAATTTATCTAACAAAGTATATTTATATAATATTTAACACTCTATGTATAGAACCTAACATGTAATCTATATTATATCGTTTAATATACATTACTCTTTTATGGCCCTTGAGTTGTATGCTCTACAATGTTACATTGTTAAGTGTGGTGGGTTGGTTAGCTTACCTTATAAACTTTATACTCAATAAATAAGGAACCTCCCCGCTTGATTACTATTATTTTTTTATTGAGTAAATGTTTTGAACTCATAAATATTCGCCAAAACCTACAAGTAAGATCTTGCTTTTGTTATGTTATGGTTGAGTAATAGTATGTAAAAAGTTTATATTAAACTTATATGAGTTAATATTATGTTTATATGATAAATGAATTATAATTATCTAGGATTGGAATAATGAAAATGTTATGATTAAAACTTTATGTTTATGATGAAAAATGTGATGTCCATGTTGGGAACACTAAATATGTAAATAATTATGAGTTTTGCACAAAAATTGACATACAAATTGATATGAATTAAGTTACATGATGTCTAAAGGTTATAAAGGCTTGCATGGCCTATGTTTTGTATGTTTTCTTTAGGTTCATGTACTAGTCATGGCCCCTAGTTTTAAATCATGACATGTACATTCAAAAAGACATCATTAAATAATTAGTGGATGAAATGTTGCAAATAAGGGTCATTCAGCCTAATACCAACGCATTTGCTTCCCCGATGGTTTTAATCAAAAAATTAGATGGTTTATGGAGATTATGTGCTAATTTTAGGAAACTTAATCATATCATAATTAAGGATAAGTTTTCGATTCCTTTGGTGGATAAGCTTCTTGATAAGTTGCCCAGAGTAACCTACTTTACCAAATTTGATATGAAATGTAACTACCCTTAAGTCGGAATGCACCTTGATGATATTGTCAAAATTGCTTCTAAAACTCACTCTAGCCACTTTAAATGACTAGTTATGCATTTTAGGCCATCTAATGTCTTGACCAACTTCCAAGCCCTCATGAATGAGATCTTCAAACTTTACTTACGAAAAATGTAAGTATCCTTTGGTGGATAAGCTTCTTAATGAGTTGCCTAGAGTAACCTACTTTACCAAATTTGATATGAAATATAAGTACCCTTAAGTTGGAATGCACCTTGATGATATTGTCAAAATCTCTTCTAAAACTCACTTTAGCTACTTTAAATGACTAGTTATGCATTTTAGGCAATCTAATGTCTTAACCAACTTCTAAGCCCTCATGAATGAAATCTTCAAACTTTACTTTAAAAAAAATTTTCCTTGTCCTTTTTTATGATATCTTCATCTATAATTGGTCCTGTCTAGAACACATACAAGATCTCCAATTAGTTTTGGACACTCTTTAGTCTTATTAGTTGTTTGTTAAAAAAATAAAAAAAAAAGTAAATGTGCTTTTACACATAGGCAAGTGAGACACCTAGGCTATGTCATCTTAGCCAAAGGTGTAGTTGTTGACCCAACTAAAATAGAAGCCATGTAAACTTTGCTTGTTTCTACTACTCTTAAGGCATTGTAGGGGTTTCTAAGCCTCACAAGGTACAATCACAAATTTATTAGGAATTATGGCAAAATTGCCAAGTCTTTAATTGAGTTGTTAAAAAAAGAGGCTTTTCTATGGAACCAAAATTCTCAACAAGCCTTTGGTTCCTTAAAACAAGAAATGCCCTCTGCACCAATGTTGGCCCTATCAAATTTCTCTAAACTTTTCCAAAGTTGTAACAAGAAATGTTCTCATGCAACCAAGTTAACCACTAGCTTTTATTAGCAAAAATTTAGGAGTAAAGTACCACCCCATTGTGAGTCAAATAAAAGACTAGCAATCACCCTTAAGAATTTGTATTATGTATAGGCACAATATTAATGCTTGACAACCCAACTTAGTAAGACACCTAATGTGTTTAGCAAAACCCCTCACGTCCATCCACAACATGTATAGAAGTGGGGTTATGTGCTACCAATATAATGAAATGAAGTTGCACCATGGTAACAATCATAGCTTTTGGTGCAATGGTAAGGACTTGATCTCAACAATTAGTATCAAAGCGAGATCGTAGGTTCAAATCCCTCAAGCATCATCAAGGATGGGAGATTGTTAGTCAAATGGGAGACTAATAATCACCCTTAGGGATTTATGCTTGCAGCACTTGATCCTAACAACCATGTCCACCTATGAAAAGGCAAAGCAATGCCTAATACTAATACCACCTTGTTCTACTATAAAGGGTTACATAAACATGTTCTACTATAAAAGCTTATAAAAGGCTATCTTCCTGGATCTACTATAAAGGGTTACATAAACATGTTAAAACTTCTATCAAAATTTGCCTTGTATGCCAAACATTCAAACCTAAGCTGATAGTTTCTCCATGACTACTACAACATTTGCCTATTCAAAGAGCTTGGCACTCTATAACAATGAACTTTATTGTGGGCCTTTCTAATTCCTAAAGAAAAATGATAGTCTTTGCTTGGGTGGATCGACTTATAAAATATGTTCATTTTATAGCTCTAGCCTATCCCATTTCTGCTGTGAAAGTTGGTTGCCAAAGTTTTTATAGCTAAGTCAGCAAACATCATGATTTTGCTACTACCATTGTCGGTTGTGGAGATCTTATTTTCTCTAGCACTTTCTAGAAAGAACTCTTCAAAGCTAATGAGGTCCTACTTTTGAAGTCGACAACCTATCATTCTCAAATGGAAGGGCAATTTGAAGTGCTAAATAGATCTTTAGAATGCTATCTTAGGTGCATGTGTAGTGATGTGCCTAAGTAGTGGATAAAATGGCTTCCTTTGACTGAATATAGTACAACACAAACCTTCACTCATCTGTGGGAATGTCACCATTTGAAGCCCTCTATGGTTATCACCCTTTACCTCACATTCCATATCTTGCTGGGGATTCTCGTGTTGAAGCAATTGACAAATAACTCTATAGAACAAATTCTCACTATCCTGAAGCAAAACTTGCTCAAAGCTCAGCATCATATGAAGATCCAGGTTGATAAAAGGAGAAGCTTTGACGTTGGTAGTTAGATCTATGTGAAACTTCAACCTTATAAGCAATCCTCCCTTCCCAATCGACATTTTCACAGGTTAGCTGCCTTATACTCTGGAACTTTCAAAATTATAGGAAAAATTAGAGCCGTCGCTTGCTACCTTGCCTTACCTCCTGAATCCAAAATGCATTCCACATTCCATGTCTTTCTTCTTAAATGACAACATGGTGCTTATGAACCCTTATCCACATTACCTCCACTGACTAAGAACAGTCTTACTCCAATGCTTCCAGTCGCACTTCTTGCTCCTCGACTGAAAAAGAAAAATAACAAAGCTGTTGTTGAACTTTTGGTTCAGTGGTCTCCATTGCCTAATGAAAAAGCATTTTGGATGGAGTTTCACACAATTAAGAGCAAGTTTCTAGATTTCACAATGGATGATAACACAACACACCCTTGAGGACAAGGATGTTTTCTAGGGGGGGAATTGATATATTGATATATTTAATATTTTTTTTTTAAGTTTTATGTTGAGTTTTGATTTTGATAATGTGCATCCCTTTGGATGTATTACCTTTTTGAAGAGAAGAACTGCTCATCATTAGCTACAGGGCGAATTCCGTTACCAAGCAATCCTCTATTCCAGCTCTCTTATTCCCGTTTTTTCTTTCTTATTCTATCACCTATCAATCTCCATTCAATTCATATCTATCAGCGATCTAGAATCCAACAAGACACACATGATAATTATTGCTAAGAGTTAATAAACTTCTATATAATAGTAGAGAATGTATTGTCAAAACTTGGAAACTATCATATTAAGAATGAAATGCTGAAAGGTTTTCCTCAGTCTTGTACAACACTCGATTAAAAACTAGAGTACGCGTATACTGCACAGCACCATGACTTTTAAGCATATGATGTATGTTTCAACCTCCCAAACTGGGATTATTTTCCTCAATGATGAATGGCAAGAATACATAAAGCACAATCTTAAACAGATTTCTCTATGCTATTCTTGTCTCCATCTTGCAAGCCACCTGCATCAACTCCCTTGTTGTTTTGATCAGTTAGCCCGGTCTCAGCTTCGGAGGTTGCGGCTTGTCTGCTGCTATGATCATTTAGAGGGGTACCAGCTTCAATGGTTGGCACTTGTCTATTGTTCTGATCATCTAATGTGTTACCAACTTCGGCTGCTGCCACTTGTTTACTATTTTGACTATCATTTTGGGGAGAGCTGGCTTCAGCTTTGTCCGCAGCTGGGAAAGAATCCATCAAGCTAGCTGCTATCGCAGCCTTCAGATCCTCATCTTCCACGTCCAAAACCAAATCCGCTTCTCCATGTGAAAGAGATTGACCGGAATGTTGTTGGCTATCATTCATTCTCTGGTTTGGAGCCTGGACCGAGTTGCAAGATTTAGTTATCCTCTCAGCATCTTCAGGTGACAGCCACTGCCCAAAACCATTAGAAGTTTCAGATGGAAACTCTTTCGGAAATTTTCCTCTCACCAAGAATATGCTCCATCCAAAGCCTTTCAAAGAGTCAAGATAGGCTGAGAGGTAAAATTTGGAGAGGTGCTGTGGGGCTGCATAGAGACTGTCAAAGTTATACCACTCCCCATTGACTTTGCGGATACAAAACCAATGGTCCTGCAAATGACATATAAAAGCATTTTCCTGCTCAGGATCAATCTGGGCAGGCTCAGCAACTGGAGAGTTCAGGGGGATAACTTGAAGATCCCACACCTCTAAAGCCTTTTGTAGAACCTGCAGGAAAAGCCATGCACAAATAAGTAAATTGTAAGCAATAATAAACACACAATAATGCACAAGGGAAAGTCCTGATTTGGCCACCCAAAAGTGGTATTTTAACAACTTATCAAACAGAAAAACCAATCACCTAGAAAAGGTATAGTGACCTGGAAAACTACACAACGTTGTTCACCTTCATGCAACAGATACAAATGTCACTCTTCGTTGTTCTTAGACAGAAAGAAAATGCAAGTGCACTTAAATTTCACTTCTGGAACACACAGAACGCATCTTTGGTCAACTTTTATTATTAGTCAAAATGGAAAGCAGAGACAAAATAATTGGTTTCCTAGAGAAACATGATGCAAGCATTAGTTGTAAAATCATTTTTTTCTTAAGAAAAAAATTATTCTATTATTCTATCATAAAATTGGATCATACATGTTGACACTGCCATACACAGGAATGTCCAAGGAAAATAACTATGAAATAAACCACTAGATCACAAAAATTAATTTACAACATAAGTCAAGCCACACTAGCTGCAAAATTCAAGGCCATTTCACAGCTGCACACCATCAAATCTATAAGAAACGCAAGCAATAGATGTTGAAACCAAAAAGATTCTTCAGAAGACGTTCTTTACTGAAACAAAGAAAAAAGAAAGATGTTGGATAAATGGATCATAATAAATATTTATAAAGAGCATATCCACTTTAATCAACTACAATTACTCAGATAGAGGACAATCAGACAGGGTTTTACTGAAATAAATAAAAAGAAGGAGAAGAATGGCGGGACAGTAATCAGCCCAGCATAAGCAGACTAGTATTATAGCTACAAGTGCCAACTCTTTTTCTATATTTTATTTGAATGCAAGAAATAACGCGGCTACATCACAAAGCATACATCACACCAACGGACTCCATACTCCATTTTACAATTCTACAATCTTCGTCATAAATTATCTTAAACAAACTGTTTAGAAGGGGGGAAAAAGAGAGTAGTGAGTGTAACATCAGCATCATAATTTAAGCCCACATGAACACAAATAGATCATAACAATAATATTCACTGCTAGATCGAACCCTTCGAGTAGTGAAGACATGTACATCCATCCTTAAGAAAATTGATAGACATAAAACGAAACATACTATCCACGTCTTTCTCTCAATTTTTAACTTCTATCGTAAAAACAACATAACAAGCTCGAGATTAAGTGAATAGAAGACAATTTAGCTTAGTTCAGAAGGAATTCTTTATGTACAAGCACAACGAAACAGAAATCCCTTTGGAGGCAATGAAAAACAGAATAAAATGACCCGTAATTGTTTCTGAACTTTTTCAATCTATATTCTGAGGAGCTGAGCAAAGGGCATACAAAGCACGATTTTTTCTATAAAAAACTATAGAAATGAAATTGAACGAACCTGGATGCTGAAATCACCATCCAACGACACATTATGGGATTCCTCCGAAAGAAAATCGCCAGAAGAAACGCCACCTTCGAGCATCATCTGCCGCTCCTTGCGATCGAGATCGGAGGCGAGAGCCGCCAAGTCGAATTCGGAGAAAAAGGGTCCCTGCAAGACGGTGTTGACGCAATGCACTGCACAAAGCTTCGACTCTTGTACTTCATGGTACAACATTCCTCCATTGCTGGCTCCTTCCATGATCAACTGAACTCCGAAGCAACGAAAATTATGTCACAATTCGAGATTCGAATAAAACCCTAGAATATCAATTGAATTTAATTAGGGAGTTTCCGGGGAACGGAGGAAAAGAACAGGGAAGCAAGAGTCAGACTACTATGAAAGAAACGAAAATTATCGGAATTATTATTATTTTCTGTAATAATATGAGTCAGCACGTGCTGGCATGCTACCGCCACGTGGCTGCCACGTATTTATTCAATTCGAATTTGGGAAGCAGAGGACCCGGAGGCCCTATTTGTAAACGGAGCAAACAAACTAAAAAGTCCGCACGCCCGTAAATTACAGTTACGTTACGCATGAAAATGGAAGGAAAATTATGGTTGAACAGTTTGGGATATTAATGGCCGAAACACTGGGCAAATATTTAATCTCAAAAATCGTTTGTTTGATACAGAAAATAAAATCTTATATGAAGTTGAACATTTAAAAAAAATTAATTCCATTATGAACTTTGTAGAAGTATTCAAATACTTTGAATATCAGTAGAAAAATTGACATATTTTGAAAATTATCTTTTTATATTTTATTTAAATTAATTTTAAATTTTACAAAAAGTATCATTAAAATAATTACTATATTTTTCAAAATTCTAAAAAATATTCAATTTTTAATTAATGATAATATTTTAATTTAAATTTGATTTAAATAAATGAAAAAATAAAGTTTAAAGTTAATTGAATTTAATTCAATTTCAAAATAAATATAAATAATATAATAATAATTTTAAATTAATTATTTAAATAATTATAACATAAGTTAAAATTAAAATAATAAATATATGTTAAAATTTTTATATACTTTTTAAAATATATATAATAATTTTTTAAATATTATATGTATTGTATACAATATAATATATAAAAATATAGGTTAACCTAAGTTAATAGGTTAAGTTTTAAATAATACAACTTAACCTCTTTTATAAAGCAAACCAAAAGTTTGGTTTAAACAAACTCTAGTTTACAAAGAAACTAACCTAAGCTAGATTTTTGGATATCTGTAGATCGGGTAGTTTACTTTTACTTCTATTTTTACTTCAAAGAAGACACAAAAAATTGAACATATTAAAAAGAATTGGTAAGTGATTTTTTGTGTTATATGACAAGTAATACTTCCTAGAAGTTCCATTCCCCATTTTGCTACTTAATAATCAACTAAATACTTTATTTACTTCTTTCTTACTAAAATAATTTACTTCTTTCTTACTAAAATAATTTACGCTTTTTATGTAACATTCAACCAACTAAACTCTTTAACGAAAAGAAGGTCAAGAAAATTTTTGAATTGTAAATTGTATCGTAGTGCCACTTCCTAAACTTCCTTTCAAAGAGTTGTTAGTACTAATCATTATTTTAAAAAGGTGTCAATTTTATAAATTATTAATATTATATTCCTAAAATACTATTTTTTTAACCATAAGGATGCAGTCCTAAATTAAGAATTCTGGAAGGGTATAACTCCTTAATTAATTGATCAATTTTTACATATAATCATTTTTTTTATTCATCTTCCCATGATCTTTCCATAATAAATAAGAAAATTTAGGTTCGCTGAGGTCCATCTAGCTAAAAATATGTAAATTGAACTCAAAATTTTGAACAACCATAACTTTATTTTTTGCTATTTGTTTTGGATAATTTTTTTTATTCCATATATCTTTTTGAGATCTACAAACTTATAAAATGTCAACCCTAAATCCTAAATTCTAAAGGTATTTTGCCTACTCTGGTTGACAAAAAAATATCTTTTTCAAATTTTTTCTTAATTTTTTTTATTTTCTTGTTATTTTTTCAACTTTGATTTCATTTTTATCAATTTAAATTCATTCAAATCTCATATTAAATTTTTGCTTCTTAACTCTTTTAATGTCTAGTAATGTCAGAACAATTTTCTTAACAAAAAAATTTATCAAAAAATGATATATTACTCCTTATAGACTAAATAGTAACATGTTACTATTTCATTTTAAAACAGTAACACCAATAAAAAATTATAAATAAATGAATAAATTAAATCTAATTAAAAATTAAATTACCAAATAACAGCATGTTTTACTGTTTGTTTTCCAGACAGTAACATAAATAAAAATATCAAATAAATAAATAAATAAATTTTAGTCTAATTAACAATCAAACTACTAAAGAAGAGTATGTTATTATTTCATTCCAAAATAGTAACATCAACCAAAAATTTTAAATAAATGGATAAATCAAGTCTAATTAAAAATTAAATTATCAAATAATAATATGTTACTGTTTGTTCTCCAAACATTAATATGTTACTATTTCGTTACAAAATAGTAACACTAATAAAAAATTTTAAATAAATATATAAATTAATTCTAATTAAGAATCAAATTGCTAAAGAAAAGGATGTTATTATTTCATTTTAAAATAGTAACACCAAATGAAATAGTAACAGCATATTATTGTTTGTTCTCAAGATAGTAACATGTTACTATTTCATTACAAAATAATAATATCAATCAAAAATATTAAATAAATGGATAAATCAAGTCTAATTAACAACTAAATTGCTAAAAGAAGAAAATGTTACTATTTGTTCTCCTAACAATAATTCATTTAGGATTATTATTTTAAAAAAAAGGTAAAAGAAAAAAATTATTCTATAATTTTATGTAAAGATTTGTGCCTTTAAGTTCTTATTTATTTTTATTTTGATCTTAACTAAAATTTATTTGAACTCCTAAAAAAAATTTATTAATTTTATTTATAATTAAAATTTTATATTAATTTAATTTTTATAAAGTTAAAAATTCTCAAATTTTAATTTTTATAAATTTTTAGTCTTTTATTTTTTATTTATATAAAATTAAAAAAAATTAATTTTATTTTTGTACTTTTGATCTTCTTGAAACGTATTATAAATGTATCATTTTATTTTTTGAGTATCGTGATAAATTTTCATATGCAAGTACACTTAAATAAAAGAAAATGAACTTAAGATACCTCACTGCAATAAATTACAACAAATGATAATAGTCTGATTTTTTTCCATTTTTGAAAGATAAACTTTACACAGTATTCTAAATCACCATTTTCTTTTCTTTGATAAAAGGCCACCTTAACAAAAATTAATTACAAATTATAAGGTTTGCTTTATTAGAAAACACCATAATAAAAATATCTCTATTTATCGTTAAAAAAAATTAAGATCACAGGAAATATATTTTATGTTTAATGTTATACTATATAAGAAATATGGTAGGAAGCAATATTTACTAGTAATTTAGAATTAGGATCATGTATTATTTGATTGATTACAATGTGTTTGTGTTTGTGTGTGTGTATTGCTAAATTTCACATTTATATATGGAGATTAGCAATTTCCACTCATTTAGATTAAAAAATCATATTATTAGTTTAATAATAATAAAATAATCAAGGATAATCAATTTACTACCACTACCAACTATTTTAATTAATGAGAGTATTTATTACGAAGATAAAAAAATAAGTCAAGTTAACTGTAATATTTTAAATTAATATTTTTTATTAAAATTACTGAAATGTCTCTTATTATTTTATTATTATTAAATCAATAACATAATTTTTTTATCCAAATAAACAAGTAAAGGTTTCTAACCTTCGCATATAGATATGAAAGATAGTAATTCCTATATATGTATACTCTTTCAAAATCATACTATTAATTTAATAATAATAAAATATAAAAAATATTATAGTAAGTTTGTTACCTTTATTAATTTCTTAATTTAATGAGTATACATATTGTAAAGATACAAAAGAATAAGTAGGGTTAATTTAAATATTTTAAATTAATATTTTTATTAAAATTACTTAAATGCCTCATATACACACATACATACATACGAGGATTACCAACCTTTACATCCATATGTAAATTAGATAAAAAAAATTATACTAATAATTTAATAATAAAACCATCAAACAAATTATATTGAAAAGATCCTATCATGTTTTTATATAGATAAATCATATTCATTCAGTATCCTAGTGGTTGTTCATTCACTTGATATTAATAAGGATCCTTTTTGTTTATATGGGATTCTTTTGTTTATATGATTCTAGAACAAATCTAATTGGTTATGCAGATGTAAGATACTTGTTAGACCTATATAAGACTCAGCCCCAAACTAGCTATTTATTTACATTTGGTGGTACAACTATACCATGGCATTTAACAAAATGAATTATAGCTATTACTTCTTCAAATTATACAAAGATAATAGCAATTCATAAGGCAAGTCAAAAATATATTTCGTTAAGATTGATAAATCAACATATTCAAGAAGCATGTGCTTTGGTTCCTAATAAAGAAATTCTAATAAAATTATATGAAAATAATGTTGCTTGTATAGCCCAATTGAAAGAAGGACATATTAAAAGAGATAGAACAAAGTACATTTCTTATTTTTCACTCACTATCTTCAAAAAAAAAAAAAACAATGATATTATGTTCAACAAATCCACTTAAATCATAATTTAGCTAATTTATTTACAAAAGGCACTTTCTACGTCAATCTTTGAAAAATTGATTCACAAGATCAAATTATATCATCTTAAAGATTTTAAATGATATATTTAACAAAGAAAGTTAAACTGTACTACTTTTTCCTTGTCAATTTTTTCCCATTAGATTTTTATTGACAAGATTTGTAATAAGGCAATTATTGAAGAATTAAGTGCTCCTTTTCCTTTACTTAATTTTTTCCCATTAATTTTTTTTCATAAAAAATTTAATAAGGCATATTCTTTATAAAATTGACATCCAAGGAAGAATATTATAATATTATATATTAATGGATGGATGTCAACTATGAGTAAGAAAGATAAGCTATTTATTTGACAAATTCAAAAGTAGGCAGTAGAAGAAAAAAGAAGGCTTGTACACCTATTTAATGCCTACATGATAAGCTACTTTTCCCTTATAGTGAAGGAGTTCTTTGCCTATAAAAGGCATTACATTTCTTTATAAATAAACACAAAAATAAAAAATAAATATAATTTCACTTTTATTTTCATTTTCTTGCTCTATTTAATTTTTGTCTCTTAATTATTTTGATTTTCTAACAAAAGTATCAATATTCACTTCTATATATCTTACCTACCATCCTATTCTTCTTTTTTACTTGGTTTTTCTTCCTCTCAAACATATCTTTAATGATTTAATGCAATTTATATGTAATGGTCATCTAATGTCTTTATACTGTATAAATACAAGCTATAAGTTAATTACTAATCATTAACATTTAGCACTATTATAAACTCTAACAAAATTATCATAAAAAGAATAATTCAAAACTTAAAAAAAAAGAATATTCCTAACTAAGTGGTTAATCTGTTAGTTATTTGTTAGCACTATAAAAAAGGGTACTCATCTGCTATTAAAAGGTTAATTCAGTATTAAGCTATTAGTGTAGTGTTGAGAGATCATTTTAAAGAGAATTTAGTGTATATGTATGTTATTCTTTATAAATGAGTGAATACAAAGTGAATGATCAACGTGAAGGATCATCGTGTAACAGTTTATAAAGATTAGAAATAAATGATCAAGTATAGTTTATCCATTACATTATGCTCTTTTTCTTTAATCTTCTTTATTCATTTTTAGTGTTCTCTATTTCCAACATATTAGTATCAAAGCAAGGTTCAATGATAGTAAATTTGAATGGGTCTTTTCATACTTCTTTTATTATTTTGGATGATAAGAACTTTGACAAATGAAATGTTCAGATGAAAACTCTCTTTAATTATCAAGAAGGCTTAGAGATTGTTACTAAAGGATTTGCAAAAATTGGCAAAAGAGCTTCTAAAGCTGAGAAAAAGGCTATCTTAAAAGCAAGAAGAAAGATTGCAAAGCCTTTTACTTCATTCATCAATGTGTGGATAGCACAATCTTTGAAAAGATTAGTAGTGCTAAAATATCCAAGAATACATAGGAAATTTTGAAGAAATGCTACAAAAGGACTAATAAGGTTAAGAAAATGTAGCTTCAGACATTGAAAAGGTAATTTGAGATTCTATAGATAAGCAACCAAAAAAGCATTAGTGATTACTTTGCAAAAGTTTTAGCTTTGACAAATCGAATGAAGGCCAACTAAAATAAAATTAAATATTTTATCATTATAATGAAAATTCTCAAAATTTTAATAATAAGATTTGACCATATTATTGTAATAATTAAGGAGTCACAGGATTTAAGCAACATGACAGTGGATTTGGAAGCTCATGCATAGAAAATCAATGAGATGAATTATGATAAATCACTAGAGCAAGCATTTCAAAGTTATGTTCAAAATAAATAAGAAAGAGAATCTAAAGGATCACGAAGAAGAAGAAATCCCTAAAGATATGGAAGAGCAATAGGCAAAGGCAATTATAGTAGAAAAGACTTCAAAAGGCAAAATGATTGTAAGTGTAAAAGAGAAGAAGCAAGCCCTAAAAATTAGGGATGCATAAGCCTTGGCAAAAGAAATGACAGAGCATCAAGATTTAACAAGTCTCGTATGAAATGCTATATGCGCCATAAATAGGGCTACTTTGCTGATGAATGTAATTCTAAGAAAATAATCATTCAAGCTAAAAAAATAGCTAAATTTATACAAGAGAATAAAATAATGGTCATATGTTATTGATGGTAGCTTTAACCCTTAATGAGTCTAAATTTAATTCTTAGTTTTTTAGATTCTAGTTACTTTAACCATATGGAGAAAAAAGTTGTTCATTGAATTAAACAAATTCATAAGATTAAAAGTTAAATTTTTTTATAATAGCAATTATTCCAATTAAAGGAAAAGGTAGCATCATGATCCAATAAAAGAATAGAAGTCATGCATTCATCTCAAAGGTGTTATATGTGCCAGCCATGAAGAATAATCTTTTAAGTTTAAGGCAATTGCTAGAAAAAGGCTATAGTATGCACATGAAATAAGAAAAATTGGTAGTAGCTAGTTAAAATAATAAGAATATCTTACAGGCTCCTTTATCCAAAAATCATAACTTTAAAATTGAAATTCAAAATAATGTTTACCAATACTTAGGTGTTGCTAAGAAAGATCAAGCCTAGATTTGACATCTTAAGTTTAGTCATTTCAATTTTAGAAACTTAAACTAGATGGGTAGAATATAGATTGTGCTTGGTTCGCCTATAGTAGATTAACTTAATAGATTTTGTGAAGGATGCATGGTAAGAAAATAGCATAGAGAATCATTCCTAAAGCAAATTGAAAATAAAATAAGTAAATCTCTTAAACTTGTCTACTTTGATATGTATAGGCTAATAAGTCTCTCATCTCTTAATAGAAATAACTACCTTATTACATTTGTTAATGACTTCACATGAAAATTTTAGATCTATTTGATCAAGCATAAGTTAAAAGCATTTGATGCCTGTAAAAGGTTCAAGCAACTAGCAAAGAAGCAAAGTATAAGATCTTTGAAGGCACTGGGAATTGATAATGGAGGTGAATATAATCCCAATGAGTTTAATGAATTTTATGGTAAAGAAAGCATCATACATAAAGTTACAGCTCCATGTACACCAAAAACATAATAAGATAACGGGAGCGTCTAACACGCACCACTGAAATAGTAGTGCAGCGCTGCCACACTGAATCAACAGCTCATGTTAAATCACATTGGACGAATCAACCGGCTTTCACCCTCTGCTGACTACAATAATAAAAATTGCAAAACTATCCCCCAAAGCTTCTTGAATTTGAGAGGTAGATTGGATTCTAGTATTGGGCCAATTTGGGTGCTGTGCTCCAGCACAAGGCCCAATGGGATGAGTAGCACCTAGGCTTATTCGTAGCGAACAATTAGAGTAGATTTAGAAAAATTATTTTTAATCACTAATAATTTTTTTAAACTCTCAATGTCATTTTAATAAAATATAAATTTAATATTTTTATTATATATAATTATTTATAATTTAATCATTAATTATTTTTTAATAATATTTTAATAATTTTAATATAAATTCTGAAATAAGGTGATGGATTAATCTATTTACATTCTTACTTCGATTTATTTATTTCAAATTTAAATCTTTTGAAGATAATTATGGATAAATCATTTGAGTCAGATTGGATGGCTTAATAAATCGTAAATACTACATATTAAGCCACATCGTAGCAATAGACATCATCCAAAAATGGGGAACATTTAGATTGGGAAATAATTCATTTAATTATTTATTAAAAATTAACCTTAATTATTTACCTGCAATTAATTATGCATCCAATTCATAATGTGCAAATTCAATTTTGTTTATATTATTTACTTAGTTACTGAAAAATTATGCTACATAAAATAAAATTTACTTATTTAATTTTTTTGATAAATTTATTTATTTATTATCAATGTATTTTCTATTGATATCAATTTTTGAGTGTTATGTTTAATATTAAATATAAATTAGTTAAAATTTTGTCAAAATTCACAATTCATGCATTATTTCACCATTTGTTTAACAAAATATTATATTTATAATTTTTATATTACTTTACAGTTGACTCTTGTATCATTTAATTTAATTTTTCTCCTTTTTTATGTTTATTCCTATTGTCCACAACTATAAACTAATATAATTAAGAAATATATATATTACATGATATATCTTATTCTTGTTCTAAAAATATTTTAGATAAGTTAAAATTTTTAATTTAATTAAAAATTATAATTATATATTCTATTTTGAATTTTTATACTCCTTTCATTCCTTATTAATTTTAATTGAATATTATTTTTTAGTTCTATATTTTAAATGAAATATTTATCAAAACTTTAGAACTCATACACAATTTATTTTTATCCACTTCATTGTATTGTTTTTTATTTACCCTTAATATTCACTGTTCAAATGTTAATAGTATAGTTATTACATAATATAATTTATTTTTATTATAAAAATAAATTACATAAATTAATAATTTAATTTAATTTAATTTAATTACCTAAATACGTAATTTATTTTTAACTCCTGTTGCTTAACATTAGCAACGTCATCTTCTTTTTATTTACCTTATTACGTATTCTTTTATTTTAGTTTTTTATGTTCGTTATTAGTATTCACAACTTAGATATTAATAATACGAAATAATTTACATATATCATAATATATTCAATTGGATTATAAAATGTTTTAAATAAGTTAAAATTTAATATAGAAAGTATAATTGAATTATAACAATTACATATTATATTTTTAATAATAATATTAAAAATTTTAAAATCAAATTTATGTATTTAAAATTTATCAATATTTTCTATATATTAATTTTTAAATATTATATTTTAAATTAAATATACATCAATTGAAATTTTTTCAAAGTGTTACAACTCAAATACTATTTCTATTTCTTTGAATTCTATGAACATAACGCAAAATATTTTTTATTTTAAATGAATTTTAAATAAATCAAATATTTAATTTAATTGAATTCGAGCACTTACATGTTCGATTAATAATACTTGTATTATATATAAAATACTTGTTATTTATAACATATAATTTTAAAGTAACTGTAACAAATTAAATTCAAACACTTCTATAATTTTCATTATATATAAATTATTTTTATATTTATAAAATTAAATAATAGTGGTGGCAACTCTAATAGCATGCACAATACTACTGAGGAAATTAGACCACCTATGTAGTGCACTCAGACTTAGTAAGATCAGAGCAGATATACTGAGCCGAGTCTTAAAAGAAGATTTTATATTTTCTTGGGGTCGTTATTGAATTTTTCTTACTCTTGAACATATCCGTTGCCATATCCTCCTATCACCATACGATGCAATTTTGACCGGACATCTATTGATGCATCGCTGCACCAATTTGTCAGTGGTGCATAGTAGATTTTTCCCTAAGATAACACAAGGAGGAGTATAACTATATTGAACATGTCAAAGATAAAAAAAAAAGCCAACAAATTATTAAGGAGAATCTATTTCACTTGCTATGTACCTCTTAAATAAATGTCTAACTAAGAAATTGATTTATAAAACTTTATAAGAGAAATGGACAATAAAAAGCTAATGGTTAGTTATTTGAAAATATTTGGCTCTTTACGTCATGTGCACATTCAAGAAGAAAAGAGCAAAAAGCTGGACAACTAAGTAAACAAGCAGCTTTAATGGGTTATCATTCAATAAGAGGTTATAAATTGATCAATTCTAATGATCACAAGGTCATTATGAGCAAAGATATGATTGTTAATGAAAGCAATGCACGAAAATGGGAAAAGAATGAGGAAAGTGAAGAAAAGCAAAAAAGTGTGCTACTTGAGATTGAAGGAGAAAGTGATTCTTCAAGTCAAAGGGTGAACAATCAAGTTGTATAAGGTGAAGAATTAACCTTTGAACCCAAATGATCAAGTAGAATTAAGCAACAATTGAACAAATTTAAAGAGCATGAACTTTTCTCAAATGATCAAGTGAATGAAAATGGTGATTTAGTGCACCTAGCATTATTTGCAACTATGAATGAGTGAGCTTTAAGCAAGCAATTAAAGAAATGGCCTAGATTAAAGTAATGGAGGAGGAATCAAAAGCAATCAAGAAAAATTAAACATTAGATCTAATTAATCTTCCATAAGATAAAAGGTCAATTGATGTAAAATAGATGTATAAAAACTAAAGTGATACCAATTTTAAAGGTTAAGGCCTTATTTGGCAATCAGCTAATAACTGTAACAGTTAACTGATTTAATTAACTGTTAACTGATAGCTGATTGTATTAGTTAATTTGACCAACTGATTACATTAGCTATTTGAATAAAAATATTTGATAAAATTAACTATTTATAATTAGCTGTTTGTATGTAAAATGACAAATAAGGGTATGGGTATATTTTATAAATTATTTGAATATTATTTTATTTTAATATTTTAAATTTTATATATTATTTAGTAAATTAATTTTTTATAAATAATATATTATTATAATTTATTTAAATTAAATATTCCCCTTTTCTTTTTTGTTTTTGTTAAATGAATCCCACCCCAACCAAAAATGATCTTTAATCTGAATCAATAAGTTAATCCACTGTTGTGGGATTTTTGCCCCTTAAAACTATCACCACTTTAGAAGAAAAATTAAAAGTTTTACTGATAAGTTTCTGAAAGTAAGAGAAAAACATGGAACCTTGGTTGCTTTGATTCCAAATTTGCATAAATTTCCTTGCATTTTCTGCCAATACCCGAATTTTAGCAATTAATGAAACAAAATGCAATTCAAAGGTAGCAAAACGCTACAGCAATTCAGGCAATCAGTAAGAAGGAACGTGGGCAATTTAGTCATTTAATAAATTTATCACAAAATAGCTTAACGAAAACGCTGCTGTGGGTAGCGTTTTGGACTTCAGCTTATTCAGAGTAAAAAGCTGTTTAAAACAACTGTTTACCAAACAAGCAAATTAGCTGATTCTATAAGTCAACCAGCTAAAAGCTGGCCAAACAGCCATTTACCAAACATGGCCTAAGAAGTACAAAGCTAAATTGGTAACTAAAAATATCCTCACAAAAGCAAAGGTTGGATTACAAAAAAGTGTTCTTTCATATTGCAAAGATTGAAAAAGAAGGATTGATTGTTGAATTGTGATGTGCAAGATAATATCTATATTATTTCCTCCTATTTTATATTTTTAGAAGGTTACATATATTTAATTTAATGGAATTAATCTTATTTTATGATAGGGTTATAAATTTGCATTATTAATGGATTATTCAAGTAATTCTAGATTTTTACAATGTTTTAATTTTCTAACTATAAATTGGGTTTTGCAAGTCTAAATTGAGTGATCTTTATGCTATTTGAAAAGGTTCTAATACTTTCATGTTTAGGCTGAAACACAGTTCAAACATTTGGAGGTCAAATTTGATTATGAACATAAAGCTTTGTTTTTGTCCAAACTAACTTAGTCATGATTTTTAGGCACTATCTAGATTCTAAGATTCTAATTGAGGTAAAACTAGTACCTATTGTTATCCCAAACCCAACCTAACAATTTTCATATTTGAGGTTTAGCAAAACTATGCTATTATAGTCAAATTTAGACTAGAAGTTGACTTATGAACATTTACTACACTAAATATTATTAGTAATTTAATTTGTAAATTAGGCTTTAAGCTTCTAATTTATGCAAAGCCCTATTCACTGTAACTTAAAAGCTAACCCCAACTAACCTAACAAATTGAAAACCCTAGCACATTCAAATTTAAGGGAATTTGTAATTGTGCCTCCAAAAATAACACCACATACTAGACAGTATTTCTCATTCTTCTTCTCTTATCTTCTTTTCTTTAAGAAAAGTCATGAAAGGCTAAATTTACATCAATTCAAAGGATTAGCACTTTAATTTAGTTTAATTTTGATACTTTTTCTCTTAATTTTACTTTAATTATCTATTTTTTTACTCTTATTATGAATGATTATTTAGATAGTTTGCTAATTATAATTAGTTAGTTGATTATCTATTGTAGTCTATAGCTAAATAATTAATTACAATTAATTCTTATGTGTAGTTTAGTTGTGATTGACTATAATCAACAACAATTATACTTTGATGATTTGACGTGTAGATGAATCATTAATTACTTAAAAGAAATAGAAGACGAATTAGAAATTTTCATGTTTAAAGTTATTGATTCAGTCTTAACTTTATTCTTGATATTTAATGTTATTATTGACTAGATTTAGGCCCATGTTTTGAATTGAAATCAGTAGTGAAAGGTTAATTTAGGTGATTGTTCTAAATTGATCATCATTAAGAACTTTACATAATTATTGTCAGTGTTAGGGTAATTTTTAGTTAACTAGTTAAATTAATTATAAATTTAGAGTATGATATTCCTTGAACTAAAACTTTTATTATTGTATCTTTTCTTTCATTTAATATTTTTAATTTTTATTTAGCTTAATAGTTTTATACAAATCCCCTTTTTTTATTTATAACTTACAACCTAAAATTGATCACTAATTAGGAATTCAACCTAGACTCACCCTTGCTACTAGTTAAAGTAAGTTCAATTAATGATTTTGGTGTAAGCAACACTTATCAAGTGGCAACCTACAAAGACTAGAAGTTGCATTAGTTAGACATGAAATCATTCCTAAATGGTCCTTTAAATGAGGAAGCATATGTGAGTCAACCACCTAGATTAGTGATAAAAAGAAGTAAGCAAAGAATGTACAAGCTCAAAAAGGCTTTGTATAGTCTTAAACATGTTGCAAGAGCCCAAGGCAAGAGAATTGATCTTTACTTTAAAGATGATAGCTTTGAAAAATGTTCTTCAAAGCATGGACTATATGTGAGAGCAACTAATCAAAAGACCATGATAATTGTATATTTATATATGGATGATCTTATGGTTGCAGGTAGTGATCAAATAGAGATTGAAAAGTTCAAAGCAATTATAAAGAAAAAGTTCAAAATGTCAAACTTAAGGTTGCTATCTTATTTTTTTAGGATAAAATTTTAAAAGTTCAAAAGAAGTGCTTATGCATCAAAAGTATCGTAATGATATTTTGAAAAGATACAACATGTTAAATTATTACAATGTAAGAACCTCAATTGATGCAAGGTGTAAACTGATGAAAAAGCAATCGATCCTTTAATGTTCAATCAAATTATCAGTTGTCTAAGGTATCTATGTAACATTAGGCCTAATATCCTATAGGGTAGGTCTAGTCAATAGTCAATAGTTTCATGGATAATCCTAAGTATTTCTATCCATTAGTAGTTAAAAAGATCTTGAGGTATGTTTTTGATACTAAGGATCTGGGTTTATTATTTACTAATAACACTTGTTCTAGTAGAAAAGGAATTTTACGATACTCAAATAGTGATAAATGTGGTGATTAAGATGATAGAAAGATCACAAATGGCTATGTTTTTCAATTTTATAACATTGTGTTTTCATGAAATTCAAAGAAACAACTAAGTGTAGCATTATCTTTGTGTAAAGGTGAAAATGTGGTAGCATCTATAGCTGTATGTCAAGGTATGTGAGTTCAAAGTTTGCTTTAGTAGATGTATATGAAGGTTAAAGAAGCAATGAAGATCTGTGTCAACAACCAACCAACTATAAAGACATTCTAGCTAAACCATTAAAGATTAACAAATTTGAAAAACTTAGGAGTACATTAGGAATGGTGCCTTTAAATGCTTTAGCTTTAAGGGGTATTGTAAAAAGAATAATTCAAAACTAAAAAGACTATATTCCTAACTAAATAGTTAATTAGTTAAAATGATTAGTTTGTTAGTTATTTGTTAGCATTATAAAAAGAGGTGCTTCTCTACTATTGAGAATTAATCCAGTGTTGAGAGATCATTTTAAAGAGAGTGCAATGTGTGTGTGTGTATAGTATGATTCTATATAAAGGAATAAGTGTAGAATGAATGATTAACTTGAAGGATCTTCATTTAACAATATATGAAGATTAAAAATGAAAAATCCAATGCAGTTTCTTCTTCTTCTTTTTCTTCTTTAATCTTGTTTATTCATCTTTAATGTTATCCATTTCCAACAAAAATGGCAATTGTAGTTTTTCACTTAGTTATTACCTCAAACAATATATTTCTACCATTAAATTTAGAATGTGTTAATATGACAAATAATGAAATGTTCAAGTTTGGCTTCTAATAACTTAATTGTTATTAACAAAAGAGGTGAGAGAATCTTTAGAAAAAGAAGACCATGACTCATTTTTATTGACACTAAGGAAAGAGAATCATTATGCGAAAAAAGCGCACAAATGAATTGTGTGCTAATGAATTTTACTAGTATCATATTTTTCTCTCTCGAAAAAGTTACTTTGTTTGGCACATAACTTTTTTAAAATTAATTTTATTTTATTTTAATAGAAATGATTTCAATTCATTTATAAGTAAACTCTATTGTTTGAAAATTTTATCAAAAATAATAATTTCATTTTATTTGTAAATCAATTATTTAATTAGGAATGCATTGAAAATATATAAAATTTATTTAAAAAATAAATTTTAATAGTATTATAATAAATATAATGCTAAAAAGAAAGTAAAATTTTCATATAAAATATTTTTTTGATCAAACGAAATAAATTATAATAAAATTCTTATTAAATTAATAGCACAAATATAATTAAAATAGAAATTATAAATGAAATCAAATCTTTTTTTTATTTAAAGCCAAATACTATTTTTTTTAAAAAAATTATTTAAAAATGAAATGAAATCTTGTTTTTATTCTTGCCAAAGGCTTAGTTGCACTTTTGGTAACATGGAATAGGAATGAGCAAATCATTTATGGAAAATCTCTTACCCATAATAAAAATGATAAAATTAGCCTTTCTTTTCATTGTGGAGAAAACATGAAAACCATAGTTTTCAAACCAAAGTTTTTAGTTTCATTGATAAGAAGCTCGTTCATGTGGCGTTCAAGCATAGACCTTTCTCCTTTTTTTTTCCCTTTTTTTCTTGAAACATGAACTATTTGTAAGTACAATTACATGCTGACTAGAGCAATCCGAATTGACACAAGTTTTTTACAGAAGCGAAACGTAAGCAATGGAATAAAAACAACTCAGTCAAAGAACACCAGGAGTTGATAAGTAATTAAAAATCAACTTACACATATTTCCCTTTAGACAGATACACAAAGTAGAAAAGGAATCTTTCTCAATGAAAAATGACAATTAGAAGGAAAAATCCAGTCTCTCTCGCAGCAGGGAAGAATGTCAAAATAGTACAATTTGACAATTTTTGTACTCGGGTTTGAGGTCAAAATCATTTATAAAATTCTGCATTTCAAATTTATCCGGCTAACCAAAAATAAAAAAAAATTGCATCTGAATTTCCTACTCATGTTTTCCCTTTTTCAATCATCCATACAGGTCCTCAGACCAGAAGATCATAATGGTTCTTGCCGCTGTACAATAGCCTCACAACTTTTCTGGCTTTCCAATTTCTTGAACCTTTCTGAAACTCACTTCCATATTCTGTAATGGGAATGAAACCAGATCCCCAGCCACTACCTCTATGCTGCAATAAGTTTGTTGAGAGATAATTGGATATGTTAGTGGCCAAGGCCTAGCAATTAAGGTCAAAGAAGACTTCCACAATATAAGCAACCAATTGAGCCATCAAAATTAAATGCAAGACTTAAAATTTGGCTTAAGCTTAACAATGAATAAGCTAATTCTAGCTGTTCATAATGAAACATAATATAATGTAGATCTTAGATTTTAATAAATAAGAGGTACAAGGATCAATGTAGCGAAAGAGCTCCACGAGTTTGCATTTAGCATTTTCGCTGCAAAAAAGTCCTGTCTGAGGGAGCCATATACTAGTCAGGTTATGATATCATATACAAGCATGTCAACAGAAGTTGATGCTACAAGCATCAGAGTCATGGGCTATTTGTATAATTTTCAGAATCTGTGGAAGCTCAAAGGCGAGTCCTATGATGCAACATTGCTTCAGCAGTTTTAGCTGATCAATTGAATCTTAATGTCTAGGGGTACTTCAATACTTCCTGTCTTTCACAATGAATCTTCAACTGCGTGATGTACTTATGTTGCTAATATTTCAATAGGGTTTTTCACTTTGTGTTTGGTGTTTTACTGCTATCCTATCCTAATATTTTCGGGATTCTAGTCCAATGAGATTGTGAGCTAACACAGAAAAATTACCGAAAAATAAACTTTTATAGATTGGGCACATGATATAAAATGATAAGGAATCCTCACAATAAAGAAACAAATCTACTGTCCAATTTCTCTGGAAATATGACAATGTCAACCCTTAGAGTAATCATTAGCTCCTAGCTAGAGAAAGGCTACAAGCAAAATTCTATCCCACAACAGAATGCAAACCAAAAACAATATTAACATGGGTTAGTAAGTCTTGCTTTTGTCTACATTTTCAATTTAATTATAAGATTCATGATATGAGAAGACCCAGGAAAACATTGGGAGAAATCATTAAAAGCAATCTCAGCTTAAATGATTTTATTGAAGATATGGTATTGGATGGAGCACAATGGCAAAAGTAACCGGACACCTCTAATCAGATATGGCTTGGTTTGTTCTTGTTGTTTTGTTGTATTCACTTTACGTGAGAACTAGATATGGAGTTCGTAAGAATTCGAACACCAAAGGGCTTTAGGAATCACTTCTCTACCTGATTTCTTCATTTTAAGCCATTCTTTGTGTGGTTAATGCAATACTAGTCACACCCATAAGAGCCCACAAAGCTATTTCCCCTTTTTTCTCACAACCCTAATCTCCATCCATCTTACCCCTCCAAAGACTCAAAAACCCTAACATATTTATATTTTCTTAACAAATTCCTAATTTGCTACGTAAGAAAGAATCTGTATGGAGCAGCTTCCTAGAAGATCCAGCAGGCACGTATACCTGAAACTCATACATTCTGTTACCTACCAGAATCTCATATTCTAAATTTCCTAGAACTTTTGTTTTAAAGCTTAATCTTTGAAATGAAGTACTTAGAGACTCTAAATCCCAACTTACAATCATACTTCTTTTAATCTTGCTCATTTTGCAACACAGATCTGAGTACCATCACTTAGAACCATTACACCTTCTCATCAAATGAATGAGCTCATATTGTTAATATTTATCAAGTGCGTAGAGATATAAAACACATTAAGGCTCCATTTGTTCTTCAAAAGAATTTTTTTTTTTTAAGGAAATTTTAATTTCCTTGTATATGGATAAAGGAGTAGCATGTGTATCTATACCTTGTGATTTAAAAACAAATAAAAAATAAAAAATAAGAAGATGATAACTAGAACTATGATAGAAGAGGAAAACAACTTCTTCGATAAGGAGGAAGTTGTCTTCACCAAACTTCTTATATTGAATATTGAACATATAAATTATTTTTCGTTATTTTCGACTATCTTGATATTTTATAACGATAATTCTATGAAAGATGTCTTCCATCAAAACAAATGGAACTAATTTTCAGCACCTATGCTACTTAACAAAACGATTTTCACTACAACTATCTATGCTTGTCAAGTCTATGTGAAGTAGGAAAAGTAACCAGCAACTAATGATCAATGGAAGCATGGGGCATGCACTAGTTACAGACTTATGAGTTCATCCTTCGAAGCTAAATAGATAACTATCAACCAGTTACAATCCAACTAGTTGTTGAAGCCATACCTCATGCTCTGGTATGTAAACAATAATTGGCTGCTTACACAACTTTGACAGCACCTGTGAGAATATGGCCATTGGTCAATAAATAAAATTTTTGTGCAACTGCCGAGAAGCATAGGGTTTGAAGAAATTATAAATTACAGTCCACTCAGCAAAAGAAGAGATGGTAAATGGTGTTTAAAGCCCCCAATGGAACTTTCTTTTGAAAGTTTCTGTTAATAAGAAACAGAATATCATTATTCCCAAGGTAAACTGCTATGGCGGAAAAATAATCTATTAATCATCTTAATTGGAGATATTATAAATCAAATTATCCTATTACTTGCTATATAATATTTTATTGTTTCAAATCCCTAATTATAGCACTGTCTGCAATCTAGTGCAGAGTAGCAGTTGATACATAAGTCTAGGATAAACTCAGGCCAGTATTTAATGTTTTAAAGTGTAGGTGCAAACACCAAAAAAGAATAATAAAAAAATAAGGGGAAAAAACCTTGCTTGATTAAAAAAGTTAGCACAAAAAAAGCACTAACCAGTAGTTCTGATTCTCCTCCCCAGAAATCGGGCCGCACAATGCGTTGGCAGTACCTACAGAATGATGTATTTTAAATACAAACTGAAGCAAAAACTTCATAACTCTAAACATTCTTTTTTTTTTTTTTGGGGCTTAAGTTCATGAACTTGCAAAAGGAAAAGCATACCGTTTGAGAGACTCATCTACGGTGATGGCTATCAGGGCTTCTTCATAAAGTTTACGTTCTCCACTGTTGTCACATATGACCTCCTTCACAGCCAATCTTAATTCATCTGTGCTATCATGGGCCAATGAACATTACAAATATATAAAAGGAAACAGGTCAAGGATGACTGGAAAAATTAACAGACAAGCAGATCTCTTAATACCTGAACTGGCCTAAAACCTAAACAAACAAACCAAGAATAAAAATATTTTCCCTATTACATTATTAACATTCTGTAATTTGAAAGTAACAAGAAGCTGAATATATATCTGCATTTAGGTACTACCTGCACTTTCTCTCTCCTCCCCTGGTTTAAGAGCAATTCCTTTGTTGTAAGCCATTCCTTTGACCTAATATAACAATGCAAAACTTAGGAACAAAGGGGACAGAGGAAATGCATAATATGTTGCCATTTTCTCACATTCCTAACCGCACAAATTGAAACCCTGCACCCCCCCCCTCTGGGGGGCCTTCGAGGGTGGTAGCAGCAAAGAGAAAGGGAGTACCTTTAAGACATCCAACATGGCAATGATATATATATATATATATATATATATATATATATATAGTCGGCAAACTGCCATGAAAATAGATCCGAGAGAATGGATTATGTCTATACAATAATACAAGTGTACAACAGCAATGAAAAGGAACACCTTACCCTTGGGGAGACTCAAATTAATAAAACAACTAGGCAACTGAAATCAACAAAGTAACATGGATCCAAGATAATGGGCAATAACAATTTACACACTAATTATGATTTACTGAGAAGGACTATTCAGGCTTATTGATTATTCAGCATCCAACGTTGACAGAACAATTTATCCTAAAGTAATGTCATCCTTAGACCCTCCTGATCTCAAGACAAACCTACAATATTCTGCATTAAGTTCCAGGTACATTGTTTAAATTTACTTGGGCTTCCAATTGTTGGCTTCTTCTCTTTCTTTCCAATCTTTTTCTTCTCGATTGCCAAAGCACACAATATATTATGTCTGAACATTACCCAGATGTAAATTTAAAAAACACTGACTGGGTTTTGCACCAAGATATGTTTAGTCTTTTGGCAAGACCAACAAGCATTAATCGAGAAAAAAAAGAAAAGAAACTACTTGACAATGTTTTACTTAGCTAGTTAGCCATGTTTTTAGTTTCACTTCCTCGTTGCTAAGGCAGGCAAAGACTCAGTCTCAACTCATGACATTTTACACAGAATCTTTTCAGGCAAGCAACAGTGTAACTAAAGACAAGTTAGAATCTGTGAAATATTCAAAGGTTAAGGACTAATTTAATATAAAAGAAACAAATACAAACTCCAATCACCATAAAATTTCAAATCAAGATTCCACAAAGTGATTAAATCAAAGAGCAAAGAAGATCATACCAATGCACGAAATAGACAACGTCCATCCCCAGTAACCTTCTCAACTGAAAAACGCTCGACCTTCTTCATTGCGGTTGGCTGTCCAGCTCTACCAATAAAAAACCATCAAAATTTCAAAGGATTGAGATTATTGCAACATAAAATTGATAAGATACAAATATCATTGAACCTATAGCAGATTAAACATTTTAAACTAACTTTAACACAACTTATAATAATTAGAGACAAACTAAGAAAGAACATATGGGTATCATTTTAAATTTATTTATATCACACATTCAAGGATGTCAACAAAATAAGAATTACCAATACCTCCGCAATGTCCGGGATAAATTCCATGATTCTTTTACGGAAAAGAATTTCAAGTTCCATCTTCTAGCGAAAAAATAAGGAATAGTAAAAGGCAAAAACCAAAAGATAGATATGCACATACGCCACTTACAATGATGAGCTGATTCTAGCAAAAAACCGACTGCTATATTCTCCAAAGAAATTTGGGTTCCAGTTACGAGAAGCAACTGATTGAACAGGGGAAGAAACAAGTTCAAATTTTGCAGACCCATTTTCCAGCTGCTCGAGAATAGCTTCTGTGGATGTCAAACAACAGTACTTAGTAACGGGCGATTCTGAATTGAAACTCTTAATCGAATTTGCCGAGAAAGTGACAGAAACAAAAAGAACACAAACATAGAGTTCTGAAATTACCATTGAAAAGCTTGTCGGCCATGAAATTTATCTAACAAGTAGCAACGGCGGCTTTGTCGGCCAGCAGCAGATAAGGGGAGGGAGAGGGGATCAGCGAGACGAGACAAAGAAACAAACTTCTAATGCTACCTTTCAGTACAAGATGCTGGTCAAACGAGTCAAATTATTAGTGTGCGGCTTGAGATAAAAAAAAATGTTATTAGAAAATATTGATAAATAAAATAAGAAAAAATTATAGTAATTGATTTATTTATGGAAAATAAAATTTTATATATTTTAATTCAGGTTAAATAAAAAAAATTATTGGAGTAAGATTATATAAATTAGAATTGAAATGTAAAATTTTTAAAATTGATTAGAGATTGAGATTTAATAACATATTAATTGAATAAATTTATAAAAATTCATTAAAATTCATATTCAAATCAAGTTTGAACTTATTTATTTTTAAGAAATTCAAATTTAAATATGTAAACATTCAACTTAACTCAATTCATTTATACCTTTTAACTTAAATTTCATTGTAGACTAGCATAATGTTAGAATATATTTTTGAAATTTGCCTTTAATCTTAACTTTCAATTGTAGTATAATTAGGAAGAAATGAAATAAATGAAATTAATATTATTAACATAGTAATCTATAAATACCTGTCATCTGAAGTACAAGTGTTCTTATTAATATAATAGGAAATCCCTTATTCAGTAATCTCCCAATCTCTTGCAGTAAATCTCACTAATGAAATAAAAAAACAGACCCTTTTATATATTATGTAATATGGGTTTTGGAACCTATTCATCGTATGATCCAAACCTATTTACTAATATTGAACTAAATACCTATATGCTCATATAAAATTATCACACATATAAGGTTCAATTAACAATAATTTTTTTATTAATAAATTATATATAGTCCACAAAAATATTAACAATCTCCCACTTGAACATATATAATTTATTAATAGTGGTCACTAAAAAGATTAATGTTAATACAAAATAATACTTTCATACCCATTGGTTCGGTCAGATCATATGTATCTAATAACACAAATATTATATTTGAAGGGATATTAGTATCACAACATATCAAACACCTAGGCCTCATTAACTAACACTGTCAATATGTGCAGAATAAGATTTACACAACTTTATATGACTATGTGTAAATTTACATACAATAGAATTTAACATCCACCTAAAATGCCTAACAAATATGAGACAAGGTCTAGATGTCTCTATAAATATGTCATAACCAAAATGTACACAAATATGGCAATGTAACATAAAATTTCATTCATAAATCATAAATAATGTCATACACATTAACTCCTATTGACCTAAAATATCAAAAGACTTTACAAAAACCCATATAGTTTACACATTCAACAAAAGTTTCTACTACTAAGCCCTTGGTCAATGAATCTATGAATATATAATCTATGGAAATGTGCCCAATAATAACAACATGCTCACATACCTTCTCTCTCACATAGTGATATTTCACAACAAAATGCTTCAAATGAGCCGAACTTTTGTCATTGAGAAAGAAACTCATAATAACAAAGTTATTGTAGAAAAAGGTTAAAGACCTAGCAATATTTTTCACAAGATGAAACTTTAAGAGATAATTCCTTAATCATACAACTTGAAGAGAAGCTTCATAATAGTCTACTTCGATGATAGAGGTTGTAACAATTGACTAGTTAACATTTTTCCACAAAATAGCACCTTAACCATCATGAAAATATACCTAGATGTAAACTTTGAATCATCTGGATAACCGATATAGTCCAAGTCTGAGTAACCTGTAATACTAAAGTCTTTTGATCTTTTATAGGTTAGCATGAAGTCCTTCATACCTTAAAGGTACCTCACAACTCTTTTCACAACAGTCCAGTGTCTTTGACTTGGGTTACTCAAGTATCTTTCAAGTACACTTACAGTAAAAGCAATGTTAGGTCATGTACATGCCTAAGCATACATCAAGTTACGCACAACTAATACATATGGAATTTTTTCCATCCTCTCATTTTTTTATCTATTTGAGGACATTGGGCCTTTGTGAACATTTCATCCCTCTAAATAGGTAAAGCACCTTGAAAACAAGTGGACGTATTGAATCTTTTCAAATTTTTCTCAATATAGGACCTTTAAGACAAGCCAAGAATACCCTAAGATCTATCATGAAATATCTCAATGCCCAGAACAAAAAAAGGCATTTCTAGGTCTTTTATCTCAAAATAATGTGATAATAATTGCTTCAGTTAGCAAGCTCAAATCATTACTCGTTGGGAAAATGTCATCAACATACAAAACCAAAATCACAAATTTACTAACATTTCCCATCATATAAATGCACCAGTCTACACCATTCTCCTTAAAACTAAGAGAGGTAATAGTTTTATGAAACTTAAGATACCATTATTGAGAAGCTTAACTTAAGATACCATTATTGAAAAGCTTAGTTTAAATTATATATAGATTTCTTTAATTTATATACTAAGTATTCTTTACCTTTCTCTTAGAATCCATCTAGTCACTGCATGTTCATAGTTTTAGATAGATCACCATTCAAAAATACTATTTTCACATCCATCTAGTATAGCTCCAAGTCAAAATGAGCAATAAAAGCCATAATGATTTTGAAAAAGTCCTTTGTTGATGTCGGTGAAAAAGTCTTTTTATAATCCATACCTTCCTTTTAAGTATAACCTTTAGCCACAAGTCTAACTTTATATCTCTTAATTTGTCCATGAGCATCATGCTTAGTCTTAAAAATTTATTTACATCCAATTAGTTTGCAATTTGCAGACAGTTTAACAAGATCTTACACTTGATTTTTATTCATTGAAGTTAATTCATCCTCTATTACAATGATCCATTAAGGAAAATTTAAACTAGACATTACCTAAGAAAATGAAATAGGATCAACATCTTCATTCAGATTATACTTATGCTCCCACAAATACATAAAAATAATTATTTGATAGTCCAGGTTTACACTATCTAAGTGATCTCCTCAACTAGATTTCAATATTAGAATCCTCATTTTCCTTTAAAGGCTATATTAAATCATGTTATGGAAAACAAGAAGATGAGGAACTTAGAAATTCAGAGATTAAGGGGATGACTACCTTTTCTTCTTTAAAATCTGCAATCCATTATGTTTGACTCCCACTATCCAGTTCATCTTCAAAATAAATAGCTTTATCAAATTTGATGATCTGGGTAGTATGAGTTAAATAATAGAACATGCTACCTTTGGAACTAACACAATAACTAATAAAAATTCCAAATACAGTTTTAGAATTAAGTTTCCTAGTAACAGGAATATATAGCTTTGCTTTCACTCTATAGCCCCAAATATAAAGATGATTTAGTGTTGGTTTCTTACCATGTAGTAGCTCGTATAGAGTCAAAGATACAGACTTTCTTAGCACCCGATTCAGTATATAGCCTGTGGTCTTCAATGCTTCTCTCCATAAGAAATCTAGAAGCATAAAATGGGGAAACATATACCTAACTATGTTAAGAGGTGTCCTATTTCTCCTTTTAACTATTCCATTTTGTTCTAGTGTGCCAAGTATAATGTAGCTCACCTCAATGCCATATTTTTAAAGATATCTGGCAAACAGAATTGGATTCCAATTTTATTATATCTGTCATAATACTCTCTCCCTCGATTAAAATTCACACACTTAATTTTCTTGCTATACTTAAGCTTGACTAACACTTTAAATGCCTTGAATGCATCCAAAGACCCTAACTTTTTCACAAGTAACTCTATCTAACCAAAACATGAGTGGTCATTAATAAAAATGATGAAGTATCTCTGACCTCATATAGTTGTAGGAGTGATGAGACCTCAGATATCAGTATGAATGAGATCTAATGCCTTTTGTCTTCTAACTCTTTTTCTTTTTCTAGCCTTTGCAATGAGCTTTACTTTAATACAATTCACACAGGTGTCAACATTAGAAAAGTCCAAATTATGTAGTACACCCTTTTTGATTAACCTCTAAATTAGATTTTTAGATATATGACCAAGACACCTATGCCACAGTATTGAGAAGTTTTCTTCAATTTTATTTCTCTTCTTCCTTGTGACTATATTAATAGTGTTGATGGGATTTAGATCCAAATTCAACTTGTATAGTTCGTTTACTAGTTCACCAATACCTACAATAGTCAAACCTTAGAACATATTTATTTTCTTGCCTCTAAAATTATAAGAATACCCTTAAAGCTCCAAACCTACAACTAATATTAGGTTCCTTCTCATGAAAGGCACAAAGATAACACCTTTCAATACTAGCTCGTGTCCAATAGACAACCATAAAAACATATCCCCTTTGAGTTCTACTCCCACTTTCTTAACATTTCCCACTCTAACAATTAGTTTGCCATTATTTGATTTTCTAGAATTTCTTAATGACTGGGATGAATTAGCAATGTGTATTATGGAACCAGTATCAATCCACAATGTATTTAATGGCACATACAATATATTGGATTCAAAATAAACATTAGCATAGTCTTCTTTTATTATCCCATTCAACATCTATTTAGAGTTTTGTTACATAGTGACTGAGGAATAATACACCTATCACTAATGCATGTATAATATAATCATGCTAATACCTTCCTCACAATGTTTAAATATGCAATCTTACACAGTATCATGTTAAAAAATCAAATATTGAAGGACATTTTAGACTTTACAACATGATACAAGAGTCAAATGCTATGCTTACCCCTAAAATACTAACATTGAAGGGTATTTAAGTAATTTGAATGCACAATAATCAACTCAACACTTACATTATAACTATATTAATAACATAATGCTGAAAGGTATTTATGTCATTAATGCAATTTCTCCCTCTTTAAATAATAATTCTTCATTAAAATCAAACTCAAATTTTATGCAATTGGCCCTATGAAGGTAGCTACACAATCACACAAATTTTCATGGCATAGTATAAGTCATTCATAATTTTCTTTTAATAAATACAACTCCAAAATTATTAAAATATACAAACAATATCTAAAAATTTCATAAAAATTCTAAGTAGTGAACAACATGACAAAAAACATTCAAGAAAATTTTCAACTCAAAATAAGCCCATTTGTAATCAAAATTATTTTTATTCTAAAAAATTTTAGAAAAATGCCCATTGGAAAAAGTTAAGAAAGTGAAGCTTAGTGGTATATGCACCACTGCTAGCTATCATTGGCAGGGTGGCGCATGGCCCTTATGCACCAACTGTATGCCTAAGCATGTGCCACACGCACTATAGCACTAAAAGCTATACACGTGGGTTTGTTCGACTTAATTCCAACTCAGTACGTAACTCAACAGTTCCAAGCCATTTTTACATAATTCCATGTGCAATTTTCACCAGTTTCTTTCTTAGATTTTCTTCCTCAACTTCTCATTACGTAATCTAATGGATTCTAATCCAGAATGTTTGCAAATCAGCATTTTAAAATTATTAAAAATGGCATTTTTGGCCATAGAAGTTTTGGGTTTCTAAAGGAGGGTTTTTAAGTATTTTATGAAACATCTCTAGTACATTGATCCCTTTCAAGGTCCGATCTTGTCTATCCATATCTTATTCTCAATTTTATAGAAATTCATTAATGGATGTTTCCTAATGGGTTTCCTTCCTCCTTTTTTTTTATGTTTTATGTAATCTTTGGCAATTCTCACGGTTCTATGTCAATTTTTTTATTATAAGTCAAATTTTTATAGCCACTATAGCAATATTATATATTCACTAGATTTAAATATCATTTTAATGCATAGAACCACAAAAGCAATTCTCATGGTAAGCATTCAAGGTAGAAGAACATAACAATCACTATAATTATCATAGGCATAAATTTCATATTTGAAACTCCTTCAAATATCAATTACAACCAAAAGTCAAACCAAATGCTGATACCAATTGCTAAAGTATATTTATGAAATTCGCCTTTGATCTTGGCTTTCAATTGCAATATGATTAGGAAGAAATAAAATAAATGTAATTAATATTATTAATATAGTAATCTATAAATCTATAAATACTTGTCATTTGAAGTACAAGTTTTCTCGCTAATTTACTAGGGAATCCAGTCTTTATGTAGTTGGTCTCACCAATAGAGCAGAAAACTTAGGACTTAAAAGATGTGAAATAAGGACCCCCTTATATATTATACAATCTGGGTTCAAAACCCTATCTATCATAGAATTCAAACCTATGTACCAGTGTTTGATCAAGTATTTATATGCCCTTATAAAATTATCACACACATAGGCCCTAATTAATATTAATCATTTTATTAATAAATTATGTATAGTCCGCAAAAACATCAACATATGCTACACAAAATCCTAGATTTCGCAACTTATAAGAAGAAGTGAATGGAAAATAATTTCAAAATTTAGAAGAATGCAAAGAAAAAAAGGGAAAAAAAAACACATTGCTTGTAATCCAAATGCAAAGTCTCTTGATCTATCAAATAATTTTTTAACTTAAAACTCAACAATAAACTTTTTGAATTATTACTCACATGTGTAATTTTAGATAATAGAATAAATAATCTACTGCGTATATATAAAATTTTAAGTTTAAATTCTAAAACATCTTTAAAATAATATCGAACTACCAACACAATTACATTCAAATTTGATTTGCTATGTGAAATATTTTACATCTATATATATCTTTATTACTTCTAATCTACATCTATACCTATAACTATACTATACTTAATGGAGCGTAAGTCGTGTCATAATTTTACCCCTCCGTACTTTTAAAATATGGTAAAAGAATATATAGAAAAACCTATGATAGATGCTTTTAAGATAATTTAGGATGGTGCTCATAAAAGAGAATTAAAGCTGAAAAAAATTCAAATTATGCTCCGTTTATTTCGCTTGTAAATAATTTCTATAAAATATAATTATAAAATATTATAATAAAGAAGATTGTTTTATTTTTTTAATATTAAATATAAAAAATTTAAAAAATTAAATTTCTTTATTTTAAAAAAAAATTATTTTGTTCACTATTATGATTCTAAATATTATTTTTTTACCATCAATACAAATAGTGTATTATTCCTTCATTAATATAGGTAAATAATATTTTTTTATAAAAATAAAGCAACTGTTTTATCGTCTCAAACAACGGAAGCAAATTCGATTCCTTTTTCCAAAGACAAATCATTCATCCTCTAAGTTGTAAGTGTCCCTCTTTTCCGAAATATATTATACTAGATTATAATCAGTGCAACACGTAGGTTATAATTTTACTTAATCAAAAGTTAATATTACAATTAATATATTAATTGATAATTTTATATTATCAATAATGTATGATCAAATATTTTTTTGGAAAGGAATATATAAAATTACATTTACATTGAATAACTTATGAGTTTTAAAATACTTTCTTAAATGTAATATTAGTTGTGATATTAAAATTATCAATCACTTTATTATGAATTAGTACAGTTACAAATATTGTTATTAATTAATTGATTAAGAGATATTATATGTGAATTAATTTAAAAAATATTATTAATCAACTTATCATAAATATATCTTTTCAGCTATCTTTGAAGAAAATAAGTTATTTGAAGAATAAAAGTTGAAGTTACACTTATATAGAATTATAAATTTTGATACATTTTTTTAATACTATATTAATATTGATATTTGAAATATTATTTAAATATAAATTTTTCTTGAAAATTATTTTAATTTTAAATTGTATATTTTATAGATTTAAAAAATAAAATTGTTATTTAAAAAATTAGAATTTTATCAAAATCAATTCTAACTTTTATATGACTTCCTCCATTCTATTTTATTTGTTATTTTCGACAATTTTTTATTATTTAACTAGATCTTTAGAAAATGAAAATGAAATTATTAACTTTTTCTAATTTTATTCTTAATATTTTAAGAAATAATCAATCACTTTACATATTAATTATTGATTTTTAGTAAAAAAATAAATTTTTAAAATAAAATTCTTTACTCCCAAAATTTTGGTTAATAATTTCCCTCTTTAATTCTTATACATTTATCTTAATGACATATAAAAAAAATAGGGGCGTAAATAATAAGGAAATTTTCATTTAAATACTTTATTTATATTAAGTATCAAATAATTAATTTAAAATAATTAAAAATGAATTTTTATGTATTCTACTTATAAAATTCATGAAAAATTTAATACTAATGAATTTTGAAAGTTTCGCTTAAGAAAATATGGCTCAATTTTTAATTAATATGTATTAATCATTAATTTATCTAAAAGGAAAGAAAATATTTTGACTTCATCATTTACATAATTTAATTAACTTATTTTTTAGTAATTAATAAATTTGAGATTAATTTAATTTATTAATTAAAAATTTTAACTTAATCAAAATTAGTAATGTAAATAAAATGTGATTGCCATTAGAGAGATTATGAACATAAAATAAATAAGGAAAAGAAATCATGTAATAAATAAGAGAAGAAAATCATTAAAAATAGATTAATTATGTGAATGTAGCTCATCGTAACACAATATTTATTAAAAAAAATAACAAATTGACGCATGTTAAATTATTGGAATAACACTTGTTGCACTTGTTTAGCCTTAAACTGATTGCATAAATCAAGAAGCACCCCCTAAGTAAACCACTGAATCAGCCTTTCAAGATATAAATTATATCATATTCTCTCTAAAAATTTATTTTATATCAACTAATTATAATTTTGAAAAAATTTGGTGTAATATCTGTTTTTCAAAATCAAATTTGATATAGAAATTAAGTATTTATATACTTATATAATATAAAATAAATCTTTAGAGAAAATTTGATGTAATCTATATCTTTTAAGAATCAATTTAATAATTTACTTTAATTTATGTTGTTTTGGTAATTTGCAGAAGATGAAAAAGAAAACAATGTTGAAAATTCAATATAGAACAAGAGAATGATATTCTCAAGTACCATGTATCTTCTTGATAATAATATAATATGATCACAACCCAAGATGCCATCGAAGTACCTTAAACAAATGCTAAGGAAATAGAAGCGTTAAGAAATAAAGTCCATTAAACAATAACAAAAGTAGTGTTATGCTAGTATAGGAGAGATTATGGTGCACCAATAGCACTAGTGCCCTACTAAATCTTATTGTTAGATTTTATTTATATTGTGCAATATGCACAAATAAATGAAATTTAACGGTTTAAACTACTAATGCACCATAATCTTCACCTAGTATTTGATGTATTTTGTACTTGATATATGATGCTAGAGGTAGTATTATATCTAGACTATTATGGATTGTATGAATGAATTGAAAGAAGGGTTTGTTTATAGAATTGGTAATCCTAGTACAGCGAGCTTCTAGTTTCAAAGATAGATTAAAAATTTTACTCTTGCTGAAAGAGTGGAAGAAATTCATCTGAATGATCAACAATTACTTGTCAAAGATGTTATAGATGATAATAAGTGGAACCTTGCTATATTAAATACTATATTACCTAAAGAATTAATCCTTGCTATTCAAGTAGTTCCTTTCCCCTATGTTGTTCCTTGTGAAGATAAAATCTCTTGGGGTTCAATTACTGATGGAGATTATTTAACTAAAGATGCTTATGCATGGCTTTCAAGACATATTGAAAGTACCTAAGATCCCATTTGGAAGAGAATATGGAAATTCAAGGTTCCTATGAAAATTTGCACTTTCTTGTGTTTGTGTTTTCATGATAGAATAGTCTCAAATGAGTTATGATTCAAGCATGATTTTATTAATTCTTCTCTTTGTCCTCTGTGTGGAATTAACCCTAAAATGGCAATCCATCTTTTAAGGGATTGCCCTTAGGTGAAGCATGTTTAGTTGAAATTAGGAGTTACACTACACTATCCAAATTTCTTTCAACATGATTTCAAGGATTAGCTATTACAGAACACTAGATTGGCCAAAATTCAAAGGGAAGAGGATTGGCTTTATACTTTTCTTATTACTATCTAGCAATTATGGATTAATAGAAACAATTATATTTTTAGACATGATAATTATTTGCCTTTAATGACTATATAGAAGATATATACATTACTATAGGTTGCTCAGTTTCTTTTAATTGGTATACAAAATAGCAGAAAAGATATACTGAGAAGCTTGTCAAATGGGTTTCTCCTTTTATTGGGTTTGCTAAAATCAATGTAGATGGAAGTTCATTAGGTAATCCAAGTTTTGCTAATTTTAGGGGTTTATGTAGAGATAAGATAAGAAGATGGCTAGCTAGATTCTCTTGCTTTCTTGGAATTTCATCAAACATGAATGCTGAGATTAGGATAGCTCTTTTTGTTTTCCATTTTGCTAAAGAGAAAAGATATAATAAGATTATCATAGAGACAGATTTCCAAGATATATATAGAGACTATATCCATAAAGTTCTAGATTGTCATCCTTATTAGGGGCTCTTCAAGGATATTGTTAATTTGTACCTTAATTTTGAGAAGGTGGAGTTTTCTTACATGTTGAGAGAGAGTAATCAAGCTATTGATAAACTTGTTAAATGGGGGGCTAGTCACCACATGAAAAGGAGGAGATGGAATTTTTCACTTTTGGGACTTGAAGAAACTCTATTAGCTAACTCCATTGGAGTTTTGCATAGTCGCTGGTTGTGTTCTATTTTGTTCCCTTTCTTTTTTGTTATTCCTTGATCTACCAAAAAAAATGTATTATATCCAAACTTGTAAGTACTTCTTGGTGTGTTTAATTAAATTTCCTCTTGCACTAAAAAAATGAAGAAAAATATTTGAAGAAAGCTAATGAAAAATTGAAAATCCTTAAATAACACAATATGATGGCCAAGAAATATACAGAGACGCAAACAGAATATGAAGTTCCATTCAAGAATACAATTGAAAGTCTTGAGGAAGATAACTATCAAGTCAGCCTTGAGGAAGCTATAGCGATTGTTTAAAAATTTACTTTGGTACGTGAGTGAAAATTATATATTCTGAATACTTAATAAAATTTGTGTTCAACTTATCATTTCATCTTAAAATTTATAAGTTCAACATAGGGAGAAGGTTAATTTATAATTAATGAAGAATAAAAAATATTTGAAATTATTAACGTTTTGATGAGATTATAGTAATAAATCTATTTTTTTTTTGAATAATTCAAAGAGGAATACTCCATATTAATTGCTCCTTTTCTTTCTATTCTTTCTTGGAAAAAATTTTAAAAAAATCTTAATTCTAAGTTTTTAGTAACCCAAAATCAACAGGGCATTTTTGTAAACTTATATTTCATTTAGTACTGCTGCACAGCAATAATTCAGAGATACTTTCATTTAATATATCTTCATATCTTCTATTACCCAAACCAATGTTTTCATTCATACCAACAAAAGAATGTAATGCATGAATGGTATAAATAAAGTAATATCACTAACCATTTGTAGGTGGTATTGTATAAATATGTTTATTAATTCGTAAGAATAACAAAAAAATTCTTGCAATAAAGATGATTTTTTTCAAATGTCTGAATAAAAAAATTATATCACTAATAATTAATGTACAAAAGAATTGAATTAAAATGAGAGAGGCCAAAATGCGTTCAACTTCATCCAATTTTTTTTAATATTATAATTTTTTAGCTGGTATGTTTTTCCAAAATGAAACTTCTTGGACAGCCAACTCTCCGAGAAAGTATAGTTAAAAGGATTATCAACTAAGAAGAATATTAAAATGTTAATTCAGTAAAAAATATGTTAATTTTAAATAAATTTTATTTATTAATAAATAAAATTTAAAATTTAAAAATAATTTTTATTAAAACGAGAGAATTTATTAATATAATTTATCAGAGGAGATGTATTAGCCTATTGGGGCGGAGTATATTTGGGCATCGACGGGCTCCAGCCCCTAATCTTCCATGCACTGTGGTATATGTATACATGTGTTGTGTATTTAATTCTCTCTAAGAAATTTATATCGACCTTCCAAATAAAAAATCTCAATAAAATATTATCTCTTACTAATATAGAGAGAATTAGGATTTAGGACAGTTGGATTCCACTTTTTTCTTTTAAAAAATATTTATTTTAAATTTGATAAAATGAGGTCAACTTTGTAATTTTATTTTTACTTCAAATATTAATTAAAAACAATTCTTATTTTAATTTTGTAATTTTTTACAATTATTTTTTGTTTATTTTAAAAAATTCTTCTCTCTCTCTCAAATAGTAATTAAAAGGATAAAATACATTTACCCTAATAATTTATTGAAGTTATGCGAACCTACGTCTAATTTTAAAATTGACAATATCCTTTCTTAAAATTAAAATAGACACTTCACATGAGTCATTTTTTAACTAACAGTCCTATCTCCTAAGCACCATGTGATCTACAATTTTACTACCTTTTAACTAAAATATGCCGAAACTAGCCCCTGCACTGTGTGTATTAACAGAGAATAAACAACACGTGTCATATTCTCTACTACTTTGAACTTTACTTTCCTTTTTTCTTTTAAATTACTTCCAATTTTTTTGTAAACTTAATTCTTCTTTTTTCAAATTTAATTTGTTACAAATTTAACTCTTTACTAAATTATTTTCAATATAAACGAGTTTACTAAAACTTTGTTAAGCACCGTTTGATCTACAATTTTGCTACCTTTTAACTAAAATATGCAAAAATTAACCCCTGCACTATGATTATTGAAAGAGAATAAGCAACACATATGATACTTTCTACTAATGCTTTGAACTTTACTTTCCATTTTTTTTTCATAAATTACTTCCACTTATTTTTTGTAAACTTAATTCTTTTTTTTTGTCAAATTTAGTTTGTTACAAATTTAACTCTTTACTAAATTATTTTCAATATAAACAATAAAGTTATATAATCCTTAATAAATTAATTTTCATTTCTTCACATTCTTGTCTCTTTACCACTTATTTTATTTATTATTTTTTAATTTATTAATTTTTTTCTAATATAAGCAATTAACATTTATAACTCTTTATAAAATTATTTTCACTTTTTATCATTATTTTCTTTCCTCCACTTATTTTTTATTAATATTTAAATTAATATTATTTTATTTATGTTCAATTCTTTTCAATTTAATTTCCTATTTACTTTTCTTCATTCTTCTCATTATCTTTCTCCTTGTTGCGTTCTACTCGGCACCCAAAACATTCTACCCTGCTTTTCTCTGTTTCACAACCATCAAACCCCCTTCTTGATGTAGCCAATGAAAGCTCAATTCGGTCAAACACAGAGAGCACAAAACCTATCACAACCACGTGAAATTTCCATATATATATATATATATATATATATATAATCTTCAACACAAAAAAAGAATAGATGAAACTTCATAAAAAAAATGAAAAATTATATTTTATCCCCTTCAACTATTGGATTTCACATTTTATCCCCTTCAATTATAAAAATTTGAATTTTACCGCCTTTAACTTTATAAAACTTGAATTTTACCCCATCATTATTAACTTAACAAAATCTGTTAAAAAAATCATCGTTAAGTGAAATATAATAACCGTCGCTATTTTCACTAATTTTTGAATTTTTTTTACTTACTAGCGGTTATGAATCACCGCTAAGATAATAGCATAAATTTCTAATCGCGGCTAAGTGTTATAACCATTAATTTGATAACAGTGGGGGTAAATTTTAAGTTTTATTAAGTTGAAAGAGATAAAATCTAAGTTTTCACAGTTTAAGAGAATAAAATCCGACGACCCTATAGTTAAAGGAAGTACAATACAATTTTTCATAAAAAAAATAATATTAAAAAGTAGAAATTCAGTGTAACTTACCGTCACAAGAAGCAGAATGACTGAAAGAACAAGGGCGAAGAAAGCAGGATAGTACTGGTGAAAGAAGAAAGCTAATTTCTTACTTACCAACAACCTAACAAGGTTAGCCCATTTGGTTGCCAATAAATATTGGGAGATCAAACAAACTTATCAATGAAAATATGAGATTCTATTCCACTGTAGTTAAAAACAACCCTCCTCATTTCCTTCTAGCTTTCCTTTGCTGCAACAAAGGAAATGGCATCTAGTTGAAGTTAGCATTTTTCAACGCAGGATTTGACAGAAACCTAGTAAATAGGAATAGATCTTGCAGGAAATCCTTGATTAACGGCAAATCATGTGTAGAAACTCAAATTTTAGTGGAGAAACAGGGGAAGACAATCATTTACAACTTCAAAATAACTTATGGTCAGTGATATCAAGAGAGAAATTTTACAAATTTTCAATCGAGAAGGCCAATTAACCAAAATATACATAAAAGTGTAATTTTTTCTAAGCAACAAATCAAGAATGTTCAAGACAAAAACATTGTTTTGCTCCCATGCAAGCACTGATACTTGTCCTTCCCCCCTTTTCGCACAAAATTATACTAATTGTGCATTTGGAAACTTGAAAGAAATCAATTTGTGACATACACCGAAAGCCCACTCAGGTAGATTACCAATAGATACAATCAAAAAATCAATAAAATTAATAAAATCTTATTAGAATAAAAAATTAAGTTAAATTAGATTTTTGTCACAAACTAAAAATTAGAGAATTCTCAAAAATGGCATAGCGAGACACTTTCTGGAAGCCCAAACAAACCGAAAATATCAAAATAAGCCAAAATCAATTCAAGCATACCTATATAAATAGAAAACTAATTAAGCCTCCTAAAATGAAGCTCAAACTATAGTCCAAGGCCTAAGAAGAGTGTAATTACAATATTAGCCCAACTTAAGGATAAAATGATCTAAACGAGTAAAAATAAGCCAAAACCTAAGCGATTAAGTTTTTTTTAAAACAATTAGTAGATAGCAATTTCATACTTGGATTAAGAAAAAATTAAGTCAATCAATTGGAAAATTTTTAGTACCAATTAAATATTAAAAACTAGTTATTAGAAAGTCTTGAAATTCCCAATAAGAGAAGAAGGGAGCAGAAAATGAATTTTTAATTAAAAAAATTCCAAAACACCAATTTATTACCCCTTAATGTGTTTCTCAATCTTACAAAAATAATTTAAGATTAAAAGGACTCTAGCCAAACTTTTATGCAATTAGCAGAAATTATTCAATTTTATGTTAATTTTGAAATCACAAGAATTTTGGTATTTCTTCACAATCAAATTTTGACTATTTAAGAATATAATTGATTTCACCTAATGAGATAAGGTTTTATTGTTATTGTTATTATAAGAATATAATTGATTAGTATCTTGAGATAATTTAAATTACAAAAACATAATTATTTTCAATAATTTTGATTTTTTTTAAATTACAAGTTAGCCCTTTCAAGAGCCAATTTTATGCTTAATCAAATGTCTAAAACACAATACATATGTTAAGCCTTCATTATTTTGATGTATTAGATAAAAAAGGCCTATGATCAACCTCAAAGTTGTGCAGTGACCCCATTAAATAGAAAGCATGCTTAAATTCCCATTTAAAGGTACAAAGGACATAGAATTATGATATACTTTCATGTATGAATCTCCAATTTGTACATGATTTTGAAGATCTTAAAGAGAGACCACCTTTGTAGCTGAATACCCTTGAGAAGGCCAACAAATTCAATTTTCAAATTAGACTTCTAAGTCTTCTCATAAGCAAACAAACACAAAATCTTCTTTTCTATACGTAAAATCCACTTTAACCTAAGTAAACTATCTCTTTCCTTGACCTTTTTAAACCATAAGGAAGCAAAATCCTAAAATATAATTCTCACTTTAAATTTCCCTCTTCTTTTACATGTTAAGTAGTACTGAAAAAAAAGGGAGAACTAAGTATTATTCCTAATCGTAGTCACTTTCTCATCTTTAAGTACCACCTTATCTCAAAACTTCACTTTTTAGCCTACAACAAGCTAAGATTTCCCACCAACTAGCATCTAAGGTTATATATATATGTTTCATGAATTTTTTATTAGGTTTCTTGCCACCACCAAAATATTCCTTAAGTAAGTTGTTACTTACTCTTCTTCTTTTTTTATTTTTATTAGAGAAAATTATAATTAGGAAAATGTGGTTACATGATTGTGACTTAACTAAAATTTATGATAACAATTAGTGTAGCTAGAACTCTTAGACATACTAAAATTACACAAATACTATAAAAAATTACTCTAGTGTGGTTCATGTAATTTTAATAGTTATTTTAGGATTCTTGAGTGCTCATTAGTAATATAAAAATAAGCATGTATGATCCTTATAAATTTTAGTGTAGAAACTAAGACTTATAAAGTAGTGATAGAAGGAAAAAGGAAATCTCATCCTATGACTAGTATATGTGCACACATGAATTTCTAACATGGTTATGTGCCTAAAAATTGTTATTTTTTGATGCAATAAAAATTAAATATTCTCATGTAGAAATTAAAGAAATTAACTTAAGGAGAAGTTCGGAAGAAAATGGAACTTAAATAAATTCTATAGATAATTTTGAACTTATAATAAAAAATGAACCCTTATAAGTTAATTATTTATGAATGGTATACAAACCATTTTGAACTTTAAAATCATAATGGTACTTATATAGAATTTGAAATTTGATTTTGGGTATGTTTTGGATATGAAAGGAAAAAAAGGCATGGTTATAATGCTATTTTTTTTACCATATTGAAATTTTGTAGAACCTTAAATAGTCACATTATTTAGAAATCTTGATGAGTACATACTGAGATGTGATGTAGGGAAAGTTGGCTTAGTACCCATCATTTTTCTTACTAGGAAAAAGAGGTATGATAAGTAGTGGAAAGGATAAGGGTAAGGAAGAAAGAGATAAGGTTGAGAAAAGTGACAAGGAGATAACTTATATACCATTCACCATTTGAAAAAATAACATTTAAATTATTGAGTAGGATTTATGAATTTTATTTACTTCCATGATTATGTAAATATTTATTTACACATATATTTTACTAGTAAAACCCATGGTTTAGTAATTACTTGATGAGTTTCATACTCATTGTTTCTATTTATTGGTTTTGCAAGCAAACTTATGTATGGACCCACCTAATAATCTACCATCCCTAATTATGGATTACTTTACTAAATATTATTTCACCCTCAATAAGATATTATAAACTAGAAATAAGGATAATAATGGTGATGGAAAATTCAAGCCTATAAACTACTACGTTTGTGAGGTTGACACCATTCGGATGGCTTTCTAACTTATTAATTCTAGACTCCTTTCATTATGACTATTAGGACCAACAAAGTTGGAACCCATTTGCACCATCTCCTATTGACCAACAACCCTTACCTAACTAATAAAGTAATATTATTATCTTAAATTGTGGCATGTAAACATAAAGGAGAAATATTGTTTAGAATCTTTCAAAATAATTTATATAGGGCCATAAGGCCTAAACATATTTATTATCTAGTATGTAGTAGTAGTACTTTCTATAGTAATACTTATGCAAGCTTAATCAGTTATATGCTCATACATGTATGAGAATGCTTTTATAGTTCATACAAAAATATCATTTCAGAAAGAAATTTTAGTAGAACTAAAATAATACAATATTATTAAAAATGCTTGATAATAGTGAAGGTGAAATTAAGTACCATTATTTCCTTAAAGAACTACCTCAATTTATTGTTAAGAAATCTTATTTCAAAAAATGATTATTCCTTCATTGTCTTTCAAGGTTTGCCTAAGGAAAGGTTTTTGAGGTGTCATTTTCTAAAACTTATAACTTTACTTTAAAAATAGACAATCATTCGATTTTCTAGAAAGTCAAGATTCAAATTCTTGAGTTTTATTAGTCTAGTTCTATTCAATTATTTCTACTTTCTAATAAAGCTAAATTTCAAGAAAATTAGAAAGGTTAGTTATCATCTCTCTTCCTCTTGAGTCATAGGTTTTATCATAGATCCATCTTTTATCTATTTCACTAAAACCATTTAAATGATTCCAAAATCTATAATATTTCCCTTGAAGTAAATCAAGCTCACTATTTTTCTTAAAGGAAAAAGTAGAAATTTCATGGTACTAATTTTCATTCAATTTCAAGAAAAATTTCTATCGAAAGCTTAAAAAATGAATAAATAAATATCTCCTAATACTACTATTTTTTACTCTCTTCAAGGAAAAAGTATATCACTCTAATTTCAAAAATGTTTATTTCATCAAACTAATTCCTTTTTAAGAAATAAAAATAAATTGTCTAATATCAATATGTTTCCATCCACCACAATATCTTGGAGAAAACATTTTCAAAAAATATAATGGCTTGTATGACTTTTAAATGTATTTTAAAAATAAAAAAAAATTACCTATCAAAAGTCATTTAAAGTTATTAGTTTTATAAAAAATAACTTAAGTTTTAGAAAAAGAAATGAGAAAGGCTTGTGTCACATTGATCACGATTAACTAGAAATTTAGGTTGTGACACTATTACTCTAAAAAGTTTAAACATTTTGTTTTGTAGAAATCCCTAAAATTAGGGAATATAAACGTTTGGCTCCAAGGTAAGCTTGAAATTTTAGAAACTTCAATTTGATTTACTTTTCATAAGATAAATATTGAGCAAAAAAAAAGGAAAAGAGAAAAAGCATAGTGCTAGCATGCTCCAACTGATCAGCTAGGCATCAAAGTGACGATAATGATCTCCTTTCTCCATTAATGAAGATGATGACAATGATCTTCGCTCTCCACCAATGAGGATGTTGTTCCCTTGTCTCCAACCTCCCTAATGGAAAAACCTCAATGGTAACTCCTAGAAAAAGTAAAAAGTGAACTAAAAAAGTTTGAAGAATATAAAGAAATTGGTAAAGTAGTGAAGTCATTACATAAAAAATAGCCTTGATATTTTAATGTTGACAAAATATTAGAATTTTTAAAGAATATTCCTAACAAAAATAATTAAATTAAGGTAACATGTAAATTTTGAAATTAGATGGGAGGTTTGTATAGTTTTAGTAAACTACAAGATAGGGTAATGTATTTTACTCTAATTAAAAAGTTATACTTATTTTAAGTTGATAACTTCCTACAATCATCTCTTATCTATTTCAAAAAAATTAATATTCATCTATTTTAAATTTGATAAAATAAAGATAACTTTGTAATCTCGCATTTAATTTAAATAGTAACTAAAAAATTATTCTTATTTTAAGTTTGTAACTTTCCACAATCATTTCTTATTTATTTTAACCAATTTTTCTCTTTCTCTTGCATCTACTTCAAATAGTAATTGAAAAATTATTTTTATTTTAAATTTATAACTTTTCACAATTATATCTTATCTATTTTAACCAAATTTTATTTTTCTTACATTTATTTCAAATAGTAATTAAAAATATCCTTATTTTGAATTTATTTCTTAACTATTTTAACCAATTCTTCTCTCTCTCAAGATGAAACAAATTCTAAACTAATTTCTCTTTCTCTTTTAACATACTTTTTCATTTTTCTCTCATTCTTAATCTTGCATGAGCTTTTAATTCATTACTATAGAATTGTAGATAGAAGTCAGTGAATAAATATCGGTCAAAGTTAACACTGATATATATTTTGAGGTGATAATATTTTTTAAATTATTTAAAAAAATTAAATAATTGGTCATTAATATTATTAATGTTTATTTGGACACAATGACATTTATTAAATTACTTAAAAATTAAGATGATGAGTCATAAATAAAACTAACATCTATTTAAATATGATGATATTTTTAAAATCATTGGAAAACTTAATACATCAATTTTTTACTTAACTCATATCAAAATGTATGGGATTTTAATCATTTAAAATTTATTGGAAAAATAAAGAAACTTAAAATATTACTTTTAGAATAAATTGAAGTCTAAAGATATTGCAAGAGTTTACAAGAAAATGTTAAACTTTAACATATTGATTTTGAACTTAATTGGTATTTGAAGTTATGACATTTATGAAGATAATGAGAAATTGCAAAAAACCTAAGATATCAAATTTATATATAATCATCATTTAAAGTTATTTCAAATGTCTAGTTGAGAAATGTCAAAAGTAAACATATCTATTTTCTACTAAACTAACATTTAATTATATTGCAACTATCGACTACTTGAAAAATGATGATACATAGGACATTGATTTTGTACTTAACCAATGTATAATTGTTTGTATTTTAAAATAAATTAATTCTTTATCCTTTCTCATTTTGTATATTGATCATTTGAATTATAAAAAAGGATAATTATAACAAAAATAATTGATGTCTTATTTATACTATAAAGTAGATGATTGTAACCGGATTACTAATGGTGCTGCAATTTTTTATCAATAAATTAACACTAATAAAATCTAGAAAAAAACTCTAGTAATCTTTGTATATTAGCTATTTGATTGTAGATAGCCAAATTGATATAAAAAATTCCTTATAATATGATGGGGGAATTCTACGGTACCCTCCGGGTTTCAAACCCGGGGTGATGTGGTGCATTGTGGACCATTGGATGAGATTACCAAAATTCTTAGTAATCTCATCTAATGGCTTGTATTGTGCCACGTCACCCCGGGTTTGAAACCCCCCGGGGTACCGTAGCAAGCACCAATATGATGTCAATTTTTTTGCAAATAACTAATATTTTAGAATATGATATTATAGTTTCTAAAATAATTGATGTCCAAATTCATGAGAGCGATAACATTTTTGAAAATATGTGAAAATTTAAAATGTTAATTTTTCAAAAAATAATTGATTCATTTTCATCCTGCAAGACTTTAAAGTTTCTTTATATTTTAAAAAATGTCATCATTCCAGTGCTTTAAATGTAAGTTATTTTAGGAATTGACATTTAAAGTGTTATAGGATGAAAATGAATTAATTGTTTTAAAAAAATTATGTTTTCTTCCTTATAAGAGCAGTGATATTTTTATACTATAAATAAAATATATTTTATTTTTTTCCTTATTATTCCTTTCACTCTTACTCTTATTTATTTCAAAGCCCAATTTCCTTTTCCATTTAGCTCCCTTTATAAAATCCTAATTCTCACTTCATCCTTTGCCATATGTTAGTAAGCTATTGATACACCTTCAACTAATATCTTGTACAAAACAAAATGCCTTGTTCTAGGTCATTAATTCAAAACATATGAAGTACATTTCCTATTTCTATTTATTATATCTTAGCCTCTTCCATTTCTCCAATGTTTGCACAAATTTTTTAAATATATGCTTTTTTAGGTTTTCTTTGCAACTTTTAAGGTTGTATCTGAGTCTTACATTCATACTATGTGTTTGATAAAAATGGAGTAGCAAAGTCCAAAAGCGGTTGAACAATGATAAGAGATAAAAAAAATTATAAAAATAATCATTTTTTGTAATTTTAGGAAGGCAAAATGCATTTAGCCTTTTCTTAGTGGATAAATCTTAAAACATCACATGAAACTAATGTAAAATTGCCTCAAAACGAATAATCAAATATAAAGTTATAACATTTTAAAGTTTTTAATATATATTATTGCTAGGATTTTGGATTTATTGGAAAAATTAGAAATCAACATTAAAAAAATATTATGCAAATATTTCATGTCAATTTTTTTATTAAAAATTAACAAAAAATGTAAAAATATATATCTTTAAAAGAAAAAGTGATGGTTTCTTACTAAAAAAATTGTTGTAATCATTTTTCACATCATTTATATAATCGACACCAAAACTGACATATAATGACACCTGATAAGACATTAGTTCAAATCCAATATATAATTTGTTAAGCAATCAATGTATATTAGCAATTTTCTAGTAGTACTTGCTCTTTTAATGTATTTTTTTCTCCTTCTTTTGACATACATAAACTTTTAATGAGGGATAAAAGTTCTCATGTAAAGTGAAATTATATTTCCTTTTTATAATTTGATCTAATGTAAAAATAAGTTGTATAAATATATCAATTCATGAGTTTTTGCTGATAATTATATATGTAGATTATAATTGGTACAAAAGTGATGAAATTGTATAAAAGTATTAATTTGGCATTTTTTAAATCCATTCATATTATTTGATTTATTTTTTATTATTAGGTGTGGTAAACAAGCTAAGCTCATTTAGGCTTAATTTGTATAAACCCGTATTTTAAGTGAACTTATTTTAATTAGTCTGGTTTGCATAAAAGCCTGTAAAACCCGGGGGTTTTGCCTTATAAACAAGCTTAACCCATGGCTCACACAGATCTGATTCATGCAAGTTGAACTCGTTTAGACCCACTTTTTTACAAGCTTATTTTTAACAGGCTTAGTCTATAAAAGCCTATGAATCAATCCATTAGGTTTGTGGGCGTTAGGCCCATTTACCATCCCTAGTTATTGTTTATATGGCTTTTGTCAATATAAATGATGTTTTCATTTTTTATAAAATTAAGTTTTTTAACATTGAGAATAAATAAAAGTATGATTTAAAAGTTTGTTAGATCTAAAAGTGTTATTTTTGAATTAGAAGATTAAAATGACTTAAAAAAGGATTTAGAAGAATTTAATATGATATTTTAGGGAAAAATAGAATAGTTCGTACGCTTTATGAAACATTTACATTCAAAATTAAATTGTAAAGATTATATATCAATATCTTTTATAAATCAATTTATTTATAATTTGACTATATAAATCAATTTATGGGTGGAACAAACTTGCTTATCTGATAACTTAAGGATATATCCTAACAATTAGAGGAGAAAACTTAAATTCCTATAGATACCATGTACAAAATAATGATAGTATAAGGATTAGATTATTAGAAAAAGTTTAGATAAAGCCTTACGTAAATTTATATGGAGATTATAATAATATAATTTTTTTAAATTAAAGAATCTCATATTTAGCAGTAAATTAAATAATATTTCTATTTAGTTGATATTGAATTGTATAAAGATTTAATTTTTGCATCTTTCAAATTCATATCAACTTCACTAAATGATGATTCTTGAAAACTATTGGTAAAGTTAGCACACAATAAATTAATAGAACTAGTTAATGTCATTGGCTAGAATTTCTAAGAGGAAATAATGTAGAGTTTATTTAGGAAAATAGTTTTGAAAACTTATTTGTTTATAAAATGGATTTTAAAAATTATTCTTTTAAACATTTAACCACTTTTTCTAAAATATAACATAATAGAAATAAATAGGACAAAATACTTATGATCATATATATATATGTGTGTGTGTGTGTGTGTGTGTGTGTGTGTGTGTGTGTGTGTATGTATATATAAACATTATATTAAGAAGATTACTTAGTATTCTTAGAGAAGATGTCGACACAAGATCTTCAAGCTACCATTTATAGGTTTTGTTTCAAGGATAAGCACATAAGGCATAGAGCCTTTAGTACTATATAAGAAGGACAAAAAGATCATTAAAACTAATAAATTTAAGCTTAAGTACTAAGAACAATTTAGAAAGCAAATTATTCATTTATCTTTATGAATTTCTTTTTGAAAACTAATAGAATTTCAATAAGTTCGAAACTTTCTCCTTATTACCATGAAAATTGGAATCTTAAGATTTTATTGACAAAAAACTATGCCCATTGATATTTCAAAATGCTTTTACTCATAATGTTTTATTAAGGATTATGGTATCTCATTAAGGTTAATAATGGCCTATTAAGGCTTATAATGTCTTATTAAGGCTCATGATGCTTTATTAAGAGACATAATTTGTCCTAAAATTTTCAATTTTTAAATTTCAAATATTTTCAATTGGATATTTTTTATTTGAAAATATATTTAATTTATTTCAAACTTGTTTATTGGATATTCTTGATTTGGAATATATCTTCAATAAATATTTAAAACTCAAATATTATCTCTATTAGATTCCTTATATGATTTTATTTAATAAATTAAATAATACAAATCATATTTTTTTAGATGATTGTCTAAAAGAATTTTGCAAAAATTACTATTTCTAAAAATTAATTCCCACTTTCTAACTTTCTAACTATATTAGACACATGCATGGACTCAATGACTGAGTAATGCATGTGTTTCTATATATTAGTTCAATTATTTTTTCTTAATAAACTTGATCTAATAGTAGTATATACAAAGCCTTGAATTAGTCCAGGATCATATAGGTACACATATATAATTGATTTTCAAATAATTAAATGATTTAATTATTTAATTTCAATGATCTTTCTACTATAAAATTAAGATTGCACTCCAATTATATGCATCTTTATTCAAATAGAAATTTAAACAAATCAACAATTAACTCTATATTCCTATGTCACATTAATTCTTTTCTTATTTTCCTTTGCATAAGATTCAATTAAATTGAATTAAATTAATAAAATCAATTTAATTTATTTTAGTACTTATTAATTTCTCTAATGATCATCATTCAATTTTTTTCTCATTTAATTAGAACTAACATATTTAGACTTAAGACTTATGATTATGATAAATGTCAAACTCCACTAAGATTATTAGATGATTGAATTCTATATTGTTATATTATAATTATATTTATTTTTAATAAGTATATCCATACCAAATTAGAAAATATATTGACCCTAAATTAGGTCTCACCTATTTGTAATTCAAATGTGATTGTATCTATAAGAGTATAATCATATATAACTTGATATTTAAAGTAAAGCAAATTGATACCTATGAAATTTTATTTATCTTGACAATAATCATATGAATTTCATTTATAATCCAATTTGATATGCCAAATATATGTGTAAATTTTATATAACTAAGATAAGTTATATATTACAATAGCATTAATAAAGCATCTAACTTTATTAATACACTATAAATAATAACTTTATGAATTATAAATAACTTGTACTCATATTTTTTGTGAATCCATATTATGATCATATGAGTACATATAATACAATTAATTGAACTTTTATTTAATTTTTATATAAAATAAGTATTTAGAAATACTTATAAATATTTTTATTAAAAATGAAATAACCTACAAAAATCAACTGCTTTTACGAGCTCATTCCTTACAAACTAATTTGTAATAGTATTCCTTTTCATTCAATTGTATAAATGGAATTACATTTTTCCATCTATTTCATCTTATTTTTTTAGCAAAAAGATTTTATTGTTGATGCAAATAATAACTATAAACAACAATTAGCAATCAATAGTCATAATTAAAGTTTTTTTTTAAAAGGCTTTTAAGGATGTGTGAGAGTGCAAGTGAAAAGAATAGTATAATATAATATAAATTAATTTTTTAATAATATTGCCAACAATTTATAATACTTAAATATTTGTAATCCTTGTATAGATTTTATAAATCTCATCAATTTTTTAAATTATAATTGCTTATTTTCATAAATTTAATTTTTATAAATTATGTGTATAAACCTAATAATTTTTTCATATATTACAATTTTATAAAAGCTTTACATGTTATAAGCATAAAATACAATGTTTTTATTCCAAGACCACATGTATAAAAAAATCATAACATCATGTGTATATATATAGAGCTCATGTTTGCATACTTGATATTGCGGACATTAATTTCAACAAAAGCTAATGGATTGATGTTAATTAAGTCTTTTCCTTCGCTTTTCACCATAATAGTAGCCCTTATAGGCAAAAGTCGCATATGTGAAAAGTGAAGAACGGATTTAATCTTATACATCTTTTATTAAGTAAATTTGGAGTATATTTGGTTTATGTTTTTTTTTTTAAAGTTTTTAGTTTTTAAAAGTAAAAAAATAAGGACTTATTTATCTAAGTTTGTTCCCTCTTCATTTTTAAAAAGCTAATTTTCAAATATGTGTTTTAAAAATAAGAAAACATGAACAACTTTGAGTTGTTCTTATTTTTATAATTTTTAAAACATACTTCATTAATAGAATTATTATAAGTCAAGATTATTTTGAAAACAACTTACTAGACATTTTTCTTATTTTGATTGTTTTTGAAAACTATTTTTAAATCTTATTTTACAATACTCTTTTACAAAATAAAAAATTGAAAACTAGTGTCCCCTCATAAGAGGATTACTAGGTTTTAGACATATACTACCGCAAGCACAATGACTCTAAATAAATTATAATTTTAAATTATATCTCATGCATATCTTACAATTGAATTAAATTTTAATTTGATAGTTTTATTATATTAAAATCATCAATTAATAATATCTCATTTAATAAAAAATTAAAACATAAAATAATTATAATTTTGTTGGTAAAATATTACATTAAGGAATTAGACATTTATAAACTTTTATGGAAAAATGGCTAATTTTTAGTTCATCAAATTTTATAATAAAAAATAAATTATAATTTAAGTCCTAAATGAAAAAACAGTACAACAAGAATGCGAAGGGCACGAGGGAATCATTTACGAAGATCAGATGGCTGTTTGGCTTCGGGCAACTTTCTTTTTCTCCTGTTAACGAACCAACCGAAAAAAGCTGCCTCTTAATAACGCAGACAAAGCCCTTCGCATAGGGAGTATCGCCGCTGCTTCTTCGGCAGCTTCGCACACTCACACCGACTCACACAAGCCCTTACACCCACCTTAATTTCCTTTTTCTCAACATTCCAAAACCAAAATCCCAACAAACATTTTGACGATCTCTGCGATGTTCCATTTCTCTCTCTTCCCTTGATATTCACTCCCTACCCATTCCTTCTTCCTTTCTTATTTTCTAGATCCCTAACTATCTCTTCGCTCTGTCTTTCTTGGTAAGTTCTGCCCCCCGTGTAATACCCAATCCAATCGGTTTTTTGTTCTGGGTTCCTTTTCTTTTCTTTCATTTTTTGGTTGTCTTTTCTTTTTGAATCCGCTGCTTTTTTTTTTCCCTCTCTTCCAAGAAATTTGGAGGTGGGCGAATTCTAGAAGGTGATTTTGAGAAATGTTGATTTGGACTTGTGAAAGTGGAACATAGTTAAACTGATAGGTTTTGATCTACGTGAGAAATTCAAAAGCTTAATTGTTAGTTTGGGAATGCTCTACATTCGTTTTTAAGAAATTACGGAATGAATGCAGATTAAGGAAGCTGGAATTTTAGCTTATTCTCATTATTGCTTTAAAAGATGAAGCTTAGTTAAGTTGATACTCCTAGATTTCGATGAATTAAGAAATTAAAAAAAAAAAATCTTGCTACTTGCATTTGCCTTTTTGATGTTTGATGGCTTTATCTAACACCCCCCCCAACCCCTTTCCCTAAAGTATAAATCTATCGGTCTTCATGTTATTTCAGCACTCCTATTAACATCTTTTTTTTTTCTGGTTTTAATCTCTTAGTTTCAATTTCACAGCAAGATATTCTTTGGGATTCTGATTGAAGCCAAAGAGAATGGCTTCTGTATCCCACTCCACAGTTGCATTTGCTGGAAGAACTTCAGCTTCGGATCTTCTCCAGAGTTCCACTAATGGCGTCGGTGGTGTCCCTTTAAGGACTTTAGGAAGAGGGCGATTGGGTTTGAAAAGAAGGGATCATACAGTTGCCGCAAAGCTTAGAAAGGTGAAGAAGCATGAGTATCCCTGGCCTGATGACCCTGATCCTAATGTTAAGGGTGGAGTGCTAAGCCATCTTTCGCCTTTCAAGCCACTTAAAGAGAAGCAAAAGCCAGTCACTTTGGATTTTGAGAAGCCACTTGTTGAATTCGAAAAGAAGATCATTGATGTAATTATCAGTCCACTGTTGTGCTTTGTATATTTAAGTATAAATTAGTTGGTAAAATCTTTTATTGTTTTGGTTGACAGGTGCGGAAGATGGCAACTGAAACGGGCTTGGACTTCAGCGATCAGATTATCTCATTGGAGAATAAGTACCAACAGGTTTTTCATCATAAGCATTATTCTCGAGAAAACTGGGTTACTTAAATTTTCCGAAATTCTCATCAAACTGTTGATTAATTATCAGTAGATTTGTTAATCTTTCATTTCTTAAAGTATTGCTTTTTATTGTCACTTGTGAGTATAAATGTAGAATGCGAAGCCCAACTGTTTATGCTGTGAATGAATTCTTTAAGCATGGCTATTATTCATTCGGCAGTTCTTGTTGTTGCAAATTCTATGTTCGGCAATGCCTATGGCAAGTTGGTTATGCCATTCATGTCTGATTAATTGTTTAACCAACCAGTCTCCTTATCTTCTATCCTTCGACTTTAAATTCAATGAAACATTTTTTCAGCTGTACTGTATAAACTGATCTATATATCTCATGCTTTCAGTCTTCTTATTGCTCCTATTGTTATTTCAGGCTTTAAAGGATTTATATACACGCCTGACTCCTATACAGCGGGTCAACATTGCTCGGCATCCTAACAGGCCTACTTTCCTTGATCATATATTCAACATAACTGAGAAGGTTTCCAAAATATTATTCTTATGCTTCTGAACATTAGCTATTGCATGTTTTTTAGACAGCTTTTACTCCTTAATCTATTGTTGCTAAACTACTTATTTATGCTGAGGTTCCATCTTTCCTCATTTTGCAGTTTGTGGAACTCCATGGTGATAGGGCAGGTTATGATGATCCTGCCATTGTTACTGGTATAGGGACCATAGATGGTAGAAGATACATGTTCATGGGTCATCAGAAGGGTAGAAATACTAAGGAAAATATTCAGCGTAACTTTGGGATGCCAACTCCCCATGGGTATGTCTGAACTACGAAAACTTTACTACCTCCATTCCCTTTTTATCCTTTTAGGTAAATGCAGGAGGATTGAGGAGGCCATTAAATAGCCTCAATTTCAAGAGAAAAGAGCTGCATTTTATTAGTTTACACTTTATTAAAATTTGATTATTACATAGAGTAATTGAGCATTTATCAAAGATGATAGGAATAAAATTGGAAAAAGGATAATTGCATTCTTGGTCTAAAGCGGCAATTAAAGAAGAACAGGAAAAGCTCTCTAAAGTGACAGACAAACAGGAATGGAGGGAGTGTATTTTAGTATTGAAAAAGTGACCTGATTTAAGTTGGAATATGAACTATGGGCAATTTATTTGACCAAGTGGGGGACTGTCTATTCATTGTGCATCTGGTACTAATGATAAATCTTAAATTCAAGCAGTTACAGGAAGGCTCTTCGCATGATGTATTATGCCGATCATCATGGGTTCCCTATAATTACTTTCATTGACACGCCTGGAGCATATGCTGACCTAAAATCTGAGGAATTAGGCCAAGTAAGTTGATAAAGTGGTCAGATTCTATATTAGCTCTTTTTACTAGTAGGTCAGTCCATTTAACTGGTTTATATGCATGCAGGGTGAAGCCATTGCTCACAACTTGAGGACAATGTTCGGCCTTAAGGTGCCAATTATTTCTATAGTTATTGGTGAAGGTGGTTCTGGTGGTGCCCTTGCCATTGGCTGTGCTAATAAATTATTAATGCTTGAAAATGCAGTTTTTTATGTTGCCAGGTGATTTAAATTTTCTCTGAACTTTTTGCAAATTTATAATATTGCCTTTTCATCTGTTTTGGTGCATATTCCTTGAATCTTTACTTGATTATCTATTCTTCATGGAAAATTATAAGTGTAATTTACATATGAAAGAATTATCTTGAAGGACCAATGGTTTTAGCAGATGACCAAAATCCGCTATGTAGTGAGCTCTGGAATTGGCCAGAAATTAGGAAAAGAAGTCTCTGATTATCATTCATAAATTGAGAAAAGATCTGTTTTTGGTTTAACACCTACTCCTTTTCATGTAAACTTGAGACCAAGTAAAATTGCTTCTATAATACTTCTGTAAGTGTGTTGCTTTTCCTTTTCTCCACTTTGAAAGTGGGAAAGTTGAGGAAACGTTTTTCCCCTACCTATCTGCATCAATGATTCGTGGATAGAAGATATGTTGGAAAACACAGGTTGCAGACTTCATATTATTGATATTCCTAGAGTTTGGATGGAGAATAAAGAATGTGAAACAGTTTATATCCCTCAAATTATTCGTTGGAAGAACTATCACTAACTGGATAATTGAAGTATTTATTATCTAGTCACAACTTAGTTATAGGACCTGATGACCTGTGATGCTGGAAATGGATAAAAATCAAGCAACTGCTATCTTGATCTATTGTTTCCATTACTGCAATAAATAAGTGTTGTGTTTTTTAGTCATAGATTATGCTATCCACAAAATAGTTGTGTACTTGAGTGCCGTTTTGAGTTTTAAACACCAAACATTAAAGCATATTGAAACTGCTTACTGCCAGGTAATACAAAAAGATAGTCATGTAATTTTTTTAAAATGTCAGTTGGCCTGGTGGAAATCAGAGGTAATGAGACATGCCATGTGCTTGGGATTTTCTGGGGCTTTTATTATGGGAACCTTTCCCTTCCTCAAAGAAAATGGAAGTGTGTCGATTCTATGATATCCCTGTGTGCATATGCCCATGAGCCTGGGAAGGATACGCACTGCAGAATTTGCTAGGTTTACACCTATCAATAACTTCATTTAAAATGACCAATAGAACCTACATTTCTTTTCATTTAAGAAATTATCAACCTTCGTATAATCATACTAAACAATTTCATATTTCTTCCTCTTTGATATAAGATAAAACTTATAGATGATTGCTAATATATGAAAATTTAAACCGACAGCTGGTTGTGTGTTTAGGTTCTATTGCCATTCTTCTCTCATTGGTGTAGAGTGCTTTGTTCTATTCTTGTTCATCAATTTATTAATTATACCTAGTCTATGTTGATGATGGTTGGTCCCATTTTTGCCATGTTTTAGTCCAGAAGCATGTGCAGCGATTTTGTGGAAGAGTGCTAAAGCTTCTCCACAGGTTTATAAAACCCCACTACCTGGCCTTTTTCATGTATGCTTATGTTTACAAATACATTTCTTTTAAATTTTATTATTGTCCCTTGCAGGCTGCTGAGAAACTCAAGATTACAGCCTCTGAGTTGTGCAAACTGCAAATTGCAGATAGCATAATCCCTGTAATAATCTTGTCAATGATGTCCCGTGCTCTTAATTTTTCTATAATCTTGCCACCTCATTTTACTGATGTGTTTAGTTTATCTATATTTGGAATATAAAATATTAAATGGTTTTAAACAAAAGTGTTAAATGTAGATCTTCAGGGAGACAACTTCCCAAACATAACGTAATTTTTATCATATATAAGTTTGATGAGACAGTTTACCCAGATGATAAACTGTTGTTGAGCATTGTCAGACCAGCTAACTCCTGCTTTAAAAGGCTATATTCTATCTCTCTTAAATCGATTATTCTCTGTGACGTGTAATTGGGATTTTTTATCTCTTCTTACTACAGGAGCCACTTGGTGGTGCACATGCAGATCCATCTTGGACCTCGCAGCAGATAAAACTGGCAATCAATGAATACATGGATGTGAGTTTTTGGTCCATCAGATTTCTTCCAAAAACAAATATATTGAAGCATATGCTAATTGGATTTTTGGCCATTTTATAGGAGCTCACAAGGATGAGCACAGAAGACCTACTAAGGCATCGGTATCTCAAGTTCCGGAAAATTGGTGGGTTCCAGGAAGGAATTCCTATAGATCCTAAGAGGACAGTCAACATGAAGAAGAAGGAAGCACCTATAGCCAAGAGGATTCCAGATGCTGAATTAGAGGAAGAGGTTGAGAAACTGAAACAGCAAATTTTGAAAGCCATGGAAACTTCGAGCAAGACTTCAGAGTTGGGTTTGAATGAGATGATACAGAAACTGAAAAGTGAGGTTGATCAAGAGTACTCTCAAGCAGTGAAAGCCATGGGCTTGCAAGACAGGTTGACAGGGCTACGAGAGGAATTTAAAAAAGTAGAGTCAGAGGGCCAACTTATTCATCCAGCACTAAAGGATAAGATGGAAAAGCTAGAGGAGCAGTTCAAACAGGGTTTGCCTTCAGCTCCCAATTATGAAAGCCTTCAAAATAAGCTTGACATGTTGAAAGAATTATCCAAAGTCAAATTTCTATTAGATGGGAATAAGAAGGCTGCCACTTTGAAGAAAACTTTGAAGGCAAAATTTGAAGATGTCATTAATAACCCTAGTTTCAAGGAGAAATATGAGGCATTGAAGGCCGAAATTGCAAGTTCTGGTGGGTCCTCACCAGGTGATTTGGACAATGAGTTTAAGAAGAAAATCCTTGGGTTTAAAAAAGAAGCAAGGTTGCAGCTGGTTGATGCTTTAAAGTCAGAGGGACTAGAAGTTAAGACTGTAAAAGCAAAGGCACGACATAGCATTGAGGAATCTTCAGTGTCGGAGATCAAGTCAAATATAGAGGAACTGAACAAAGAGATGAATGAGGAAATTAGATCTGCCCTAAACTCATCTGATCTCAAGAGCATGATAGAGCTCTTGAAAATAGAGGTAGCCAAGGCAGGTGAAACACCTGACTTGGCATCAAAAAATAGAATTGCTGCTTTGGAACAACAAATTAAGCATCGCCTTGCAGATTTCCTTGATAATTCTAGCTTGAAGGATAAGTTTGAGAATCTAAAATCCAAGATTTTTATCAAGGGTGAATCTGCTGGACAATTAGATGGAAGTTTAAAAAAAGACAACTCTATAGAAGATAATCGTGCCAATGATGAGTCAAGAACGAAGGTTGAAACAAACCGCACCTTTGTTTGATGTGAGTGCATCTAATCTATTTACTCAGTATTTTCTCATCACCTTCTGTTCAGAATTATTGAGGTTATCGACAAGCTATTCATTTGTTGATTCCAGTTTCACTTTTGAGGGATATGCAATTTCAATCCACTTCTTCTATATCTAAAATACATGACTAGGTTGTTTAGCCATTCCCAAAGTTGAAATGTTAGCATAACCTGCACAATTGCTTGTTTTGAGATGGATTTGTTTGGGTTTGAATTGGGAAGGATTAGTTACATTGAATATATGAGATTGGTTTAGTAACTAGTTATAATATGAAAGTCTTCATTTGTTATCATTTTAGTCGTTGCCCTTAATTAAATTATTGCATTTCTCTTTCTATCAGCATGATCCCAACACCATCCTGATGCAGGTGTTGCTGACTTGATATGAGTAATATGTAATGGATCAAACCAACTGGAGTGGTGTCTTGCAGATGACCAATAGCTTCAGCTGTTGGTACCCCATCTAGCATCATAGCCATCTTGCTCAAGAGAAGGGTTTCGATCTGAAGTAACAAGATCCAAGAGAAGATCAATTAGCAAGAAATTAATAAAGGAAAACCATTTTGTATTTGCTTGAGCCAGAATTTGCAGTTAACTTAAGATTAATTTAGTTTTTCTTTCCTTTCTTTTTTCCCCCTTTTGTGCATTACCTTTCGTTTTGAAGTAATAAATTTCTTTAATAATAGGAAGGACAGTGTATAGGTTATTGGGTGAGGATGAGTTTCAGGAACCTATTTATATGAATTTATTGTATTTTCAGGTGACTTATTTGCAAGTGGTGTTGTTATAACATTCTGTCTAGGTACATTTTGCTGCAATGTTAGGCTCGATTGATGGAAATATTCTGGAAGATATAGTTATAAAAAGAGGAAAAAATCAGGTGTAAAAAGGGATATGTGTTTAATATTATGTGTATAGCATGGGCTTCCATTTTGAAGGCCCTAAAAATCATGAGCCAATTCATGGATGGGTTGGATGGCCGTGAATTTTTTTTTTACATTTTAAAATTTTATAAAAATTTATTTTTTCAACTTATCCAAAATTATATTTTTACATTTTATTTTTAATTATATAAGATTGTATTATAAATAATTTATAGATAATATTTTTATTTTATAACTATTTTATAACTTATATTATATATATAATGCTTTTTATGATTATATATAAATTAAAATATATTATGATTAATTTATAAATAAATATATGATATTTTTAAATAATTCTATTTTTTATTATTTAAAAAATAAAAATTTTAATTTAAAAAATTAAAAATAAAAAAAGAAGTTTGTAGGTTGGCTTGGGTTCACAAAAATTCAATTAGAGCCTTTATATTGGAGATCCATAAAAAAATTAAATAGGTCCAGTCAAACTTATTTAACGGTAAGCTTGCAAGGTTCCTACCTCTATATATAGTTTAATAAAAGATAATTTTATTTTATTTTAAAAATAAAAGGTCCCTACCTCTATATATAGTTTAATAAAAGATAATTTTATTTTTTTAAAAAATAAAATTTCTCTACTATTGTATAATTTATTTTGAATCTTAAGATAAAAATGTATATAATATTTTTTTATTTATATATAGAGAAATGAGGTTTTTTTTTAAAAAAATATCTTTTAGCAAGTAAATAAAGTAATGGTTTGTTTGTTTTGATAAAAATATTTTTTATAAAATATAATTATATTTCACTATTAAATATAGAAAATTGGAAAGAATAACTTTCTTTTAAAAGAATTTATTGATGGATTAGGTCAATCGAAGTCTAGGTGTACAGATGCTTCAAGGGCCTAAAAGTGAAAAATGCAAAGATGCATGCACTTAAACACAAACGTATACATAAAATTAAAATTAAATATTTATATAGTAATATTGGAATGTTATATTTGAAATATTTATTGATATAAATTTAATTTCTTGTTAAACATCAAAAATAATATTTTTCATCTTTTTGTATATTTTATCATATATTTTTCTTCTTTTTCATCTTAATTTATATAATTTATAATTCAAATATTAATATTATTAAATGGTATAAATAAAATATAATGTATTATTTTTAGTTTTAAAATATTTTAAATAATTTAAATATTTAATTAAATGAAATTACTTAACTACGTATTTAAATTTTAAATTTTAATACTTTATAGTTCACTCACTATTTCTTCCCATTTCATTTATTCCATTTCATGTTTTTATTATTTTTATTTTTTTTCACTCCCATTATTCATAGTTTAAACACTATTAATATCACTAAATATTATAAATATGATATGATGTATATTTCTTTTATTATAAAAATTTTAAATATGTTAAATATTTAACTTATATTTATTATTATTTTATTTAGTTGAATTAATTAGCTATATAGTCATTTTTGAACTCTTATTATTGTTATTATTATTTTTTTAATTTTATGCTTTTTATTTTTTTATTCATTCTTATAATTTACAGGTCACACATTAATATAATTAAGTAATATAGATATAACATGATATATTTTAATATATTATCATCTTAAAAATTTAAATGAGTAAAACATTTAATTTAATTGGATTACATGACTACATATTATCTCTTTAACTCTTATTATTTTAGAGTTCATGTGGTAATATTACTAAATAATATAAATATAAGTTGGTTTCTTTATTATAAAAATATTTTAAATGAGTTAAACATTTATTTAATTAAATCACTCGACTATACATTCTATTTTTAAGTCTTATAAAAATATTGTAAATTAAAATTTTAATTTAATTAATATATTACTTTTGTTATAAAAACATTATAAATAAGTTAAAATTTTAATTTAATTGAACTACATAATTACATATTCTATTTTTAGCCCTTATTATTTTATTTTTCTTTTTTCAATTATCTCCATAGCATGTATTCCTTTTCTTTTTTTTTACTTTTTTCAGTTCTTTTATCGTGTAAAGTTCAAACGCTATAGAACATACTATATTTATTTTTATTATTAGAATATTTTAAAATAATTAAAGCTTTAATATAGAAACACTAATTGAATTAATTAATTATATATTCCATTTTTTAATAAAAATTTTTGGTAATTAAAATAAAATTTATTTATTTATTTAAATTTTATCATTTTTATCAATTTTAAGTATTATATTTTAAATTAAATGTATATCAATTAAAATTTTATCAATAATTTATTATTTTCAATTTTAATTTACATGATTATAAAATAATTATGAAATATTAAATTCTAAAACTTTTATATTATCTTCATCAAAATTTTCCAGTTCAAATTACGCCATCAATTCATAATTTTCAGGTAGATTATTATTTGTATTACTGTTAAAGATGAAAACACAAACTCCACATCCAATGTGTTTAAAAATTTTTTCAAAAAAAGGGCAAATTAAATATAGTCCAATTTATTAATTCAATTAATATATTAAAAAATTTAAAAGGGTCCAATCCAAGCATACATACATACAGACCATTCTATATTGCCAGGGTCTTTTATGAATACAAAATTTTATCATATAAAAACATAAATATGAAAATGAACTCTCATTTCGGTTTTAAAATCTATATGTCAGAAGTAATATCCATTTAACGGTCTAATATTTGTCACATGTCAAAGGTAGTGATATTTATACTTAAGGCATCATATACATACCTTTTTTTTAAATCATATGAGAGTTCACCTTTTTATTAATATATATATATATATATATATATATATATATATATATATATATATATATATATAATATTTTTTATAAAGAACTTTATATTCCAGTCACTATCCTTGTGACAGTAAGTCGATAGAAATAGTATATCGATTTGCTTGTAATTGGATTACAGTTATTGGCCTATTTTATCCAACATATTGAATACTTATGAAATAGTTGTAACATAAAAAGTTGTTAGAATAGGATCTACACAATTACAGGTTCACGGAGGGGAACTGTTTTATATATATATATATATAGTAAGAATAATTAAATTATTAGATACAAAAATGTAAAAATTAAAAATCAAATTTTCAATAAAATAAAAAATATAAAATCTTTAAAGGATATCAAATATAATTTGAATTAAATATTTTCAGCACAATAAGCAAAATTACAAAATTTTGTGAGAGAATAAAATTGATTGATAAAAATCTTCTTTTGTGAGAGGGAGGGTTGAATTTCAAACATAATGTAAGGATGGCAAATAATTTGAACTAAATTGATTTATGCAAACTTTAGTTGATACAGATTAATCCATATAAAGTATAAATCCATCTAAAAGTGAATTAAATTTTAAATAGATCGATTCAATTCATATTTATAATTTGATTTGTGAATCTGAAACTTTAATTATAAGCTTACGAATTAATTTGTATAATTTAGTGATTAAAACAAAATAAATTTTAAATAATTTGATTTAATCAAATCTATAACCCAAAATGATTCGATTCATTAGCAATCCGTTCCACACATCCAGTATAATAAAATCTTTAAAGGTCATTCTTGTGTTATAACTAAATATCAATCTTTTTATGTAATACTACTTAGTTTCCCTTGATGTATGTCCTTGAATTTAATTTCTTAGATAAAATATGAGTAATGTTATTTTCATTTGCCTTTTTGTCATATACAAGCAAATAATAAATATAAAAGGAATGTGTACAAGTATTTTTTTTTTTTTTTTATAAAATAGTGATCTCTTATAGAATGAGATCTTTACTCCTAAGAATAATAGAGTAATGCTTATTTCATTTCTCTAAATTTACTTCTCTCTCATAAATTATATTTCTCTTTCATAAAAATTGTAGAGTTCACATTCCTGTAAATTTTCTTGCCTATTAAAAGAAAACGCATCAACCATTTTCTTTTAGAAATTAGTTTAGGTGCGGAGGATCCCAATTTGCCAACTCCAATGGATAAACCGGATAAACTTTTGTCCAAGTATCCATTCTCATTGATCTGTTGACTTGTTTTGTATGCATCTATTATTGATTGATTATTGATTAAATGTGAAAATAGTAAAACAAAATATTAAAATTAATATCTTTCAAGTTATTCTGTTAATCATTAATTATGTAATTTAAATTAATTTATTTAAAATATGTATAAATTATAATTGTTGCGCATATAATATGGGTGGGTAAGGAGAAGGGGATAATAATGTAATATACCCACCAACCCGCATAATTGCCAGAGTAAATGCATGAATATGTGAAAAGAGGAAATATTCGCATTCAAATTAAGCAATAACGTTTTCAGATTTGAGATTAAACACAATTTCTTTTTACATTCAAATTTCCTAAATCTAGCTTTTTTTTTTTTATCATCAACAATTTTTTTGTTTTAAATTTCCTTTTTCCAATATTGGTTTTGCAGCCCACATGGGAAAAATTTTCAAGTGCTAATGCAGCAATTATATATATATTTTTTATAAAAAGCAGCTGCAAGCATCTTAATATATTTTAAAAAGTAGAAATAAAATTTGATGTTAAGAATCAGAATACTAATAGTCTAATACACGTGATGAAAATTGTATAGAAATAATACTAAATTTTTTGTACCAGCACGGAAAAAATTTCCAGCACCATGATACCAAACGCAGAAAAACTCTGAAACGAGAAAGAAAATAACATGAACAGACAAAATAGATCCTTAAATTTATTTTAGACAATTTCTTATTGATTCTTAGCACCAAGACCAGAATATCCCAAAACCAGCTAATATAAGAAGGGGATAACAGCCTTCCTGTTCTTGGGATAATCCTCCCCAAATTTCTCCAAATACCACACGTGATTTGCACGTGCCCGAGGCACCAAATTGGCACAAGTATAAACAAAAAACCCTAACCCGACCCAAGACCAAGTCATCACTGCCCATCCAAGCCACTCCAAAATTTCCCCGAAGTAGTTAGGGCAGCTGACCATCTCAAAAACCCCTCCGCTGGGCACCACGTACCCCTTTCCCTCTGCCTTCAGCTTCAGCAATATCTTATCGGAGCAAATATTAATCCGCATGCCACACAAAAACACGAAAAGGCCACAGAAAAATTTGACCCAAAACCACAAATCAGCATCATAATCATCCTTGTAGTGAGAGACCCATCTGGATTGCAAGTAAGAATTCAACAAGTTGTACCCAAAAGCTATCAGAGCCATACTCAGTGGGAACCCAGAAGCTGTTTTTCTTGAAGGTGATTTCATGAGACCGATTGGGTAGAGGCAGGTCCTGTTGAAATAGTGAAGGAGAAAAGGGGAGATTAGGATTAGGGATTTAGGGTTTGAGGATTGGATGCCATGTGGGAAGAGCAGAAGTGTGAGCCAAAGTGTAGGACTTTCCATGAGAAACCATGCCAATGGTGGTGGGAGATTAGGACCCCAACCCTTTCTGTAGTGTTTTCCATATGGGGCTTGCAGGAATCTGAGGCCTATGAGGGTTGGAATAGATATGAGGTAGAGAGAGAGGAGGCAGTAGTTGAAGAAGGTCTGATCTTGGATCATGGTTTTGTGCTGTTTTTGCTGGCTCGGGCTCATACAGTCTATTTGTTGCTTTGAGTGGTTCACCGAGAGTGAGGCAGCACCGAGCAATTATTCCAGCCTGCAGGCTGCAGCCTGCTGCCAGGTTCGTTTTTTCCAAAGGGTAAAGTGTCACAAGGTGGCAGCGGTTGGCGTACATATTCTTTTTCTCACCCAATATCAAGAAAAAAACAGCTTTTTGTTATTAAATTATTTTGTGAATACAGCGCTAGGAAAATTTTTGGATGATTTATTTGTTGTAAGTATTTTTATTTAGAATTTGAATTCGAAATTGAATTTAGATTTAAATTTGATGGCATGTAAGTGTAAAATAATTTTGTATACGGCCAAAAAAAATAATTTTATATTATTAATTGTTTATGCATTATCATATTAATAGAAAATATTAAATTTTTTATTATTATTAAAATTTTTTAAATACTATTCATTGATAGAGTAATACATTTTTATAATTAAATTTCAACTCATTTATTTAATAGATAATAGATTTTAAAGGATAGGTTTATTATTCATTTTTTAGTTTTATAAGATAATGTGTGGCATAAGATTTTGAATATTTTAAATTATTAAAAATTGAAAGGTGATTATTGACTTTGATTTTTTGAATTTAAATTTAACTTATGGTGAGTATAAAATTTTTACATAATAAAGATCATGCGTTACTGAATATGGATAATAGTCCAAGAATTTTTAGATAACAGTAAAGGAATTTTATTAAATTTTCAATAATACAGTAAAGAGTGTAAATTTGATTTATTATTTATGTAAAATGTTACAGAAGGGCAAGAAAATATGTCATTAAAAAATAATAGTAATTAAAAATTTTTATATTTTAATAATTTTTTATTGATATAATAATATATAAATAAATGATAGTGTAAAATTAATTTATAGTGATTAATACTAAATCAAATTTAAATTCTATAGTAAGCCATTATACATTATTAGTTATTTTTGTGTTATCATATTAATAAAAATTTCTTTATTATTTATTAAAAAATCCTTAATTAATATTATTTTTAATTACATGTCATTTTTTATTAATTAATAATATAAAATATTTTATACTAATAATATATTAAATTTAGACTCTAATAAATATAGGATTAATGTAAGATAAAATTAATTTAGATTCCTGAAAGGGATTTAATCGGATCCAATTCTGATGAATTAATGAAGACCTAAATATCTAAATTGATGCTGCTGGATTCCAGGTAAAAAAATAAATAAATTTAAATTAGTTTCTACCAATAATAAGAAATAAATAACAGCAATGTGATAGTCAGTTGTAGCGTCTTACTTGCATTGGGTGACCTCACTCTTTGTTTAAAATCATTTGACGCGTGGTTTATTGGATTCTCGTCCTTTTCAATTAGTTACGTTTCTATCGTATTAGGAAAATGAATATAAATTTTTTATTGAAGAGCTAGACATAAGATTTTTATTTGCAATAAAATAGAATTCTATTTTGCAAATAATGGAACTTAAAAAATTTTATGGGATTATTCCTATTTTATTTCTTTTTACAAATAAAGAAGAATTTTTTTCATAAATAATGATATTTTATCACAACTCTAATTTAATTGTGATAAATGCACAATTCATTATTTGATTTCTACCTATCTAATCTTCTTTTTATGTCAATATGGACAAACATACTTGCAAATTTGGGAAAAATATCATTTGTTGAAATTAGAAGATGACATTTTATTTATTTAAAATAGAATTCATTTATCGAAAGAAATGGATATAAGCCTTTTTTCCTTGACACTCTATACAAATGAACGTACAAAAATATCTATAACAAATATCTAATATTGCATAAATCATACTATATAGGTTCCTGTGAGCTCGACTTTAGGGTGATAGTGAAAGAAACTCAAATAGAACATTTGCAAAGACAACACATGAGGCAATAAGTTTTAAGCTTAATAAGCAGGTACTTTACCACATTCAAACATGATAATAAATATGACTTATCAATTACATTTGTCTTCATGAAATCCTAAATATAGTAACCACATATTTCCCAACACAAGATTCATTAGCAGTGATTTGTTCATTTATAATAATTTGAGTTTATCAATACTCCCATTCAAATATACACATTTAGCTATACACATTTTCATTACATCATATATGTGGCAACAAAATATATATAGCCATATCATCACAATTATATCACATAGGAATAACCAATAGCATCAGATTTTCAATTGCACCATACAATACACAAATTGTTAATAATAAAAGCCAATAAACTTCCTTGTGACTTGTAATCAACCTTTTGCACTCATAAGTGCATCATTGTGCATCTTGATTAACTTTACACCCTCACAAGTTGTTACCAAGATCTAATATTAAATAATTACATCATTTTCCCCTATCACATTTCATTTCTTTCTTATTTCATAACTCAAGTCATAGTCATTGCCTTCCTCATAATAGCACTATGCCTTAATGTATAATCATATAACTCATCTCATTTTATAAATAACATAGCAAGTTTGTTCACATCACTTATCATGTATCACATGAAAAAATAGATCTAACTATTTTATCCACATTGAAGTTTGCATAATTTAAATCGCATCATACATACACATGCTAGAAAAGGTATAAAATGTCATCAATGTTGTCTACATGTTAATCCTATACTTAAACACCCCCTAAATAAGCAATTCTAATTGATACCATGATTAGCTTGCAAAATAAAGTGAGTGAAGCACTTCACAATTCATTTCAGCCCTTTCAATAACATTTTAAAAGAAACAAAGCTTATTTGTGAAGCCTTTTGGGACATCCAATAACATTTTAAAGTAACAAATTGCTTTCTAGCCTAATAAATCTAAGCTTGAGAAATACTTTGTGAAACTTTTTATGTATAAGCATTCACGATTTCTTAAAAAAAAATTTCACTATTCACTTGATAGAAATACACACTAATCGATAAACATCCTTTACCAACTCATTTCCCATCATCAATATGCTATTAATACATTACTAATACATCAATTTCAACATTAAATCAAGCTAAACATTACCATTTAACATCATTTCTATCCCTTTTTAAGCATAAGTGCGCACAAAACCTAAAACTTGAGATCTTAATCAAAATTATCAATTCTTAAATAGTTTAGCTAGAATATTTACTCATCTAGTATAAAAGAAGGGTTGGGAGGCCAAAATTGGAGATTCATTACTCTTAACAATTCAAAGCCATAAAAAAAGGTTAGGGTTCATATTTGCTTTTAAGCTTTGCACTTAGATTTTTTTAAATTTATGAAGAAAATCAGAGAAATAATGAGCAAAGAGAAAGATTTAGATATCCTTACCTTAATTATGTAAAGAAATTAATGAAGATTTACTTCTCAAATACTTGGTGTGGAAGATGGAAAAGAAAAGAATAGTGAAAAAGAGAAGGAGTTAAGGTTCTTTTAATGAGAAATAAGAGAAATGGCTTAAATTTTAGGTTTTAAAAAGGCAAAGGCATTTTCATCCTTTTGCCTTAAATCTCTTCCATACTTATGAACTCATTTCTAGTAACTTGAAACCTATAATCTCTTTACTTTCTTAACTTTCATCAATTATTTCACATAAAAGTCCCATCCTAATTCTTGCTAGATTATTAAATTTTATTTTATCCAATATATTATGACCTAATTCCAATCATAACTAATGTGGAATTCATTATTTGTTTTCTACTAATCTAACTCACAATCGACACTACCACTTTAATGCATATAAGATAAGTATAGACTATCATCCATGCATCTAAGGAAAAGATGAAATCTTCATTAACAACATAATTCACTTTTCAAGGATTTAGGCCCAATGTCTATAATGAAATATCTAGTGCTGCCTAAGTTATACCTAATAGTTTCCTAGGGACTTGATGCTAATATGGTGGTGGAAAGGACCCATTCTTAACATATTAAAGGAAAAACATATAGAAAGATAAGTATAGAGTTTCATAAGTAAACAATCGATTAATGTTAGTAATAATAAATTCACGAGAAATGTTTGTCTCTTACCAATTGAGTTCACACTATGTTGTTAATAGTCATAGCTTATTACAATAAACAAAATGGCCATAAAATCTTCTAATTGTAAATGAACAATTCAATATACCAAGATATTTCTATTCATCCATACTAAGTAATGCCATCACTCAAATATATACTTCATATAATTCATAACTCATCCCTCATAAGTACAATGATTTATAAATAAACTTGCCATGCATATACTAGAAATGGAAAAGAATGATTAGGCTTGTACGCTTAAGTCACATATTCTCACAACCCACTAATTGTAACTAGAAAGGAACTAACAACTTGTTCCTTTAGCCTAAAGACTAACCAATTACCTTAACCTTGACTTTGACTTAATTTACATATTTCTACCGATACAACCAAATGGTTAAAACAAACATCAAGGTTCTTTTTCACCATAAACACCGATGGGAATACATTTCACCTACAAATATACAAAGCTTTGGTACTATTATTTTACAACCACAATTCTAGTGTAACCTACTAGTTACTCTTACAATGACAACCAAACTTGTTTACACTAGACACCACTCCCCAATTGTCAAACTCTTCAACCAAAGAGCTTAAACTTCTAGATATAATTTAACTTGATTATTTAAGACATACTTGTAAAGTTAAAGAAAATTAAAAAGAAAGTATTATAACTTAGCAAGTATATATCTTCCTAAACTAGTTATAAAATAAATTACGCAAGGTAAAAAAAAAATAGTTCAAACCAATCATTCTTTAGCCACAACTTAATTGAACATGAAATATCAAATGCATGGATTTACCAATATATTAGTGCTAAACCAAAATATTACATTCCTTTATACATAGAATACTATTTATTAAATCTTTTAGACTAAAATAGTAACAAAAAATAAGGAAAAATAAACTAAAACTCCTTGCAACTGCTAGGTCTACTTTATCCCCCCATCAACTCCATCCTTATTTCTCTAAAGTCACCCTTATTCTTCCATTAATTGACAAGTGAAGTCTGATAATCTGGTGCAATATTCATAACATATCTTAATGTAATTCACTATTCTTCCATTATGCCATTAATTTTTTTTGGTATTATATCATTCCATCATTTTTCATGTCTATATCTCATAACATTCTAAATGCAACATTTTCACAATAACAAACAAGATAATAATATCAACAATAACTCTAAGCATGCATAAACGAGACATAATCCAAATACATTTATAATCCTACCTAATACCCTTATATAAATTAAAATATAACAAAATTCAATAACTACAACTAGACTATACTTTTACACCTAATCTTCTAAGAATATAATAATCTACGATTTACAAAGTATAGCAAAATTTTCATTCTTTTCACAGGTGAGTGTAACCAAAGCATAAATACTAATTTTACTAATTCATGAAATTAGAATTTTTCATAGTTCAATAACAACCATCAAATTGTACTCCTATAGCATAATTTTAAGGAATTAACCAAACAATAATTTATAAATCAACTTGCCATTCATACTAATTACATTCGATTCTTTCTAGCTATTTACTTAACCATTGCAACCTCTGTCTTAATACATTGTGATTCATTTTGATTAAAGCTATCTATTTACTTTAAATAATATCACAAATTAAATACACACACATACACATATATTTGGGTTAAAAATGAAAATAACAATAAGTATGAGAAAAGATTAATTAAACTAATGTTTAAAGAGACATGTCCTCTCATAAGGCTTTTTTTCGCTTAAACCTCCCAATTAACAACATTTACATTTCTCTTTTCTTCCAAAACATCAGTTTATAGATAAGCATAAGTATACTAATACCGTTCATTTTTAGTACTAACTACCATTCTAATATAGTGTTTTCCTTAGTTTAACGTATCAAATAATTAATTTTTTATATTTTTTATTTTATTTCAAGAATTCAAACTATGAGATTTTGAGGATTTTCTAAATTATGTTTTCTACATACTAAAATTTTGTAGTCCAGGATTACTCATCACCCTGAATAGGGATCACCAGTAGCTTTAATAGTGTTGGAGATGGAGAAATATTTCAAAATTGGGCTAAGATTATTAACTTTGCCTTACCACAACATAGTCATGATTGCGACTACTCCTACATTTCTAGTTGTGCCACCGCTACTGGAAGGTTGAATAATGATGACAATGACATCCAATGGCGATAAGCAACAAAATGGAAAGGGATTTTGGAAGTTTTAGTAGCAAAAAGAAAAAGAAAATAAGGGCAATGTTAAGATAATAAGAGGAAGAAAGAGGAAAGCCATAAAAAAAATTAAGTTGGGTTAGGATTTTGTGTTTTTCACGTACCATAAGCTTAATTCCTAAACTAAATTTGTACCACCATTTTCCTATAACAAATCATTATTTTAAATCTAAGCCTTTCTTTTCAATTACTTTTCAAATTAGTGAACTCAAGACTTTAATTCTTACCCTTTTTTTACTTATCCTAATATTTTTATGGTAATAAATAAGTTTAAGAACCTTAAAGAAAGTTCCTAAAGTTTTAAAGCTTTCAAGAAAAAATATTTATGAAAATATACAAAATTATTTTTGTAAATCCTTGTTTCGAAATCCAAAATCACAAGGAATTTTAGTTTAAATCATATATTTATAAAAAAAATTATTGATTGTAATGTTACACAAATAACACCATCCTCCTTTCCTATAGCCTTAATAACTAATATTTTACATTGTATATAAAGGAAATGGATTGAACGCTAGGGACTTAGAAAGATTTTGTATGAACAAGCATATGAAATACAAAATAGTGAAACTTTTAGACAAGTTCATACCTCTAAAATCTACATAATTCATTTTCAATAACCATGATTCCTTAACAACATGGTTAAGTGAACACAATTATATCTTTGCACTAGTATGTCTGAATCATAATTATAGCACACAAGGTAAGCATATAATAAAGATAAAAAGTAGATAAATCTCTCAATCAACTTTATACCTTTCACAAGTCCATCTTTATCTCTCAAGAGTTAACTTATACCCTCTAGAAGCCACTATTGGATCTAATATTCAAATAAATCATGTCTTCCCTATCAAAATCTTGATATTTAAAGGCATGTTCTTCTTATGTTTAATCTTATACATGTAGTACTTTTCATGCTCACTATAATTCCTATACATCCTTTTGCTACTAGATCTCATATATACATTACATTTTATAATTCATCATCCTAACTCGCCTTCAAATATAATAATGATAGCATCATGTAATAGAAATACGATACCTCCCTTGCATGGCCACAACTAATTACTTAATAAGAATTATACAATTTATATCTAGCTATTCAATTTATGTATAAAGAATATGCAATAATATTGCCATACCTTCATTGCATGGCCATAAGTATCTATTCATCAACAATTATCCTAATTATATAAGTACTATGAATTAACAATACAAAGTACTTAATAATATTGCCATGCCTCAAATGCATGGCCTTAAGATTCCTTTTATAACAATTTACACAATCTAAATATTCCCTATTATATAATATGCATACAATTCTATCTCACTAATCATAAAGCCATTAAATAGATAATAAAGCAATTCCATCCTCATAAAAAAATATATATGCATAGATACCAAATACCCTTATATGTATAAATGTAACCATATAAATATGCACTTATGTAAGAAAATATGAAAGTAAAGCTTTTGGATATTTTAGTAAGGTATATACTTATATATACATGTGTGTGTATATATATGTATGTGTAATCAAAAATCACATATAGCTTATTCAATCAAGTATAATGCTGAAATCCAACATCTTAGGTGCTACTTTATATAGTAGGATCAAAGTATATCAAGTCTCTTTTCCTACTTAAACACGAGCATTCATGAATATGCATAATCAAATACACTAGTAAGGCCATAAGTGGCTTATCTTTTTAAATAAAACCTAAAACCTAACCTTTAAGGTTTCTTGTCTTATTAGAAATTGAATATATGAATCCATTTCCTTTATTAACATAAATATAGCCTACTTGCTCACTTTATTCTCCATTATCTATAACTAAAGTTCTTCACTCTCATCCCACGAGAACAAAAAAGAAAAACATTATTTGATGCCTTGAAACACATGATATTATGATGAAATAGGGTAATGATTGACCATAAATGTTCAAAAAGAATTTTGATATCAATAGTTAACCATATAATTAACTGTAAAAGGCTCTATAGCACCTTTAAAGGTGTTTTCCAAGTTCCTTAATTAATTTATTAGCCATTAAGTTAGTTTAAGGTAATAAAAATTGTTCATTTTATCATAACCTAATCTCGATCATAACTGGTGTGGATTTTAATACTTGATTTCTACAAGCCTTAACACCAATCACTTTTATTTATCTAATGTAAGTCTTCCTATTTCCATAGATACTTAAATTATACTTTAAATTTTATGAAAAAAAATAAAGTCTCCTATGTTTTTAGACATTTCTCAAGAACCATACATCCTAAAATATAAAAACATATATTTATCATAAATTCGATAGCAACAAACATATACACAATACTATACAAACTCAAAAAATATATACATGTAAATAATTCAACACATCGCATGAATCAACAAATCTCTATCTTTAGTGTTGATCCTAATTTTGATTATCAAATCCTTTAACAACATGGTGTTAATTCTCCATAAATGTAATAAAACTCATAGGCACTTATCTTAAGCTGAAAATATTGAAAATAAAATAAAGTAAGTTACGAGAACTCAGTAAGTATATATTTATCATTATTAATTTTTAATTCAATTATGTTAAATAATCACTTGCTAGATAAGTATTTACTTAGAGAAATAAATGCAATCTAAATTCCCTAAATTTATGAAATGTATAAAGCTAAACCTTAAGTTAAGTGTTTACCTGTACATAACTTAGATTCTAGATTTCACATCATAAGTCATAATAATCATAATTCTAGATTTCATAATGAATAAATCATAATATTTGTTGATATAATGATATCACTATCACATCTTACCACCCATTTCAAATAGTCATCATATTCACAAATAGACATTAAGGCTCAATCACAATTGAATCATTACATTCACATTAAGCCCTTACAATCATATCAATAATAATATTCAGTCAAAAATAAATTTCTAATATTACATCACATTCGACTCAATTTAAAATGTAATTAACATTATATAGGTTGTCAAGCCCAATCATAATCAAATTACCATACTCATATCAAATGGAAGTATTCAAGGATGAGTATATTTCCATTTTATGATACAATAAGAAATAATATATTTAATAATAACAAGCATTTAACTTTATACCTTTCTTAAGCTATTTATCGAGAATTTTCTATTCAGCTTTTACATTATTACTTTCATCATATTTCTCATTTTAATTGCCATTCATGGCGTAATTCATATCATAATATGTACAATAGAGCTTGGCTCTACAAATCATAATTTCAAAGCAAATTCATCATGAACGGTTATTTCATTATCATGGGGTAAGTATTAACATATGATGATATCTATGTAACGTTGTCACCATGCTATTTTATATGACCACAATACTCATTCACATTCTAATCCAGATCACATACCCTTCCTAACATGTATATAACAACATAAGCTTAATCACATCATAAATTGTTCCATTTACCATCATATTCTCATCACAATTAATTAACATATGATAATAATGCCACCATATCTTTCCAATATGATAAATCTACATTTATTTAAATAGATAACCTTTACTTTATCACAGATATCATCTCCATGTCATCACATATGATACAAGAATAATTTAGTGGTAATCCATACTACACAATTGTACTTTAAAGAATTCACACATAGATGTGTGTATATATTTTGTATCAAGGATATAGATTTTAATGTTAATATAATACTTTATTAAGATATATACTCATTTGAAATCGTCCCACAACTTCAAGGATTCCCAACTCTTTTGCTTTCACCTTTCGATTCTTCTTATTTGTTAATATTTGTTAATATACAATAACAAAATTATAATTATATGCACATTACTTATTTTCTTCCCATATATTACAACTCCATATTTTAATTGAAATATAATAGCATTCCATATTACTTGCTTCTTATATTTCCCAATATTAACTAATAATCAAGCTATGCAATTTAATGATCTTAGATTTTAGCTTTCTTTATTTTCAAATTTATCATTGAAATATCATATATTCTTTAACTCATGGGCCTTCTAAATAAAAGTATAAAATAATTAAAATATTAGGAATTTAAGTTCTTAAAAGATCCTATTTAAATCACTATGTAAAGTTCTACATTTATTTTTTTTATTATTTCAACTTTCTATAAAGGATAAGATCACATTTAACAAAGACTTTCTGTAAGGAACTAAAAAATCACTTTTATAAGGAATTCTCATCTTGATGATATAACTATATTCTAAACATACTAGCTTAATACTCTCAAGTACAAATTTTTATTTTACTAATTCCATGACAAATAACTAAAACATAATGATAAAATAGGGTCTTTTTGAAATAACTTGTAATCAACTTAGATATTAAAACACAGTGCTCTAGGTATACTTCCATTATATCCTACTAGCAATCCATAGTGTAAAATCTTATTTTCAAAATCCACCATTATGTATTTAGGATAATTCATAATATTAGTTCTCTAGAATATATATATTTACTACTAAAATATTATAGTATACTACTCTAAAATGATTTTTTCATGTTAATTAGACACTTTATGACATAAAAATCTTATTTTTCTAAGCTATCATCGCTTATCTCAAATATACATAAAAATGGGTTCCTTTTAATCATACATGAATCTGCCATAATAATAAAATAAAATAGTCCATTCATACTTTAGTTATTTTATTTTAGCATGTTATAATATAAAAATTATATTTTTTATATGCATCATTGTATGCCTCAAAAACATCTAAATGGGTTTTTCTTAAATTAACTAGTAAAACATCATAAATATTAAATTTTTATGACATAAATATGCTCACCCACGTTTGAAGTGCCTAGTTGGAGCTCACTAGCGATAAAATCATGCTAGAATACCAATGAAATGAAGCAAAACAATAGCTCTATGATGTGGGATTAATGTCATATTTCATGGCCTAATCATACCATCACTCATCGTTATGACTAAGAAGAGATGATGTCATCTTGCAGTGGTATTCAATGGTGCTACAACTGGAGAAGGAAGGAAAGTTATTCGAAAAAGGAGCTTGCTATCATTACTGCCATGACTTGTGGCTCTTTGCCTAACAGCAACTAACCTAATACTAAACAAAAGGCTGTTTGTAGTTATGGGCATAAGCTAAATGTACAATAGCTTCCCAGTGGAGGAGTGGCATGATGGAAGATAGGAAGAAAGAGAAAAAGCTGGGTGGAGAAATAGGAAAGAAAGGAAAAAGAAAAAAAGAAAGAGTAGTTGAGTTAGTGAGAGGAAAGAGAAAAAATAGCCAAAAAAAGAATAAACAAAAGAATGAGAGAAAAAGATAAAAAGGAGCTATGGATTTTATTCCCATGCTTCTTGCACTTGTGAGCTTAATTCTTATTATATAATCTTGACCCTTCACTTCTAAATTTAATCAATCTTAGCCATTAATATTTAAAAAAAAATTATTTTTGTAAAATTGATCTTAACTTAATTATTTCTAATCTTCCTCTAATACATACATACATACATACATACATACATACATACATACATACATACATATATATATATATATATATATATATATATATATATATATATATATACATGTAATAGCTTAATAAATTTAAAATTTCTAAAATAATTATTTCAAACTTTTATATAATTTATTAAATATAAATTATTTATTTCATAAATTCTTGCATCCCTATTCACTAAACTTATTTTCACCTTGCAAGAAATCCTTTGTCAAAAATTATTTTAAATTAGTCTTGAATTAATAATGGCCATATAAAAAATAAATATAAATATATTTCAAATATTATTATTGATATCATTTTAATATTTTTGAAACTTTTAAAAAGGAAAAGAGATTTAAAACTAAATATTAACCATATAAATCAAATAAATATCTATAAACATTAAAATTTATAAAGCTTTAATTATTAACTTGGGATATTGTAAGTTTGACCACATTAGTTTTAACTTTTAAATAATATTTTATGAATAATTAAAAAATTATAAATTTATAATTTATGATAATAATTTCATATAAGAATAGACTCAAATAGATTTTCATAAAGTAATATAAAAAATATGACCTTTATAAGTTAGTCCA